>BPTQ01000005.1:279188162-279563951 GCA_019973895.1 Chrysanthemum seticuspe
AAGTTCACGGGGGTCATCCCAACTTTCGTTGTCATAGAGGGCAAGGTCCTCTATTATTTCCCATGATTCTTCCGCGGTGAGATCACTAAGTTTTCCACCGGCCGCTTGGTCAATGGATCGCTTAGTGGGAAAGTTGACATGATCATAAAAGATTTGGACTTGGAGCCAAAGATCAATGCCGTGATGAGGGACTTTATGAAGTAAGTCTTTGAATCGGGTCCATGCTTCGTAGAGAGATTCACCTTGACGTTGTTGGAACATCAATATGTCATTCCTAAGCTTAGTGGTTCTCCCCGGTGGGAAAAATTGAGCAAGGAAGCGAGAAGTAAGATCATCCCAACTTGAGATGGAGCCGGCGGGAAGTCGCTCAAGCCAATTACTAGCTTGATCCCGTAGAGAGAATTGGAAGAGACGCAAGCGCGTGGTCTCCCGAGTAGTAGCATCAAGGTCGATGGAATCGACAATTTTGAGGAAATCCCTCAGATGCTGATTTCGATCTTCGGAACGAAGTCCATGGAATGCACATCCGTTTTGCACCAACCGGATGGTGTCGGATCGCAGGGCCGTAGTTTGGGCTTGGTCGGGAAGCTCAATGGTGTTCCTATAACCTAGGTGGTTTGGTCTCGAGTACTCACCAAGAGTACGGGCTCTTGGCGGGTCGTTTGGTGGTGGGTTGATGAGTGGTGGTTGGTTGTCACCTTCCATGGTGAAAAGTGATGGGTGTTACGAACAAAGGTCACGAAGAAGGGGGATAGACTAAGAGGAAGCAAAAAAAATGAGAAAAATTTACTTGATAGGAATCAAGCAAAGAAACCTAAACGAGGTGGACTACTAACTAGCTATTCTATTCCCCGGCAGCGGCGCCAAAAACTTGATAACGCTACACGCGTCGTTCGGGGTCAAGGAAACTTCCTTTTCTTCGAGCAAGTTTTATAACACCCTAGGCAGTGAACCTAATCGTTGTAGTGTAGTAATTAGGGTAAGCCACGGGTATTGATATCGTTCTCTAGGGGAATAGGAATGCTAGTGAGAAGTTACTACGCTAAGGTTGAGGTTGAGGAAGATTATTTTTTATCTTTTTATATTTTTTAGAAAATTGAAAAGGTACGAATCTCGGGTATTGAATTTGGGGGGTTGGTATTGCTACCGATTACTCTACTATTATCTAATTATCTAAGCTAAGGTTGTGATAGTCTATGTCTAATTGATGTGTACTCGTATGATAGTTTAAAGATGTGTTTACTTAGGTTTTACTACTCCTTAATTATCTCCTATTGATGGTTGATTTGTCACGTCCTTATTCCTAGTTGCGTTGTGATTCTAATGCTATAGGGCGTGCTTATTTCCCTAACTCTTTGAAATTACCAAAGGGTCTTGTTTACAAATCCTCTAGTGATTTATAGACGCCTACTCTACGGTTGTCCTTGAATACTTTATCCTACAATTACCTAGATAATTATATTCTAAAGTTCACAAAGAAAAGTCAAGCATTAAGTACACAACGAATAATCTAGCGCACTCTAGATCATTAGTCAACTAAGATAAGTATCAACCAATCAATATTCAATAATTAAGTTTCATATTGCCTAAGCAAACACACAAATAAATTAGCCGGACATGGAGAACATGCAAGCATACACACAAATAATCAAAGACATAATTAAATTAATGAAGTAAATACTTATCTTGATGTATAATAGGGTTTAGAACCCTAAAATACTGCACAAGAAAGCCTTGGTTCGGTTTTAGGTTTTTACTCCAAAAGACTACCCACAAAACTGAAAAATTCGGATTCTATATATAAGATTACATCTGCGACGGCGTCACCTTATGTTTCGTGACGCCGTCGTGTCGCCGTCATTAGGGTTTCGTCTTGGCCACGTAAACCTTGCGACGGCGTCACCTTATGACTGTGACGCCGTCCCCTTCAGCTCTGACGCCGTCTTGGCTGCATCTAGGCCGTCTGAGTAACGACGGCCTACTCTTTTAGAACCTGACGTCGTCCCTTGAAAACATGCAATTTCGCCTCTGAGCCGTCGCAAAATGCCTTCCCGACGGCGTCGCAGATATGCAGTGACGCCGTCGCCTTATGTTTCAGCAGCTTTGAGTGTCTCGATTCTGACTTTGGCCATTTTCTTCGTATATTCGCGCCTTTTCGTCCAAATAAGCATCATTCCAGCATTTTGCCTTCAAGAGACCTAAAAAGTGAAAAGTAACGATATTAAGCAATAACGGATACAAAAGTGATCGAATAAGGGCTTAAATGACCCCTCAAAAAGGTACCTTTTAAAACCTTATCACATATCATGCAGAAGTTGACTTCAAAGGTATGTTCGACAATCATATTTGTTTTTTTTCTAATTATTTAAGTGTATCAGCTTTTGTATTCTGTTCATCAGTTAGTGTTTGTTGATTAAATTTTTTGCACATCAGTTAGTTTTATAAGTAAATTAATCAATGGCTTTTGTACATCAGTTACTGTTTGGCCATTAACTATTTTTTGTTCATTAGTTAGTAGTATAAAATTGAGTTCATCAATTAGCTCTGTTCATCAGTTAATTGTTGTCCATCAACTATTTTTTCATCTGTTAGTTTTTTTAATATTTTGTTCATCAACGAGTTTTTTTTTTATATTATGTTCATCAGTGAGTTACGTTCATCATTAAATTTGATTTTTCATTTTTGTAGGTTGGGCCTGTTTTAGCTAAAGATCTTACTTTCAAAAGGAGAATATCTGATATTGTTCGGACTGATAGAATAGAGCCTGAAGAGTTTGAGGATTTGTGGGAGCGATTGTTAGTTGATTTTGATTTGAAGGGACACAAATGGCTTTCAGATATGTATAATTTGAGGCATAAATGGATACCAGCCTATTATAGGGATGAACCGATGTCGGGATTGATGAGAACTTCTTCTAGGTCAGAGAGTGAAAACAATGCTTATGATAGATTGACAAGTATTGATTTGACTTTATGGGAGTTCTATAATCATTTTGATAGTGTGGTGGGGTGCTAAAGATTTTCTCAACGTAAAAATGATCATGACAGTCGTTATACTATTCCAGATATGCACACTGAACTTGATTTAGAGCAGGAGGCTTCAGAATTATATACTCGGTCGATTTTCTTTGATGTTCAAACTGAGATTTATGCTTCTGTGATTTCATGTATGTCGGTTAGTGTTTCGGCTGATGATTCTGGCAAAAAAATGTCATACAAGATACTGGTGAAGATGAGCAGATTTCTAGGCGACATCGTCAAGTGGAGGGCGTTGTAAATGAAGTTTTTTATGAGGTAACATCTTTTTTAATCTGTTCATCAGTTTTTTGTTCATTAGTTTTTGTTCATCGGTTTTTTATTGTTATAAAATTACTTTTTAATCATCATATCTTTTATTGTTCATCAATTTTTCGTAATTTACCACTGTATGTACTACTTTCGTTTTTTGCAGGTCTTGTGTAAACCAGCTGAAGACTTTTATCAGTGTACGTGCAAACGTTTTGAGTCATATGGACTTTTATATCATCATATCTTTTATGTGCTTTGGTTGTCAAAGGTTAAAAAGTTTCCAAAGAAATACGTGCTTAGGCGTTTGTCAAAGGATTCTCTACCACCTGCATCAGTCATTCAAGCCACAGGTGATAGTCCTGATATGATCCTGCGTGAGATATTCAGAGCAGTCGAGTATTGTGTGAATCGTTATGCATATGATCCAGAGCTACTGCAAAAGTTTAGAGATCATCAGGTTCAGTTAATGGCGAAGGCAGATGCTGATGTTCCTATACCGAAAAAGACTAATAAACGAGATAGGCATGCTTCTATTCTTGGTGTGTCGCAACCGGTAGAGACCATTGTAAATGTTCCAAAACAGGTTAGTACTGTTGTTCATCAGTTAATGCTTTTTTTTTTGTTCATATGTTATCTTATCATATGTTCATCAGTTAGTTTATTTATTTTTATTTTTTGTTTTTTGTTTTTATTTTAGTTATTATAGGTTAACAGTTAGTTTGTATGATTTTTAAGTTGATGAACATTATTGCTTTTGCTTCATCACCTATTGACTTTTACCTATTATGTTATCACCTAGGTTCATCAGTTTGTTATTAATGTTTTGTTCATCATTTTTTTTCTTGTGTTATGATTTTTTTTCAGCATGTGTTTTCAGCATTTTTTTGATCATCTAATTTTTATTACCCTTATTTGTTTTCGAAAACAGGTTAGTACTAAAGGTTATAGAAAAAGGATTAAGAGTAGTCTTGAGCGTTCAGTTAATCCAAGTGGGAAGACTAGGAAGAACTGTAGATATTGCAAATGTAGCATGAAAGATCATGATCAAGCCAAGTGCAATGCTATTAGAGCTGAAATTGCTACTAAGAAGGCTAGTGATAAGGCTGCTATAAAAGAGAGCAAGCAAAAGGCGAAGTTGGCTGCTAAGAAGGCGAAGTTGTCTGATATGAATGCTTGTGTTGTTACTTAGCTTTTGTTTCCTTTTTCTTTTACTGTCAAAATAAAGGTGTACTTGATATGTTTTTTTGATACTCTTGTATATAATAAAGGTTTAGTTGTTGGTATGTTTGTTCATCAATTTATCAGTTTATAGAAGCAAGTACATGTTTGTTCATCAGTTTATTAAAACTATTTGTTCATCAGTTTATTATTAATGTTTTGTTCATCAGTTTAAGAAAAATGTTCACCAGTTTAATAATAACAATAATAGTAAGTAATAACAATAATAATAATTAACTCATGTACATTTTTCATCAATTTATCAGTTTATAGAAGCAAGTACATGTTTGTTCATCAGTTTATTAAAACTATTTGTTCATCAGTTTATTCTTAATGTTTGGTTCATCAGTTTAAGAAAAATGTTCACCAGTTTAATAATAACAATAATAATAAGAAATAATAATAACAACAATAATAATAATAATAATAATAATTAACTCATTAATTTATCAGTTTATAGAAGCAAGTACATGTTTGTTCGTCAGTTTATTATTAATGTTTTGTTCATCAGTTTATTTTTAATGTTTTGTTCATCAGTTTAATAAAAATGTTCACCAGTTTAATAATAATAATAATAATTAACTCATGTACTCCATTCATCAATTTATCAGTTGATAGAAGCATGTATAACATGACCAACCAACCAAATATTTCAACATACTTGACAAAAAAACCTCAAATATTCCAGATGTTCATATTAAACAAAACATACGAATCTACGTAACAAAACCAAACATTGTTTTCACTTAGCAACATTGGCCGTAGGAATAATATCGAAGTAGTCGCTGATACGGCTATTTATGGCTTCAACTGATTCTTGTTGGAGTTTTCTCCTTGTCTTCAAATCCAAGTTCATATATGCTTGAACTTCTTTTTCAATTCCTTCTTTGTTTTCATTGAAGTCACATAGCAGAATCTTTGTCAGATATTTCATTCTCAAGTTCCTTATCTGCTCCTCTTGTTCTTTTCCTTCTGGTTCAAATCCAGCATCATATTTTGCCATGCTTCCTTGATATGTTTCCATATGTCGCATGGCGAAAATAACACAATCAATCACATTGTCTTGTGTTCTCCATGGCATCTCAACAATGCAGAGCTTGTAATCCTTCAAGTTTGCTACGCGTGGATGCTTTTTTTTGCTCAAAAACTTTTAAAAAAGTGCTTTCTGTAATAACATATTAATAACAATGAGTTTCGTTACTTTTTTAAACGCATTGGTGAAGATAATTTGAAACGGTGGAATACTTACCAAATTACCCAAATTCCTCCCATATCTTTCTCCCAATTTCATATTGTGAAGCAAGTTGTCTAGAACGTGAATTTGAGGATCTTTCAAATTGAAACACACAACATAATAATGTTCATCATTGAGCAACATTGGGAAAAATACCTGCCATACATGGAGTGTTCATCAGTTTATAAATATACTTTTGTTCATCAGTTTTTTTATCTTATAAGAATTAATACAAATAAAATTGTTTACCAGATCTATTTCAAGAATAGATTCATAATTTGACAGGAACAAAGCATTATTCATGTTTTCCTCAAACTTGTTATACACAGAAGCCTTCCTTATATCCTCTTGCATCATCTTCTTTGTCTGTTTTTCATCAAAACTCATAAGGGTAATTGGATTTAACTAATGAAAAATATTTTGTTTCTTTTATATAACTTAAAATAATGGCTGTACCGCATAATAGTTTTTTCAACGACTGAGGACTTCTCTTTTTTTCACCCATATTCAGTAAGTGTGTCCACATGTCAATTACCGCAGCAATTACTTCATTTCCAAATTGTAAGCTCTCAAAATGTATTCTCAGACCATCAAAAAAGTAGGACTTAAACAAAATATCACTGCCAATTAAAATTAATATAATATTTTAGTAAAAAACATTCCTATTTTTTTGCTTTTGATGAACCAATATGAATTTTAAATTCACGAGCATAATTTAGATTACTTACTCTACATTTCCTTGTGCGGAGAAGATAGTCTCAACAACCTTTTTTTCGTTGTCATGTGGTTTGTTTTTCATGACCACCACTCTCTGTAAGTAAGGAGACTTGAGTGCTTCTGTCGGCTTCACTTTTCTTTTTCCCAAATCTTCTTCTTTTTGCATTTTTTCTTTTTGGTCTGGCATTTTTAGCTTTTTAGCAATTGTATTGAATGAACTTAGCTGAGTGGTTTTCAGTTTTTGTTTTGGTGTTTCGCTCAAACATGATATCCTTTTCAGTTTTTGTTCTGGTGCTGCGCTCACATATGATATCGGCATTACCATCTTGGGCTTTGGTGTTGAAAATTCTTCAGGTTCAGTTGTTTCAACTTTTGAAGCATCCTTCAGAATTTTTGGCCAAGTATCCTTATCTACTGCTTCTCCAAGCATGACTGATGATGGGTTCAAGAAACATAATTTGGCAATTAATTCATCCAAACTAATCACTGGTTTTGTATTTTCATATAAAATTATATTCAGACTCTTATTTTTCTCCACCTATGTGATATTGAACAACGGGAATTCTGGTTTTTTCATTTCCTTTTGACATTCTATCAGTTCAAAATCTTTCACGAATTCTGGATCATTGAACATTTGATTTAGTTTTGGTTCATCAGTCTGTATTGGTTCATCAGTCTGTGTTGGTTCATGAGTCTGTAGATCCTCTTTACGTTCATCAGTTTCTTTAGCTGTTGGTTCATGTTCAGAGCCATCTTCATCAACATCTAAATCAGCTTCTTCACCTTCAAATTGTGATTGATGAACAACAATTTCCTTCGAGCTTTCACCCACTCTGTTTACTAACCTATTCATCCATTCCTGTACTCCTAACAAGGCTGTATGTCGAGGGTATTTTTCCAATGCAGCTCTTAACATGTCATCAATTTATGTTTTCAGCTCTTGAAATATTGTTAACATGTTCCTCAATGAATGGTCAAATTCATGTTATTATTTAAAATTTAATAAATATGATATACAAAATAATTATTACTCTAAGATATATTAAAGATTTTTACCTCTGGTGATTTGAATTGTGAATAAATCCCTTGAAATTCTAAAACCATCGCTGATAATTGTTGTGTGAGCTTAATACTGTCAGATGACAAGCTCTTTTGTTCATCAGTTTCTGTTACTTCAGTTCCATCAGTTCCAATCAGTGGATTACGAGTTTCAACACTTTCATCAGTTCCGATCAGTTGATTTCCAGAACCTGTTAAATTATTGAGTGAAATTTTAAAATATATATCTTAATAACTAATCTATGTTCAATATAATCAAATTTCAAAGATCACATAATTTTTTTACCGATCATATCTTCTTCAGACCATTGCTGCTCGCCAATATCATCTATATGAACACTCGTTACGTCTTCCTTTGTATGAAGAGTATCATGAAGTGCTTGACCTTCAAATGTATCTTGTGTTGCAATGTCACCATCAATCACAGGGTCTTTCATCTGTAGATGTTTCTCCCCAATTTCACCTTCAAACTCAGGCTCTTTCCTCTCTAATTCTGTCATCACTGATTTTCTTTTCAATTTTCTTCTGTATTCTATTACTCTTGCTCCTTTTTCATCAACAAAAAGGTATTTTTAAGTAACACTTTTTAACATGTTTTACACAATTCATCATTAATATATACATACCAATTCTTACCATCTTTATCAGCTTTTTCCACTTCATATATATTATGTTCTTCTGGCGGTACTATTTGTTTTTCTTGTCCACCATCCACTGTTACAAGTTTTTTTAATTAAAACTGATGAACATATATGTTTTAACTGATGAACATATATTTTATTAACTGATGAACATATAATAAAACTGATGAACATATAATAAAACCATATGTTCATCGGTTATCAAATTATTATACCTTCTTTAGTATTACAACCGTTCTTTGCATCATTCTTTGCCTTTTCAACTTCTGCAAAATAAAAGCTAATTATTTTTTTTATTTAAAGACGTAAAATCACAGTTGTTTTAAAAAATATTCTTACCTTTAACTTTTTTCTTTTTAGTACACAGTGTTTTAATCAATACTGTTTGATCTTCTTCTGGCATCAGTTCCGCTATAAGAAAAAAATAGAATATAAGTTAGATGTAAATATAATAAAATCGTTTGTTCATCAGTTCATCAATTTATTATACCTTCATCTTTTCTTCTAAGTAGTCCTCAGTTCTTTAACCAATGTCTTTGTCATTTTTGATTTTTTTGAGGGTACTTCATCATTCTGTATTTCATCTGCTCCAACATCGTCCATTTCTTCTTCTTCGTCGTCCATATCTTCTTCTTCATCAGTATCTTCTTTCTTTACCATTTTTTTTCTGTCTTTCCCAAACATCATCTCATCCAATTCAATTATCAAATCTATTTGCCAGTATTTAAAAGCTGGATATTGTGGATTTTTCAGGCAAGAATTGGCGAATATCAACTGCATTTTTAAGTTAAAGTTTAGTTTAAAAAAATTGGTTTATCATTTATAAATTTCATCAATTAATACATATATGTTCATCAGTTAATACATATATGTTCATCAGTTATCAAGTGATAGAAATTACCTCCAGTAACAAGAGTAGGCCAAAGAAGCGCGTCTTCCCGCCCTTCCAAATTAAACTTTGTGACTTCAGATAATCCAACATGTATTCACACCAATCCATTTCTTTCACATTTTCTAGAGAACTTAGAGATGGTATAATGCTTAGATTAAGAGTCCCTATTGGAACCACATGCGCCATAATAGTTGCAAACATGACTAAAAAATTCAACTGAAATAGCCTTCCAGCGTCATTTCTCTTTATCTGAATCTTCATTCTTTTGAGCAAATGTTTATTAGCATATAATCTTGACAGTCCCTTGAATTGGTTTTTAAATTATTGGTAAACAGTATTTGCTCTTTCCTTCAACACATCACGTATTTCAACTTCAAAAACGCCCATTGGTAATCCAGTTGTCTGATGAACAACTTCAGGGGTAACCTCAATAGATTTACCAAATACCTTCAAGGTTCCTGTTTCTGAATCGAACCTTTCTAGCAACCAATATCCTAAACGGCTTGGCATTGCATTAATTCCAAACTCTAACATTGATCCAAATCCTAAAGCTGTAACTGCTTCTTTTTGGTCATCAGTTAAATCCTTCATAACTTCAAATAATGGACCTGGGAATGACTTTATTAAAACCCTTTGAAATGTTGACCCTGGTTGGCGAAGTTTTTGATGCAGTTTAGAATCTATGTCATCGGAAAGAACTGGTTTAGATGAACTATAAGTTTTTGATGAATCTTTTGTTTTTGAACTTGTTTCAGTAACCGGATTGTCACGTTTGCGTTTAAGAACCTTATAAACTTCATTTTTTCCCCCTGTAAATGCATCCTTTACGAAATCATCATCACTTGGTGAATATGCTTTTACTTCTTTGCCTTCTTTGAAACTGTACATATCAAACAAAACATAATACATTTATCAGTAACTGATGAACCAAATAAAACCATGAACAACTAACTGATGAACATAACAGTTGATGATTATAATTTAAACAAAAACACGATGAACAAAAGATGTTGGCAAGTCAATAATCTTCGCAAACTATCACTATCAATAACTGATGAACAAAAAAATAACTGATGAACAAGGATATTATCATGTTACTGATGAACATAACATATATTTTGTAAACCTATTATCATCTAACAAAACCAAACAGCCTAATAATCTTTGCAAACTATCACTATCAATAACTGATGAACAAAAAAAATAACTCATGAACAAGGCTATTATCATCTTACTGATGAACATAACATATACTTTGTAAAACTATTATCATCTAACAAAACCAAACAGCCTAATAATCTTCTTAAACTACCACTATCAATAACTGATGAACAAAAACAATAACTGATGAACAAGCCTATTATAATCAAACTGATGAACATAACATACACTATGTAAGACTATTATCATCTAACAAAACCAAACAGCCTAATAATTTTCGGAAACTACCACTATCAATAACTGATGAACAAAAAAAAAATAATTGATGAACAAGCCTATTACAATCAAATTGATGAACATAACAGACTTTGTAAGACTATTATCATCTAACAAAACCAAACAGCCTAATAATCTTTGCAAACTATCACTATCAATAACTGATGAAGAAAAAAAAAATAATAATAACTGATGAACAAAGCTATTATCATCTTACTGATGAACATAACATAGACTTTGTAAGACTATTATCATCTAACAAAAACAAACAACCTAATAATCTTCGCAAACTACCACTATCAGTAACTGATGAACAAAAACAATAACTGATGAACAAGCCTATTATAATCAAACTGATGAACATAACATAGACTATGTAAGACTATTATCATATAACAAAACCATACAAACTAATAATCTTCGCAAACTAACACTATCAATAACTAATGAACAAAAAAAATAATTGATGAACAAGCCTATTATAATCAAACTGATGAACATAACAGACTTTGTAAGACTATTATCATCTAACAAAACCAAACAGCCTAATAATCTTTTTAAACTATCGTTATCAATAACTGATGAACAAAAAAAATAACTGATGAACAAAGCTATTATAATCAAACTGATGAACATAACAGACTTTGTAAGACTATTATCATCTAACAAAACCAAACAGTCTAATAATCTTTGCAAACTACCACTATCAATAACTGATGAACAAGTAACTGATGAACATAACATATACCTTGTAACAATCTATTGTCCCACTTTTAAATGAATGCAATACCTTCATTCCCGGGGAGTTGTAGACGGTCGTGTCTGTTTTTCGATCTTTTTTCTTTGAAGAGTTCTTCTATTTTTCTGTCATCTAAAAATTTAAATAAAATAAGATTAAAATAATTCTAATTCTTCCTGAACAGTCAGATACTCTATTTCTCCATCATTTTCAATTTTTTTTTCTTATTTGCTTAAAAATTTAAATAAAATAAGATTAAAACAATTCTAATTCTTCACGAACAGTCAGATACTATATTTCTCCATCATTTTTTCATTTTTTTTTTCTTATTTGCCTAAAAATTTAAGTAAAATAAAATTATAATTAGATTATTAAAAAATAACTAAAAAACTCATATTTTTTTCTTTAAACTAACACATAACTGATGAATGCAAAAACTAAAATTAAAAAAAATTAAAACAAAATTAAAACATAAATTAAAAATTAAATCATGAACTTACTTTTAGTTTTCATCTTTCCGAGTCCAAATCCTTCACTTTGAACCGTAAATTTAAGTGAAAATCATGTTTTTTTGATCGGAAGAAACCCTAATTAGATCCCCAAATCGTAGAGAGAGGATTTAGAGATTTTTCGTATTTTTTGTAAACATTTTTTTTTACCATTTTGCCCTTCTATTAGTAAACTTTTTTTTTTTTTTTTTTTTATTTTTTTTTTTATTTTTAAATTTAAATCCTAAATGTAGGATTGAAATCGGACGGATGGAGTTTGTTTTTAGACTTTTTAATTTATATTCCCTTTCCAAGGGATCACACCTCTTATGGTTTATATTTTTATATAATTTAAAAAATAACATGTGATTCTTCTTAAACATTTCATATTCATAATTTAGGACAACATTTTCATGAAACATTCATATAATTTCGTGTTTATAATATATAATAATTTATGGATTTGAATAATATTACAAAGATTATTAAAAAATGACATTATTGTAGGATGATAGGATCCCGATCCGATCTTACGATCACGATTTTGCAAAAAAGAAAACGATCTTAGGTAGAATCCCGATCTTAAAAACCTTGATTTAGAGCACAAGGTACCATCACCTCGGGTTAAAGTTTCACTCAGTGTCACGTCAGCGCCACATCAGCTTTAACCTTTTCACCTTAACTAAAAAAATACACCCCTTATCATAACTCAACATTAACTCAACATTTTGGGCCTCACTTTTATCATAATTAAACCAAAAAAACTGAGTTAAAGCTTAACTCACCACACGGTGTGGAAGTTAAAGCTCAACTCACAAAAAAAATCACCTTCACGCAGGGTTAAAGCTTTAACGCAAGGGCTTAACACGGGTTTAACGCAGGGGGCCGGTGTGGGTAACGCAGCTTTAACGTGAAAATGTTAAGCTTTCACTTAGTTCTTGAGTGATGATACCGAGTGCTGATAAATTTCTATAAATTGTTAAAGATTTTGTTTTTTTCTTTAAAAAAAATGAAAAGAAAAAGACATATTATTACCCATTGTAATTTTATTTTAAATCACAACATTTTCTTAAAAAGTGAAAAAAGCATAGTACGGTAAATAAAACAACCACACCATAAAACCATCATATACCAATGCCACCAGCATAACCCCAAACACCATTACTCTACATTTGAAACTAGCTAGGGTTTATCTTCTGCACTGCACAGGTACAATTCTACCTCAAACCTTCATTTTCATTTTCAAGTTAATATAGCACAAGTTACAGCTGTTTGTTCTATGTTTGCCGACGACGTCACGCTGACGTCATCATCGTAGTCTTTTTTTAAAAACCAAATTTTATAAGAAAAAAATTACTAAAAAAAAGTTCCTTCTTATAAGGGTGTTTTTTTTTTTTTTTTTTTAGTATTAAAAAGTTAAAGAAATAACTCTCAACTAGTTTGTCATAAAATTTGTAACATTTTTTTTTTTTTTTTTTTTTTTTTTTTTTTTTAATAATAATTTTTAAATTATATTTTTAGTAAATTTTCAAATGTTTGTAAATTTATTATGAAACTGTAACTTGTGTTATTTAATCCCTGTAGATTTGATATTTACATTTTAGCCACTAGATCTGAAAATTTACATATTAGCCTCTCAAGTTTATAATATGCCAATTTCGTCATAAACTTATCGGTTGGTTATCATGTTTGTCGAAAAGCTTGTTGGAGCATTTAGAAGCCTTCTAAATATAATGGTTGCTTGACAGTGAGTGTTTACCGTTTGTATTTTGAATGCTAATAAAATAAGCGGTTAGCGTTAGCGATTACTGTTTACGTCATTTTACATATACATCTTTGGTACCCAACACTTTTTTTTTAAACAAACAGCTACTGTTAAGCAAGTTGAAGGAGTTAGCTATTTGTTTTGTAAAAGCTCTCGTAACATAGTTGCCTTAGTTGTAATTATAAAGCGTAAAATGTGGTAAAAGCTAAGCAAAATGCTAAACGCCCCTTATATTAGCGTTTAAGTAGGAGCTTCTAAACAAACGCATTGCCAAACAAACACTATATCCTAAACGCTCCAAAAAGCTCGTCGCCAAACAGAGCCATAATTAATAGAGACTTGTCTTCGTATGTTTTGGATATTCTTTTTGCTACAAGTTACTGTACTTTACGTTTTGCTCTCATTTTGTGAATTTTATCAAAGTTTGATGGTACATACTATTTAAGAGATATAACATCCTGTGCTTTCTAACGGTTCTGTGCGGGAGATGTTAAAATTGTTAGGATATATTTTGTTTGAATTTATTACATTTTGATGGTGCCGAATATTTAAACAATATTGGTGGGAGGGTGTACATTTAGTAGTTGTTTGACGAATGTATTGTAATTTGACGTTTAGCGTTATAAGAAGGTTCTTAGGGCTAAGATTACTACACGAGTTTTCTGACAAGGTGCTTATGTTTGACAATTGTGCTAAATAGTTATTTGAATGGTTTGATATGAAAATTCCGAAGTGTCGAATTATTTGGTTAATTTGGAGTTATTTGGTTAATTTGAAAAGGTGCTTATGTTATTTTGGTTATTTGGTTAATTTGGAGTTATTTTGACAAGGTGCTTATGTTAATTTGAAAATTCGAAAGTGTCGAATTATTTGGTTAATTTGGAATTATTTGGTTAATTTGGTATTGTGCGTGTATTCCTTGTAGGCCTCTAAAGTTTGAATAAATTAGAATAAGTGGAAGGATTTTAAGCTTGATACATCAGTTAGTAAACATATACATCAGTTAGTAAACATATATAGATACTTATAGTTTTTTTAAGAATATTATGAATTTAAACTGCCTATGAGATTTTGGAATTATTTGGTTAATTTGAAAAGGTGCGTATGTTAATTTGGTTAATGTTGTCAGAAATAGGAGCAAACCACCGTTTCAAAACTTATGGAAGAGGAACTTGAGAGGATGAGGAAGAAAGAAGACAAGGTACTTATTGAATTCGAGTATCTCCCCCCATGTTTTGTACGTTTTTACATTTGCTGTTCGGTTTGCAGGCTAAAGAGAAAGAGTTGAAAAAACTCAAGGCTGCACAAAAAGCTGAAGCAGCTAAACTTACGGTATGGTCAAGTGATAATATCTTCTTGGTTTATTGAATTTGCGTATGTTTTGTTGAATTCTAAGTAACTATGATTTGCTTTTTCTCAAGGCTCAACAAGGGTCTACTTCTTCTTCCAAAGCTAGTAAGAAGAAACGCGACAAGGCAGATGGGGCACAAGACAACCCGGAAGACTATATCAACCCTCAAACACCTGTGGGTGATAAGAAGCTACTTTCCCATAAAATGGCCAAGGAGTTCCTTTCAGATGAAGTCGAGAAATCGTATGGTCTTATTGCTTATTATTTTCACTCTTATTAATCAATACTCCACTTTAGTTGCTTTTTTTGAATTATTTATTTATTTGTTGGTGTAGATGGTACGCATACTGGGAAAAGTCAGGTTTCTTTAAGGCTGATCCCAACAGCAAAAAACCCACCTTCACAATCGTGAGTCTATTGCATTTTCACATTATATTTACAATTAATTAATACCGTATACTGAGTATCAGAAATTTGCTTTCAAAGTCCATTGATTATTGTGAAACTGTAAATGCAGGCTTTCCCCCCTCCTAATGTAACTGGATCCCTGCATGTTGGACATGCTCTTACTGCTTCTGTCCAGGTTTCATGACTTACAATACAATCTTATATATAGCTATTCTTCTTTTTCAGTTTCCCTCAGCCATTGTTTGTTTTCCCTCAATTGTAATTAATCACTCCGTCATTTATGCAGGACACAATGATTCGTTGGAAGAGAATGTCAGGATACAATACATTCTGGATCCCTGGGATGGATCACGGAGGGATAGCAACTCAGGTTGATTTGATACTGCTAATATTAAGGGCATGCGGGGCGGGTTTGTAACGGGTCAGAATGGGTAATGGCTTTGTTGAAAGTAGAGGTGGCAATTATAGACCCATCAAGCTGTGTTAAATTTATGGTAAAACAATTAACCAACGGGTGTAGGGCGCCATAAAAATTTTGAAACACCACTTTCCAATTTTTCACTTGTATGAAAAAGAAAAATTAGTCTTCGGTTGGGCGACCGACCCCCTTGTATGAAAAAGAAAAATTAGTTATATTATTATGTATAGATATCTCGAAATTATTTGTATGACATTAGCTCAGATACTTCATTTAAAACATAGCTCAAAATTCAATCATAAACAATAAAACCTGACATTTCAGGTACTTAAAGGTTTAAACCTAAACATACTACTTCAACCAGACTGAAGGACTAGAGTCTAAAATGATTTCAAGCCTATTTTTGACCAATTTGGGGCAATTTGACTGATTAGTCCCAATTTTTACGGATTAGTGGCCGACTTTCACCAAGCCGATTTTCTCAAAATCAACAAGGTAGGAAGGACGATTACAAGGCCGCCTAGGCAGGTTTTTGCAACATTGCCCGAGACCGATTTGACCCGGACCCGTTTAGATTTTGACCCGTGCATCTAAATGACACATCTTCAGTTTAGGACCCAAACCCCATCGAGGCCCGTGACTCGACCCGACTCACCTCATTTTGCCACTTAGTTTTAAGGGTTAGTTTGAACCAAAATTCTGTAATTTCCTAAGTAATTAGTGTGTGACATGTATTTTAAGATTAAAATTAACTTTGTGTTCCCTAAAGATTATTGGGATACAGTTGTTTGTTACTTCTTTTATCCATCTTATGTCTTCTAATATGTGGTGTCAGTTTCTTTTATACGTCGCTCTGCCTCTCTTATAGGTTGTGGTGGAGAAAAAAATCGCGAGAGAAAGGCAATTCACCCGCCATGATTTGGGCCGAGAGGAGTTTGTTGCTGAAGTGAGTTTGACTTTCATATATACTATTATTTATTAGAAATTATGATTGTTAGATTGACTTTCTAGAGTTATCTTATTTTGGTATTGAATGATAGGTATGGAAATGGACAGAGTTGTATGGGGGCACTATATTATCACAACTCGGGCGTTTGGGTGCATCTTTAGATTGGTCGAAGAAGGTAAAATTCATTTGTCATGCTTTCTTTATAAATCTTGTTTTTTTCCCCTTAATTGTTGTAGCTCGTTTCATCTGAATTACTGTACCATTTTTTTTTAAATAATTATTTTCTTGTTTAATGGCAGTGCTTTACAATGGATGAGAAAATGTCCAAAGCTGTAACAGAAGCATTTGTCTTGCTTTTTAAGGAGAATCTCATTTATAGGTACCATTAACATTAATAAGGTTTTGATATTTCTTTACTGGACCAGTAAGTTTTTTTTCACCTGCAAGTTAAATTTTCTCAGGTGGCAATATGCCTGGGTGGGTAATATGTGTGGGTGGCTAACAGGCTAAAATCGGCTTGAGCCAAGATAGACAACTTTTTGTATGGTGTCGGGGTGATTCATCCAAAACACTTCTTATTAAATATTTTTCCCTTTGCTAAATTTAAGTGTATTAACTACGATTACAAAACTTATGTTGTTCCAATAAAAATCTCACTGTTTTCTTTTTTGATATAAAGTACACTTTAGGGGGATTCTCTACGAAATTCTCACCTTTATTTGACTGGTTCTAGTTTCTGTACTTTGAGTTTAATATGGATACCTTTTTTCTTTAACTTCAGAGGTTTCCGATTAGTCAACTGGGATTGTACCTTGCGGACTGCCATATCAGATATCGAGGTAAGCAATGCCACCTTCTCTTTACATTTAGCAGGTGTTTGGATGTGCATTTTAGAAGTGGTTATGTTATTCAGAAGAGTCGGAATCCAAATGTAAAACTTAATTAAGAAAATCAGTTTCAAAATAGAAATTATATTTATTCTAAAGTTCCCTTGATCTCTTTCTAGGTAGACCATATTGATATTAAAGAGAAGACACTTCGGAAGGTTCCTGGGTATAAAAACTTGGTGGAATTTGGTGTTTTGACATTATTTGCATACCCGCTTGAGGACGATATTGGTGAGATTGTCGTGGCTACTACTAGAGTTGAAACAATGCTCGGAGACACTGCTATTGCAGTTCACCCGGAAGACCCAAGATACAAACATTTTCATAAAAAGTTTGCTTGTCATCCATTTAATGGAAGAAGACTTCCTATAGTATGTGATGCTTCACTTGTTGACCCAAGATTTGGAACTGGTGCAGTTAAGGTAATATGATTTGTTAAAGAAGTAGATGTGGCAAAATGGGCAGGTTGGTTAGCGGTTCCAAACGTATTATCACTTTTATAGTGGTTGAGTTGCGCTAACCCATGAACACTCTTTTTTGTAATCTTTATTTTTATTTTATTACAAAAGCAGTGTTGAATGACAAGGAAAAATAGTTTGGTTACTCAACTATTTGGGGGAATATCTCTAACAAACGAAAGGAGTCAACTTTTCAAATTTCTAATAATAAGGATCATACCTTATATTGGTAAAGTGATTTTGAATGTGTTTTACACATTCATTTCAACTTATTTTGAAGAAAGTTTTTTACAGTGTTTTTTGGGTTTATGTTTAGGGACATTTGAATTCTCTTCTAAATGACTAAACCCATTTGACTTTACTAGAGATACAAATATAACTGAAACCAACTAATTTGTAGGTGAACGAGTCAAAATATCACCTCTATTGATTGCTATGCAAATTGCTAGTGGTTATTTAGTTGCTTATGTCATTCTGATGATTAAGAGGGTGTTGTTGCAGATAACCCCGGCTCATGATCCTAATGATTATGAAGTTGGAAAGCGACATAAGCTGAATTCTATCAACATTTTCACTGATGACGGGAAGATTAACAGTAATGGAGGTTCCTATTTTGTAGGGATGCCACGATTTGAAGCTCGTGTGGCCATAACTGAGGCTTTAAAGTCGAGGGTAATCTTACATTAACAACCCGTAAAATATAATCTGAATAGGGATTCTTCTTGTGTTTCAATATCTGTCTTTCCTATACATATAGGGACTTTATAGAGGGGAAGAGACGAACGAAATGAGGCTAGGGATTTGTTCTAGAACCAATGATGTGGTTGAATTTATGATGAAGCCTCAGTGGTTTGTTAAGTGCACAAGTATGGGCACAAAAGCTCTTGATGCCGTCATGGATGAGACAAACAAGAAAATTGACATAAGGCCAAAGCAATATGTTGCTGAGTGGAAAAGGTCTGAATCTGAATAAACTTATTTGATTTTTCTACCTGCAGGTTAGAGGTGGCAAAATGACATTTTTTGGTATTGGTTGAAAGGATTTAGGATGGTTGGGTGTACTGGAACATTGTTTCTATATATATGACCAGTGTATGTAATGTCAATTACTCAATTCAAATATCTAAAGGTTTATTGCACTTGCATTCTACAGATGGCTGGAAAACGTTCATGATTGGTGTATTTCAAGGCAGCTATGGTGGGGCCATCGTGTTCCTGCATGGTATGCTACATTAGAGGATGATGAAGTTAAGGAACTTGGGGCCTACGGAAACCATTGGGTGGTGGCAAGAAATGAGAAAGAGGCGGAGGTGGAGGCTAACCGAATCTTTTCAGGGAGAAAGTTTCAATTGGCTCAAGATCCTGATGTTCTTGACACCTGGTTTTCTTCCGCACTTTTCCCACTATCTGCGCTGGGGTGGCCTGATGAGACCCAAGATCTGAAGACTTTTTATCCAACTTCTATTCTTGAAACCGGATATGATATTATCTTCTTTTGGGTCGCAAGGATGGTGATGCTTTGCACGAAATTGGGAGGTGATGTACCTTTCACAAAGGTAAATATTGTGAACACATATGATCTCCGGTGTTAGCATTAAATTGTACACTAATCGAAAAAGAATCACCAAACCTTTTGAACTCTTTATGTATACACTAATTTTTGACACTTTTTAACTAATCTATCTAAATTACATAATGGTTTATTTCAGTTGTAATTGTTTTATGTTTATAAGCATATTAAAATCAGATTTTGTTTATGAAAAAGCCACATCAGTGTCATTTGTAATGACCATAATGGAAAACTTTCACTCACTAAGTCACTAGTTCAAATGACTTGTACAAAGACAGTATAAACAAACACGTTGCTATTTTGTGACATTATCACTTGTAGGTTTATCTACATCCCATGATTCGTGATGCACATGGTCGGAAGATGTCCAAATCGTTGGGCAATGCGGTGGACCCTATTGAAGTCATAGAGGGAAAACAACTTGAAGAGCTTCACAAGAGACTGGAGGAGGGAAATTTGGATCAAACTGAATTGAAGGTTGCCATAGAAGGACAGAAAAAGAATTTTCCTAAAGGCATCCCTAAATGTGGGGCAGATGCACTTCGATTTGCTCTCGTCTCATACACAGCTCAGGTACCATCTCTATTAACTGAACGTATGGGCTGGGTTATGTTTTGGGGTCTAAACATAATGGGTTCTAAACACCCTCCCTCCGAAGTCCAAAATTTGTTGTAGATAAAACAAAGTTTTTGTGATCTCAGTTTATAATCTGTTCTTTTAGTATAATGATTTGGAAGGTTTTATGCATTAAAAATGTACCTTGGCCGTCTATTGATCATCCCAATTAATTCTAGTTCTGTATTTAAAATACTCAAGTTTAACGATTTAGGACTGGCTTTACGCATTAAAAGTTTTATATGATCCATATATTTTGACAATTTATATGCTTTGGGGTTATAAGTGATAGTAATATTCTGGTATGGTCATTTCAAGTTTTGCTAACAACCTTTTTCCAGAATATTATATTCTTTTATAGAAAATGGTGCGTCACATATGACTATAATATGAGTATATTATATACATAAAATGCGTTATTTCAACCATAAGCTAATTTGAATAAAATGATTAAAGATAATTTTACACTTTAAGATACGCACGAATTTTTGAACTGTATCAGCCAACTTCTTATTTGTATGCTGTTTCTAGCTAACTTATAACATGAATTGACTTATTCATAAGTCAAATGGATCGAAGCGACTTCTATTAGTGCCTTTTTTTATTTATTTTTTTTATCAAGTTTAGTCCTCCTTAGGATGCTAACATTGTGGTTTTACCTTTTTTTAGTCTGGTAAGATAAATCTAGACATACAACGTGTGTATGGATATCGGCAATGGTGTAATAAACTTTGGAACGTTGTAAGATTTGCCATCAGCAAACTTGGGGATGATTATACCCCTCCATCAAAGATAGTCCCAGAGAACATGCCTTTTAGTTGCCAATGGATACTTTCTACTCTAAACAAAGCGATAGCAAAAGTTATATCATCCTTGGATTCGTGCGAGTTCTCTGATGCATCGAGTGCCGTATATTCTTGGTGGCAATTTCAGCTTTGTGATATTTACGTTGAAGTCATTAAACCTTACTTTGGTCACAATGCATCACTATCATCTGCAAAGGCTCATGCACAGGATACACTATATGTGTGTTTGGATAATGGGTTAAGGTTACTCCATCCTTTTATGCCGTATGTTACAGAGGAATTGTGGCAACGACTTCCAAAGCATTATACACGAGAAAGGTCCATTATGATAAGCGAGTACCCCGCAGTTATGGAGGTGAGATTTTGACCAATTTCGATATGCCTTATATAATTCTGAGTAATTTTTACTCGGCACTTGTCAGATCAAATCAAGGCAAGATGTTACTTATATTGTTTTTGTTATACTTTTTGCAGTCCTGGACAAATGAGAAAGTGGAGTTTGAGATGGACATGGTCGAGTCTGCAGTGAAATCACTCAGATCGCTTAGGGCAAACCTGCCCGCTGGTGAAAGAAATGAAAGGTACTTGGCATATTAAACATTTTCAAAGTTGTTGTTATTATATAATACATGCTGCTAGAGGTGGCAAAACCGCTGCGTGCAGTTTGACTTGACTTTTTTTTGCGTGTGTATTTGCGTTTGTGTTTGTGTTTGTTTGTTTTGTTATAAGAGGATGTTCTCTTGTTTTCAGGCGAGCAGGTTTTGCAATTTCTCGAACCAGTCAAATTGTAGACCTTCTCAAAGAGCATGAAATGGAGGTTTTAACCCTAGCCAACTTATCATCTTTAACGGTATGCACATTGATCACATTCACATTTAAATGGACTATATTCTCTAGAGTCTACGTTGTCTAATATTTGTGATTTACAATTTCCAGGTTCTTACTGAAAATGATGCTGCTCCCACAGGATGTGCAGTATCTGTGGTGAATGAAACACTTTCGGTTTATTTAATGTTGCATGGAGCGATTGATGTTAACAAAGAACGCGAAAAGTTCAGTACCAAGTTGACAGGGTTACAAAAGTAAGAACTTTAACCCAACCCATCATCACTGATTTCAAGCAAACAATTTTCTTTAAATTAAGAAAAACTTTTAATACAATCATAACCTAAATCTTTAACTAAAACATCCATTCAGGTTCAAATTTCTCCTGTGTTATTTACCCATCATACATAACCCAAGCAAATTCATGTGTAAATGGTTCAAATTTGTCGCCTATACTTGGAGTTATCACCAATACCATTCATTGATCTTTCCATGTTTCACTAGGCAAAGAGATACTTTAAACAAGGCGATGAGTGCTAAGAACTATGAAGAGAAGGTACCAGCCCATATCAAAGAAGAAAATGTAGCTAAACTCGCCACATTAATGCAACAACTACTGTCTCTTGAGGAAGCTGCTGAACACTTTGAACGTGAAGTGGTGGCAAACGGTTCAACTTCATAAATCAGATCAGTGTCAAAGTCAACTTTTTCTTCCTGGGTATTCTTCCTTTCACTTGCGCATTTGGTGAATGTCTTTTAAAATCACATAGAACATTTGGTTGATTGGATCTTCGAGGCATTCATCAAATTTAATTGTACAATTTTTTACGTAAGCTATGTGGGAAGTGATATGTATGTATGAGATGTTAATCCGGGCGTGTACGTTAAAGAGAAACACACCATTTATTTCCTCATTCAGCTTTCCATCAACACTTGAAACACCTTTCTTTATTCCTCCCAACTTTTTCTATTTTTTTCTCTTCTACACTAATCCGTATCATATTATGTTACAAAAGATGATGTGCACTGTACTTTGTATCGACAATTCGTGTATTATGAGCGAGAGTGGCAATGTCCAGGGAACCATTTTGGAAGGAAAAGTTCATTAAAAACGACGAATGATAACTGCATTTCCCCCTTTTTACTCTTACTCCCCGCCTGCAAGACGCGAAACGAAACATATTCAGGAATAATGCGCCCAATCCTAAGACTAACTCCACTAGTATATCCGGGTCACTTAGTAGAGCAT
Source organism: Chrysanthemum seticuspe (assembly GCA_019973895.1). NCBI lineage: Eukaryota > Viridiplantae > Streptophyta > Magnoliopsida > Asterales > Asteraceae > Chrysanthemum > Chrysanthemum seticuspe. The sequence continues at coordinate 279,211,176 of BPTQ01000005.1, forward strand.
GTTCTTGGAACTTCTAGAAAAGGTCTCGTCTATTTAGTCGAGGGACACATTTAATTTTGATAGATTAAACGACTGATCTTGCAAATAATGGCGAGACTTGTTGAACTTTTTTTTTTTTTTTTTTTTTTTTTTTTTTTTTTTTATGGGAGAGCCGAAAATTTGAAACACAATTAGAAATCCAAAAAGTCGCATGCCAAAGAAAGGCTATAACTAATCCATAATAATTATTCAGGATAATAACTTAAAAAAGGTATCATATTTGGTCAAAAATATTTTTTTAGTATGGAACAATTTTTTTTTGTTTATACGGGTGCTAGACTTTCAATTTCGGATTATTTGAAGTACTTTTTGACAATTTTGCCCTTAAAATTGTTAAAAATCTAAGAGCAAAAATGTCACAAAAGTACCTAAAAAAGACCGAATTTGAAAGATTAGTATCTCTAAAAGTCCAAATTCGAAAGTTTAGTACCTTTATAAGCAAAAAAATTTGTTCGACACAAAAAAAAATTACAACTTTTCAACACTAAAAACTACAAATCAGCTTTACACAAAGGCCTTTGAATTCATCGATTATAAAGTTTGAATCAAACTTTTCAATAATTTCTTTTTCAATGTAAACCACCAAGTTATCTGCAAGAAGCTCATCGCCCCATCTTATTGCGAAGTCAAGCCTTACATATTTTCATTGCTGAAAATCCTCTCTTTGTTGTAGCATTAGAAACTAGAAGTGTCAAGACTAGCCGAATCAATCTGTCAAGTACATAACATGTCTGACGCTTCTTAGTTTCACAAGACGTGTGCATAAATCTACAATAGTTGACCTATCATCGAGCTTCGGGTTATTTTGCATTTCAATGGAGAAAACCTCCAACTCGTGTCTTAATCGAAGTCTCTCTTGTTGTGTAAAATCTGTAGGATAATATTTCCTAGCAAGAAGACAAAGTTGATCAAATATTAAACTCTTCACAATCCTTTTTAAGAACTAAATATTAATATATATAAAACTTTGTATTCATCACTATACCTGTTAATAAAATCATTAAATCTTCAACCTTCAGTGATCACTTTCTTCTTTCATCTGATTCGGATAATTTCGATGTTAGGGAATGAAATTGGATTATATTTTATTTGAAAACTAGCTTAGAGACTCGTTGACACCGGGTTATTTTTTTAAAGAAATAGATAAATGAGATGATGATAAAAGTAATAACGTAAATTTGTTAAATTTAAAATATGTGTGAGTCACAATCGATTTACAACCATCGCGTTGCCAATCTAAAATAGATTGACTCGAACATAAAATGATGTGTGATTTTAATGATCAATTGAGTTGCTAACAAACCTTGTAACATTAAAAATAATGAACCATAGTATAATATAACGTGATTACACCAATGATACATACATGATACAACATGAACCTTGTTCAAAGACCTTCAAGTACTTCTTTATACATGACATTTGTTGTGGTTTTGGAGAGATTACCATCCTGATCACAAACGACAACCTTCAAACCCCGCTTGCTTTTTACTCTTGATACAGCAACGTACAGTTGTCCATGTGTGAACACAGGACGAGGCAAGTACAAACAAACTTTAGAAAGCGATTGCCCTTGGCTTTTGTTGATTGTCATGGCGAAAGATACTGATATCGGATATTGTTTCCTGACAATCTTAAGAGGCAAACGCTTATCTGACGGAGTAATCCTCAACCTTGGAATAATCACCTTTTTTCCAAAGTTGGTTCCGTTAATGATCTGCGCCTGAATAGAGGTTCTTGTTAATTTAATTACTTGAAGTCTTGTACCATTACATAAACCATTTGATTGGTCTATGTTTCTTAACAACATAATCGGCACTCCGACTTTTAAAGCAAGCCTGTGGTATAGAACACCTGAGAACTTCAATCCATTTATAAATTCAGGCGAAAAAATAGACTGATCTATGACATCACTGCGTTCACTTTTATCCACGTTGTCACAACTTAAGTAGATCATTTCTTCTCCTGGAAATTTGGCCAACAAATGTTCATTTATATTGTCGACTAACTCATTTGTGGGTGCCAAAATCACCTTTTCTTGGAAGTTGGCCGGATCATGTATGTTATCCAACATGTTTGGATAAGTAAAGTCAATAATAGATGTTATGGGGTCATAAGCAGCATCTATTAGAATATCTTCCGGCACATCTATCGAAACCTCTCCTTCGTTTGGTCCTCCAAGCTTGCCGTCTCCCACATTCAATATCCATCTGCAAATTCTCTTATCTCGCTAACATCTTTCGGTCGTGAACCCACAGTAAGCCTCATGTTAGTGGTTAGCTTAAGAACTTTGCAGTAATCCCATAGGTATGATTGCTTCAAAGAAGCACCAACAATGTCTTGGTTTAAAAAATAAAAAAAAATAGTTGACACCGAAAATGGGAAAAAGGAGATAACTTACAGATTTAAAAAATAACAAAATCAAAATGGGCTGGCAAATCAACATCTCTATCAATCGGTTTACAAAAATAGTTGACACCGAAACGTAAGGAGGAAGTGAATGTTTTGATTTTCATCATCAAATGATTTTTTTTTTATTTATGGAAACAGATTTGTGTATGATTTCTTACAATAAAAAACGTAGGGAGGAAGAATAAAATGCAAAATTTATGAAAGCATGTAGAGGAAGATGTGTATCTGAATTAATTGGTGGTGACAAATTTACAAAAATAATTGGTGTTTAATGGTTTCCAAAAAAAGATTGAACAATGATAACTGAAGATGGAGCGTGTAGAGGAATGGTTCTACAAAAAAAAAACTATTTCTAAAACTATAAGGTATGCACTTGGGGAGATGCAGTCCTTCAATTTTATCATTCTTCAACCTTGGACAAATGATGGCACACAAAATTCTGCAAAATGAGGCGAAGAAAACAAAAGCATGCATTGTATATATAAAAAGAGAATTGTAACCTGCATTTTAAAAAGTTAGACAAAGCATTCACCAATAAGCATAAACATAAAAATCCAAACTGCCAATGTGTCACAAGGATTGAATGGGACTCCCCATATCAAAACACAATCACAAATGTCTAAAATAATAGCAGCTCATAAGCAAGATATTGTCTAAAAGATGCACAAATGCATATTCAAAATGGAAACAATTTCCTTAAATGACTGTAAATGCAAAATAGTTGCATTTATTTATTGGGACTGATCGATCTTCACTTAGCAACTTCTTTCTCCATCTTAATCTCGACAATCTGTTTTTCATGCTTGAACCATCACTTTCATCCTCCACATCGGCTGAACGTTTAGAACTCTTTTGTTTATCAACTGGCATAGTATTTTCATCAGTTTGAGATTCCAGATCCTGGATATCAAAACATAATCAAAACATATTATGAGTTACTGAGTATTATAACATGAATTTCCCAAAAAACATGATGCACTTACCAACAGAGTTATTTGAGGTACTGCAGAAGTTGTCGCCTTGGGATCCTATTTAAAAGTAAGTGTTAAACACTGAACAACATGCTCAATAATAGAGTATGCATTATAGAAAAAATGTCTCAGAATCATTACCTTCACGGGAGTTGCAATGGCAAAAACAGAGTTCAAAATCTCAGCATCGTCCGTCAGACGGAGCACAGTGAACACATGCAACATCTTTTTGGCATTGACCTCATTGATGGACACCTTAAAAGCGTACTTCTTTCCAACCAAGTTGGTGATCTCTTTTGGGAAGTCTTGATCTTCCGCAATCTACATGTAACAAATAAGGTATTTACGGTGATAATCATCGTGTATTAACCCAAAAAGTTGACAATTTTAAAATCTTATACAATTTAGATAACCTTGCACCCATATTTGTCGCACAACTGGTAAGCAGACCTACCAACCATTGCCTGCACCTCATCGTTAAAGAGCAAATATCGTGCCTGACTCATCCTGGACTCTAATCTGAAGACAAAATCTAAAACAACAACCAAATGCAAAAAATTCGTAAGGTGATGGTTTCAACAAACTGTCATATTACTATCTCACTTATAAAGAGACAATGACAAAGCACTTACTCAGTTTTTATCCCGGTAGCGGTCTTAGCACATTTGGTGCATGTCCATTGATCAGGGGTTTGCTGATATCCAAACTTGGGTTTGGTTTTGGCCTCGAGGTCTACAAACTGTGATTCTTTAATCACTTTTTTGTTGCACTTCCGACACCCGAGGTACCACCAGCCCTCCTCCTCGTGGATAGCAATAATTGTTCCAACAATTACGCTTGCCTTACCCTGTAAATGGTGTAAACTGATGTTTAGGTTTTTAAAACATTTGATATATTTTATAAAGTTGTGCAGAGGTAGAAAGTGTAACCTGATCAACATAAAGCAGCTCAACAATGTTTTTGACCTGCAACTTGTTTAGAAATTCCTCTCTAGTTGAATGCTTGGACTGAGTAGGAATACGGGAAGCCGTATTTTCACTTTTGGATTCATCCTTGTCAGCAAACACCCTAAAAATAATCAAAATAAGAAACCATTTGAACATCAAAACAAACGTATGGCATTTAAAGAAAGGTATAATTCGTTAATTCGAGAACATACCTTAGCCTATACAACTCCACATCCACAAATTCTTCTTTTGGGATGATTTCATTGCCGTTAAACAGAAAAAGCCTTGTCCCATTATAGGCATTTTGAACTCCCATTTTGCCTATTTATAAACAATATTGAATAAGATTAAGAGATTATAACATATAGGAAAGTATCATATGTAAAATCATTCAGAATTAGATATACCGTCCCATATCTTCATCATGACAAATTGAAGAATTAGAATGATTTTACCACGGTTGGGGCAACCATCGACAAAATCTTGAAACTGCTACGCATATGGACCCCACAACATGCATCTGAGTTCAATACCACTGCAAATAATTAAAAAATAAGAAACACAACAGAGTACAACTATATAGTTTATTATAGTACATACAAACACAAAAAAGTTAACGCTACTCACTCGGCATCCGCAAGGGTCAACGACTTCTTCTTGGCTGATATGCCGTTCTTATCGTAGTTGTCTAAATCGTCACAAGCAACCACATGTCCAATTACATCTACAAAATTTTAAATACAAAGCAATGTGTAACTTTTTAGCGCATGATGTGATTTATACAAATAGTATCATATAAGAAAAAACGAACAAATATTACGTACCAAACTGGCCGTCTTCGTACTGTTGTAGATCGACTATTGTTCTGAATGCTCTAAAGTCAAACCCATAAACCGAACCGGTAAAGTCAGGACACGGTTCAATTATTGTGTTGGACAAAAAACTGAGACGAAGTGGTTTGTTGACCATGTGATACTTGGGCTGAATCTCCCCAAGACTGTATCGAGACAGTGTAAAAGCACTTCCCTCTTGAACCTTGTGCTTAAAACCATTCACTAATGCCATACGCATAGTCGCCTGCATCTTAGTGCCATGTTCAAATCGAATATAACAAACAAATAAATTAGTAACAGAGTTGTAGGATTAAATGTTAAATATTGAGTTATAATAATAAACTTACCTGTTCATCCATAATCACTAATTCCATGTTTTTCAATCCTTGTTTGCCATACACGTCCTGCATCCAACTTCTTACTATTCGCACAAGCAGTTTGATGTTGTCTTTAACTGCCGATAAGTCATTGATAAACCCTGCAACATATGTAGCCATGGTTGTTATGCTTGTTGAAAGTGATAATTTGAAAGGTTAATGTGGTAAAAAATATACAACCTACTTACATTATATAGGCTGAAATTTAACTACATTTAGAAAAGTCTTAACACACATAAATTAGGAAACTATTCTCCTAATTGTTCTGCTTATCATAAAAAATTATTTTAATATTAATTCATTAATTCATTAATTCTTATTTGGGTTTATTAAAAATTTCTTTTAATAAAATAAAAAAAATATATATATAACAAACAAAATTCAATTTTATAACATTATGCTTTATCATTTTCCCCAATTTTCACCAATTTCCCCCAAATTCAATTTTGTTGCAAACAATAAGCATTTTACCCAATTTTCCCCAAATACTAAAATTATTAGGGTGTCATACAAAATACATTATAATTCGGATTAATTAGGGCTTTAATAATTTATTAACATATTATAATTAATCAGCAAAAAAGAACATATGCAACAAACAATTCGAAACGAAATTGAAACAAAATTGAAATGAAAATGGGAAAAAGGAGATAACTTACAGATTTAAAAAATAACAAATCAAAATGGGCTGGCAAATCAACATCTCTATCAATCGGTTTACAAAAATAGTTGACATCGAAACGTAAGGAGGAAGTGATTGTTTTGATTTTCATCATCAAATGATTTTTTTGATTTATGGAAAGAGATTTGGGTATGATTTCTCACAATAAAAAATGTAAGGAGGAAGAATAAAACGCAAAATTTATGGAAGCGTGTAGAGGAAGATGTGTATCTGAATTAATTGGTGGTGACAAATTGACAAAAATAATTGGTGTTTAATGGTTTCAAAAAATAAGATTGAACAATGATAACTGAAGATGGAGCGTGTAGAGGAAGGGTTCTACAAAATTGGTGCAGTAGAAGAGTTGTACTATGACTCTAAATATGGTATGACACGTATGAGCATTAAACGACTTTTTAATGCTTGGTGCTTAGAAGGGCTTGTACAAAAGCTTATTTATTAGATAAAATAGATATGAGATAAAAGAGTAATGAGATCCGAATTTGGGGAAAGTGATTAATTGTGTGAAAGTGTTCTGTGTAAAAAGTTTGGGCGGGATAATTTTTGATCGGACGGTCTTGGAATTTTTGAGAGACACGTGTTTTATTTTGGGAGTAGATGAAAAATCATGTTTGAAAATATTGAACTGGTTAGCAGTAAAATCTCGATATTAAAAAGCTTGCTTAACATATATCTCGGCACATTGGTTGTGTTATTTTACAAGTGATGCAATTGACATAGTTTTCATTCTCATGCATGCATGGATGCAGGTTTTTATAGAGAAATTTTTTGAAAAGGGACAAAAATTCACGATTTGGTATAAAAAATACATCTCTTTGTGTTGGAATCACTCCTAAACCATAATCAAGTGTTAGTAATTAATATGTAATAGTTAGCTTTATTATGGCCTTTATGTTTGGTATTAGCCTTAAGCTTATGTAGAAGGCCCATGAGCTTAAGCCCAAGCCCATTTAAGAAAGGATGGAAACTAGGAGTGTTGCCCTAGCTTTCCTCCTATAAATACTCTTGTAAACCCTCATTTGAGGGTTGGTTGTTCAAGTGTGTGTGGTTTTACTTGTTCAATCGCCTCATCTCTTTCTTATAAGCTTGTGTTTGTAAAACTAGTGACCTAACAGTGGTATCAGAGCCTAATAGTTGAGTGAACGTATTGTTTGAAGTGAGTTTTGGTCTCACGCCTAACTTGCGTATACCTCACCTTTGGCTTGATCAAAAACGTATTTTTTACACTTTTGAATCCAAGATTCTTGTACTTTCAACGTTTTAAGGTGTTAAAATACTTGTTTTTGGCAAAAAGTTTCAAACTTTATGCGTGGATAGTTGTTTTTCATCTAGTTTTTGAATGTGGGTAAAGTTCTACGCGTAACTGTTTTAGAGGCTTTGGTTCATCAAGTTTCACATTTTTGTGTATTTTGGTGTTATTGAAGCTATTTTATCACACAAAAACTGGTTTAGAAACACTTTTGGACAAAATCAAAGTTACGAGCATTTCTACGCGTAGTAAAACCCTAAAACTACGCGTAAGTGCTTCCTTGGTTTGATCTTCATTTTCGTGGTTTATTCCGTGTTTTCTTACTTGGATAAGTCTGAAAATACGTCGACTTTGGATATCTTTTGCACTGTGATAGTGTAAAAGATCATTTGGGCAAAAACCCTAAAATTACGCATAAGCATAAGCTTACGCGTAGAAATCCTACGCCTAAGATTTTTCCTACGCCTAAGCCTAGTCTTACGCATAAGAAAATCCTACGCCTAACTTTCTACGCCTAACTTTTGTCTACGCCTAACTTTAGTGCTTTTCCCTACTTACGCGTAAGCTAAATCCTACGCGTAACTCCTTATTGTTACGCGTAACTTTGGTGTTTTTACGCATAAGTGCTACTTGGTTCTTGTCTTTTCTACGCCTAAGGACACTTCATCAACAAAGGTTCATTCGACTACAAAGATCCATTTTTACCAACACAAGTTTTCAACATGTCTCAACCACCATACTCTAACTATTTCCCTTACACTTATCCTCAACGACAACAACAACTAAGTCCACAACATCAACAATGGAATCAACAACAAGCAATTTATCAACAACAATTTAATCAACAACATACTTCACAACTTGGTGCAATTCCCCCACCACAAATGGTTCAAACACCGCCAAGTCTTCAAGTTCAACCCTACACAAATGAATTCAATCAACATCCATCAAGGAACACTATGAAGGAACCCACTTGGTTTGCAAAGATGTGTGAAGCTTTAAGCAGCCAACAATCAATTCATGAAGCTGGATCACTTGATAGACCTCCAATGCTCACTCCAGGAAACTACGATCAATGGGTGATAAGGTTCTTTAGGTTTTGTGATATGAAGAAGCCACATGGAAAGTTCTTAAAGAAGGTTATCTTGGAAGGTCCATTTGAGATGCCTACTGTCATTGTACCCGGAGATCCTACTGCTATTCCACCAAGAGATGAACAAACAAACATTGCTACTGTTGCAGATCTAAATCCAACAGAACTTCTACACTATGAAGCTGATGAGCTTGCAATGCAATATATCCTTTTAGGATTACCTAACCCAATTCTTCGAAGTGTTGATGCTCAAAAGACTGCAAAGGAAATGTGGGACCATATTCATCTTCTTATGGAAGGATCTGTACTCAATCAGGAGGATTTGGAATCCAAAATTTACTTGGCTTATGAACACTTCATGATTGAACCTGGAGAGACACTAAAGTCTTATCATCATCGATTTTCAGACATCATCAATGATTTGGATAAACACAACATTATCATGCCAAGAATTGCAGTGAATACTAAGTTCCTGAGTAGTCTTGGTCCTGAATGGGAGAAGTATGTCATTTTTCTCCGTCAAGCGAAGAATATGCATCATTCTACATATGGATTGTTGTACGATTACTTGAAGCCTCATGAAAAGGAAGTTGATCGGGAAAGGATTCTCCGTGCTCAAATTGCTCCACCTACACATCCGGAAAATCAACAACTTGCCTTATATGCTCAACAAAGTTATCCTCCTCAACAAGCAACTCAACCAACTGCCTCAGTCACACCAAACGATCCATCACAACAATCTCAACAAAATCAATTGGTTCCTTACAACAACAACAATGATCAAGCACTTCATAGTCAAACTAATGAGGAATCCGATCCGTTCGAAGCATTGCAACAGGGATTTGTTATGATTGCTAATGCTTTTAGCCGTTATACAAACAAATCCAACAATCGTATTCGTTCCTCATCCAATACACGAAATCAGGCTGTTGTGAACAATGGACGAGTTGAAGTTCAGAATCGTGGTTATGGTCGTCAAATGGGAGGTGGTCAATGGTTTAATGCTATGGGTAGGAATAACAACAGAGCTCAAGTGGTGGAACAGGGAAATGCTAAGAATGGGTTGAATGGTCTTCGATGCTACAACTGCAATGAGAAGGGACACCTGGCTAATGCATGCCCAAAGCCAAGAACTAGGGGCAGTGCTTATTTCAAAGAGGCTCTTCTTTTGGCTCTTAAGGATGAAGCTGGTGGATCTCTCACAAACAAAGAACAGAGCTTTATGGCAGATGCAGACTCAGATGATGATATGGAGGACTTGCAGGCCAATGCAGCTGTTATGTTGATGGCTAATATGCATGAGTTACACATGAGTGAAACAGGCCCAGTGTATGACACTGATGGCTTGTCTCAGGTACCCGAACAAACCATCATCATATCTGAACTAATATCTCCGCCAATATCTGAATCCGGCACGGATCAGACTGTTCAAAATGAGTCATCTACATCTCATTCTGACGATTTTCAAGTTAACCCTGTAGTTACATTTGACGATCAAGATGACCTTATGGTTTCCTTTGATAATCAAATTGACTCCGTGATTGTACTTGAGGATCTAAATAATGATCATGTTGTGACTCACGTTGAACAAGCTGAACTATTGCCTCATCCAGATTTTGCTCGTTTAATTCAAGACCATCAAATCAAAATGGAGGAATGTTATGCATTAAATAAGGACTTAAAAAGCAAAAATGCACTGTTAACCAAGGATTTTGAATGCTTACAAATGCAACTCAACTTTTTCAAAACTCAAGAAAACCGTGAAAAAGGTTTTGAAGCCGCTTTTGCTAAATCTCATCAAAACGAAAAATATTTAGAGAGACAGATGCGTGATCTAGCCGCTTCGAAGAATGCTTTGTTGTCTGAAATAGAACAACTGAAACATGAACATAAAAAGCAAATTAACGCTCTCACCTTGGAAAATCAAAAAGCTAAGGCTGAGTTGTTAACTTGTCAAAAACAGTTCTCAGCATATAAAAAGCATTCAACGAATCGGGTAGATGACCTTTTTGCAGAAATTATTGGCTTGCAACACAAAATTAAAGAGTTTAAAACTGTTGTTTACAAACATGGTGAATCAGTAACAGCTATTGAAAAGTTTACTTTAAAACCCAATCCAAAAGGATATGGACCAAATCTAGCTGATTACAAACCTAAGCTTTCACTCAAAACATTCAAACCAAATCCTGAAGTTTCCAGTACAGAATATAAAATTAATGATACTGTTATGAGTGTTGTTGAATATCATCGTCAAGAGGAATTAGATGCAGAAGACGAGAGTCGATCAAAATTAAAAACAGTTGTTTACAACAAACCTTTTAATTATTCAAAACTGGTCACTTTCGTCACACCAACGAATTCTTCTAACACACCTAGGGTTATCATAAAAACACCTGAGTCTTCTAATGTTAATCCCCAACCAGATTATGCACAAATTTATGGTCATTTACCTTCAATCAGTGAAGTAAACTCAAAACCTGAAAATCGCAAAATTCTTAGATATTTTGATATTTTCATGCGTGACCTCAAAACTTTAGAACATGAGATAGAACATCATTCTGAAATCAAAGTTCAACACTTTCAATCGCCTTTAGCGCGAGAACAAAGAGACATTTTTCAGAAAAATCTTTTACCAAATGTTAAAAATTTGAAAAGTTGTGCATTAGCTTGGGAAAAGGATTTTCATAAGGAACTTGGAGTGATGAAGGTCGTTTTCGAGAAAACTGAAACATCTATTTCTAATACTAAACACAAAAAGAAAATGTTGAGAAAAGATGTTGATCGACTCTTGGAAGATGTTATCTGTGCTGATATCCATAATGTTGTGTGACTCTATTCTTTGCCACATGCATCTGATTATACCTCTGCTGATAATGTTGACTCTGTGGTAACTGTTGAGAATATTGATAATGTGCTTCAGATCGAGTCTTTAAAAGCTGAAAATAAACGATTACTTAACGAACTTTACAATGCAAAACGTCGTCTTCATTGGTGTGAAAAAGATATTCACAACCATCAACTTAGTTTTCAAAAGAAAATTGCTCAGTTGAGTGCAAAATCTTCTGATCCTAAAATTGAGCAACTGGATGATCAAAACGTGTCTTTGAAAAGTCAAATCTCTAAATATGAACAAGAACTTGTAACAGTTAAACAGGAATATGGTGTCATATTTGATTTACTCAATAAGACTCGACATGAAGCATCAAACGAACTTGATCACTATCTTGCTCACACTAGAGAAGTCATGAATTTTGCTGGTAATATTCGGTCTGAAAATCAAGATTTGATTCACACTATCTCTAAGTTAAGAGAAATGTTAGGAAAGTATGAACAACTTCCGCCAACCATCATTAAGAGATTAGCACCAGTAACACTTAGTAATCGTGCACCTAGAATCCCTACTGTCAAATCACAAGTTGCTAACGTGCTTCCTTCTACTGAAACATGAATAGTTGCGTCTTTTCCAAACGTCCGCACTTCACAGCCTAGGAGCACTCAATCGAAGAATAGGAAGTTGCGACCTAAGAAAAGATCAATAAGGAATGCTAAAGTAGAAGAACACCCTAGGACTATGAATAAGACTCACGTTGCTTCCACTATAGATGTTGCGTCTGGCAAATGTAATAGAAATAGTGATGTAACGAATGCTACAACTTTAAGCACTTTTGATGTTCAGTCTGATGCACCTTGTGTTATTTGTCGAAAAAGTATGAATTCTGATTGTCATGACAAATGTGTTGCTAAAGCTATAATCTCTCGTTTACGGAATCCTAAGAATCAGAATACCTCTAGGCCCACTAATCATTCTAAGTCTGTGCTTGGTAGACCGCCCTCTTTAGATTCTAAGGCAAACATTGCTGTCACTGTAGCTCCAGTTTCACCTCCTAAGAATGTAGTACCACCTAGTGCATTCACTAAGACTAAAGCAAAGAGTAGTTATAGATGGCAGAAATGGATATATAACACACTAGGATTTCAATGGATGCCTAAAATTATTAATGTGTGTATGTCTAATATACCTGCTTCGGAACCCTCTAACATTTCGGGTTCCACATCTACTTCTATTCCATCTGTGTCGTCTGTGTGTAATGCAGGTGATACAGATCATTCTCTGGATTGTTGATAGCGGATGTTCCCGACACATGACAGGCAACCTTAAACTGTTATCAAACTTTATTGCAAAGTTCATTGGCACTGTCAGGTTCGGGAATGATCACTTCGCAGCTATCATGGGTTACGGAGACTATGTCAATGGGAACATCGAAATCAGCAGGGTTTACTATGTGGAAGGCCTCGGTCACAATCTATTTTCAGTAGGTCAATTTTGTGATGGAGATTTGGAGGTTGCTTTCCGGGAGAAAACTTGTTTCATTCGTGATCTACAAGGAAATGACCTTATGTCTGGCTCGCGTAATTCTAGTCTCTACACTATCTCTATGAAAGACATGGTTGCTTCCTCTCCCATCTGCTTACTTTCAAAGGCAACATCTACAAAATCCTGGCTATGGCACCGTCGTCTCTCACATCTAAACTTTCAAACCATCACCAACCTTGCTCGAAACAAACTAGTTGAAGGACTCCCACGATTTCGGTATTCAAAAGATCACCTATGTTCAGCTTGTGAACAAGGGAAAAGCACTCGTGCTCACTTTCCTTCAAAGGTGGAACACAGCTCAAAGCATGTGCTTCATCTTCTTCACATGGATTTATGTGGCCCGATGCGCGTGCAAACGATCAATGGCAAACGCTACATCTTAGTAATTGTTGATGACTACTCACGATGGACTTTGGTCTACTTTCTTCGAAGCAAAGATCAAGCTCCACAAATGATCATCACCTTTCTCACGAAAATACAGGTTCAGCTCCGCAACACCGTCAGGCTAATCAGAACAGACAAAGGAACTGAATTTGTTAACCAAACCCTTCGTGAATTCTATGAGAAAGTGGGAATTCAGCATCAAACATCTATTGCACGTACACCTAAAAAAAATGGAGTTGTTGAAAGACGAAACCGAACGTTAGTGGAAGCTGCAAGAACAATGTTAATCAATGCTAAACTTCCAGATTACTTATGGGCAGAAGCTGTATCTACTGCATGCTATACTCAAAACCGTTCTATGATCACAAAACGCCACAACAAAACACCTTTCGAGCTTGTCCACAACCATAAACCGAATCTCAAACACTTTCATGTATTTGGATCCCTTTGCTATCTGAATAATGATCGTGATGATTTTGGAAAGCTCAAAGCCAAAGCTGATATTGGAATCTTTATTGGATACTGTGATAATTCTAAAGGTTTCCGAATCTGGAATCGTCGAACTAAGGAGGTAATGGAAACGATTCATGCTCATTTTGATGAACTCACGGAAATGGCTTCTGAGTATAACAGCTTAGAACCCGGTCACAACCGTTTAAACTTCCCTCAACCCCCATCATCAGCTGAACAAAGCCCCCAACTCACTCGTCAACAAATGGAAAGGTTATTTGCTCCGCTGTTCAGTGACGATATTGATGAACGTGCTCCAGGTGTATCCGCTGTTTCCGCTGCACAACCTGATAATATTCCTATACCTGATACACCTGCTACAACAACTACTGTTGAAGATGCACCTACACCAGTTGACTCCAACACAATAGTTGAACAAACCGCTTCCAACAATGATGAACCAGCTGATGATATTCTGAATGATGTACCCCCACCTGCAGATTTTGACCCAAATGCGTTCTTCAACCCGTTTGCTAATGAGACTGCTGCACCAGATGTCGCGGAATCTTCAACAAACCATTTGAATCCTCAGAATCTGCACAATGTATACCAACATCAACCCTCTACACATCGATGGACAACAGACCATCCTCTGGCTAATATTATTGGCAACCCGAATCAACCAGTCGTTACGAGACAACGTCTTCACACAGATGGTGAACATTGCATTTATGCACTCACTGTCTGCCAATCTGAGCCTAAAAACATTAAAGACGCAATGACAAAAGACAAGTGGATTGAATCCATGCAGGAAGAACTCAACCAATTCAAACTTCTTGAAGTATGGGAACTGGTTGAAAGACCAACAGGGGTCTACGTCATTGGTCTAAAATGGATTTGGAAAAACAAATTGGATGCTGAAGGGAACGTCATCCGAAACAAGTCACGTCTAGTTGCTAAGGGTTATCGTCAGGAAGAGGGAATAGACTTTGAAGAATCTTTTGCTCCGGTTGCTCGTCTTGAGGCTGTTCGGATATTTCTCGCGTTCGCGGCTCATATGAATATGACGGTCTTTCAAATGGACGTCAAAAATGCGTTTCTCAACGGACAACTGAAAGAAACGGTTTATGTCAGCCAACCCGAAGGATTCGTTGATCCAGAGTGCCCGAACCATGTCTACAAACTGAACAAAGCTCTTTATGGTCTCAAACAAGCCCCTCGGGCATGGTACGATAAGCTATCATCTTTCCTCATTGCTAATAATTTCACCAAAGGCTCGGTTGACCCAACTCTTTTTATACAATATCACGGGGCACATATCTTAATTGTTCAAATTTACGTGGATGACATCATTTTTGGGTCTACACATAAAAAGTTTTCAACCGCTTTTGCAAAACTAATGAAGAAAATTTTTGAAATGTCCATGATGGGTGAACTCACGTTCTTTTTAGGACTGCAAGTTCATCAATCACCCCGTGGTATTTTCTTGAGTCAGTCCAAATATGCCCTTGAACTGTTAAACAAATTTGGAATGAAAACCTGTGATACTTATGCCACACCAATGACTCATACCAAGAAGCTAGACGCTGATTTACATGGGAAATTAGTTGACCCTACCAAATACCGAAGTATTATTGGGTCTCTCATGTATCTAACAGCTAGCAGACCTGATATTGTCTTTGCCGTTTATCTATGCTCCCGTTATCAGTCGCGACCAACTGAAACCCACCTCTCTGAGGCTAAAAGAATCCTCCGATACATCAAGGGAACCATTAACTTGGGGATCTGGTATCCGAAGGATTCTGGTTTTGAACTAATCGCTTTTTCAGACGCTGACCACGCAGGATGCTTAGACTCAAGGAAAAGTACTTCAGGAGCTCTACAATTTCTTGGTGATAAACTGGTGTCTTGGCAATCAAAGAAGCAGGATTGTACATCGCTGTCATCAACCGAAGCAGAATATGTAGCCATGTCCGCGTGTTGTGCTCAAGTCATATGGATGAGAACACAACTCAAAGACTATGGTTACGTATTTGACAGAATCCCGATGTACTACGACAATCGAAGTGCCATTGCGATCTCGTGCAACTCAGTTCAGCACTCAAAATCAAAGCACATCGATCTACGCTATCATTTCATCAAAGACCACGTGGAACAGGGTACCGTTGAATTATACTTTGTAGGTACAGAATACCAATTGGCAGATCTTCTCACCAAAGCCTTGTCTCCCGCTAGATTTAATGAGCTGATCCACCGGATTGGTATGAGGTGTTTGACTCAAGAGGAATTGGATGTCCTCCTAAAACAGTCTTAAAAACCTGTCAAACACCAAAACTCTCTTTTGTAAATAAAATTTTCAAAAACAAAATACAAAAATATAAAATCTGATAAAACAACAAAAATATTCTCCTAGTCTATTTTTCTTTCAACATGGCAAGTACATTTCTTCCGTCAACACTTTAATCTTTCAAAATTCAGTATTTTTCCGATCAAGTGTTGAGGGGGAGAAAATAATCTCTTAACTGTTTCAAAACATCTGTGTACTTGCATGTTATCATATCTCAGTTGTTTCTTTTAACAATGGTGGTGAATTTTCTGGTTCAATGACACTCCTCGGACTAAATTTATAACCTTTCATTATTTCTTAAGTCGAGGGGGAGTGTCGTCAAGTTTCTTTCCTAAAAACCTTGTTTGGTAACCAAAATGGAAGTTAAAAGGCTTTGTTTGAAAAAAAGAAAAGGTGGAGGGACCAAAACTGTCTAAATGTTAAAGTTAATTTTAATAAAATACCTTCACCTAACTTATTCACTTCTCATTTAATTCTCTCAACCTAACTAATCTACGCCTACAATTCAACCAAGAAATCCGTCCTTTTGATCATCATCTTGTAAGTAGTTTTGTGATTACAACATGTTTTTAAGCTAAGGTTTTAAATTTCATGCTAATCCTACGGCTAAAACGTGTTTTACACGTGATTATGTGTTCTACGCATAAGCGTATGAACACACAATCATTGTGTGTGTGTTTTTGGATTAATGGATAGTGTCAAAACGGTTCTAATACATCAAGGATATCATTTTAACCATCAAAACCCACCCAGAAACACGTATTGATGATTTTTGAAAACTAGGGTTCTTGAGTCGAATTGGGTATTTTCGAATGTGAAGTGTTTTGGTCAAAAAGATTGTGGGGTTATGTTCACATATTGATGAATTGATGATTTCCAAGGTTGTTAACCACCCAGAAACTCTAAATGTTGAACAATTTGGAATTAGGGTTTAAGGTTCATAACTTTGGGTAATCTTGATTCTCAACGAATTAGATGTTATAACTTGTTTCATAGACTCTCTCAACATCATAGACCTACCAGAATTTGTTTGGTGCAAATCCCATGGCTAGAAATGATACGCGTAAATCTTAACCCTTAGGGTTTTGACCTACGCGTATGACTTTCTACGCGTAACCTTTAAACGAATGATTCATGCCATGTTTGTTGATAAAATGAAGTTTTGTGTTAATGATAATGATTTGATGAAATTATTTCAGGCTTTGCTACGCTTAATATTCAGAATCAAGGTCATTTGCAATTCTACGCATAAGGATTACCCTACGCGTAGTCAAGTTATGCGTAAGAATAATCCTACGCATAACTATTACGCGTAAGGTTCTACAATGGGACTACGCGTATCCTGTGAAGGATATGCGTAAACAGTGACCTCTACGCATAAGGTCTACTCTTACGAGTATGCCTTACGCGTAAGGTCCTTATACGCCTACGCGTAAGCTCTACGCATAAGGTCCCCCTTTCCTACGCATAACTTCTCTTACGCGTAAGTTAGGATCCTACGCGTAAGCTTTCGTCTACGCGTATATCATCTCTGTTTACGCTTAACTTTGCCAAAACTACGCTTAAGCCTTGATTGACCTTCATTATGAGTTGTTACGTGTACAAACTTGTTAATAAACTTATCATATCATCACGAATCCAATAATGTCACTAATAAACTTAAACGTTTGATATGTTGTGAACCATAAGTGATAACATAAACTTTAAAACCTAAAGTTAACTAACTCACGAAATATTTCACGACATCATTGGACTATTGGACAAACAAGTGACTTAGGACTCGTAACAATCATTGACACTGTACATTCAATAACTAGACAATAAGACCTTCTGTTGACTAACATTATGTCTTTCGATATGTTGGTTCTTTTGGCTAATGTTATTTCAGATCACGACATGGCTGAACAAATGAATGTGGATGCATCAGAAGTTCTTACAATTGCTGATATCTTTCCAGAAGGTTATCCGAGAAAGCTTGGACAGAACAACCTTAGGGTTGACTTTGACACCCTCACATGCTCAGAATCTTCTTGTCTCATTGCTGTGGATATTCTCAGGAATCATCCCTACCAGAACATGCTCTCACACTCTGCCACAGTTCCAGAGGTCTACATTCAACAATTCTGGGATTCTATGCAGAGGATCACTGGTCAAAATGCTGTGAATGTGACTCTTAATCACAAACAAGTCACTATCACTCCTGATGACTTACGAGCTGTTCTCATCATTCCAGACATCGCTCCAACCGACTTCTTTGCTACACCTACTGAAGAGACTGTCCTGCAATTCTTGATAGATATTGGTTATGATGAAGCTACAGGAATCATTACTAAGCACTCTCACGTGGAGCTGAAGAATATTCCTCAACCATGGAGGACACTCTATATGATCATCACCAAATCAGTCTCTGGTCGTGACAGTGGCTATGAGCATCCCAAGCTCATGGAACTGCAAATTTTCTGGTCGTTGATCAACAAGAAGGACATTATAATTGAAGCACTGCTATGGGAAGATATGATGCTGTTTCATAAGAAGCTTGGCTCCAAAATTCCCTATGTCAGATACACCAAACTGTTGATCCAGAGAGCTCTTGGACTTCATCCTGATATCCCCAGGAGACTCAATGACCAAGATAATCATGACATCTTGACTGAGCCCATACTATCTGTCAGAATCAAAGAATCGTCTACGAAGAAACAGGGTGCTGAGTTGCCCGATCACCTTCTTACAAAGGAAATCAAAAAGCTGGAAACGTACAAAAGGTATCGGGTAGCCGTAAAAGAAGGAAAAGTTGGCCATCTTGATGAAAAGGCTTCTGGGACACCTACTCGGAGAACCAGAAGAGGCAGTGCTGGAAGTGCATTAAGCATAGAGAGTCAAAGGAAGTTTCCCAAGAGGAACCCTCCTTCAAAGAGGATTGTTCCATCTAAGGAAGCTACTCCCATCCCAATCCCCAATCCCGAACCGCAAAGAAAGCTTTTGGACGAAAGCTCTGAAGATACTGACACATATGAAGAGATTACCTACTCTGAAACTGCAAAGGATGACAATCCTTCAGTACCAAAACCTCCAAGTCCTCAAACTGATAAAGGAAAATGGAAGACTCCTGCACTTGTGACCTATGATGAGAGCTCTGAAGAAGAAGAAGAGCAACTGGATAAATCATATAGAAAGAAGCATAAATTAGTTAGACACATTCAAAAGGCTGAAGAATTTGCAAAAGACCAAATGGGTGGCCCCGGAGGATCAAGTGGTGCTGCCCACTCCTCACCAGATCCTGATGCGGTTAATCGACCCGATAAGGGATCTGGTGCCACCACTCTTGAGCAACAACAAACGCTTGTGGAGGAGTCTACTGATTATAACATTGAGGAACCAGAAAAGGATAAGACTGAGAAAGAGAAAACTGATGAAGAAGCTAAGGCTCAGAAGGAAGAAAAGGCTAAATCTGGACAAGATGACGAAGAGAATTATGATGACTATCTTCTCAAAAGTCCAACTCATTCTAAGGAGGATACTTCTGCACCTCCTAAGGACCCGAGTCTCCTCATGTCTCCTCCTTATCAGATTCTTCATCTCACTCCTCACCACCACCATCTAAAAGATCAACCAAATCAACATCCAAATCTGTGAAGAAACCACCTCGATCTTGGATTTCTCAAACACATGAAAGAATTGTGAAAGCTGTCAAACAAGTTAGAAAGAAGGACATGCTCCACAGAAAACTGAATTGGTATGCCGACCAAATACAGTACTTACATGATGAGAATGACAAGATGCAGAAAGAAAGGGAATTCGTTCAGGAGTTCATGAGAAGTCATCGTCAAGAGGAACTGAACGAAATGATTGAAGGTTACACTAACAAGTATCTTCAGGATATCGTTCCTAAAATCACAAAGGAGATGTTTACCAGACAACTATATCCGAATCTTATGCAGATAGCCAAGCAAACTATAAGATCCACACCTTTAACCGTCACAATCAATCCATCTGATCCTGTAGTTTTCTCGGATAATGAATTGGTGGCCAAGCTTGTCACACAAATGTCTACACGATCTGGGACATTTACTTCTGAGGAAGGAAAGCTGTTTCAAGCATTGCTGGACTACCAACTCAAAGAAGCATGTAGATTCGAAGCAGAAAAGTCTAAACGTCCTAGAGACGATGAAGACAAGGATCAGGATAAGCATGATAAAGCTAAACGACAGAAGCAGTCTGGTGAATCATCTTCCATGTTACCTCCTCCCCAACGGACTCCTACTCAACAAAGGTCTCCTCCCCGTTCTTCTACATATAAACCTCAGGACGATTCCGAGTTACCACCCCTGACTCAGAAAACCGGTGATCACTTTGAGTATACGGGTGGTGACAATGAAGAGGTCCTTGAGCCCCTAAAACAACCCACCTCTCCCAAACAAGTGCAGAAACCAGAATCATCATCAAGGCCTTCTAAAAAGAAGAAGAAGACGACTCAGCCTGAAGTCGTATCATGGCTAAATGACGATAAAACCGAAGAATTTGAATGGTTCTCCACACTTGTCAATCAAACTCCCTACCCTGATGAAGGTCAAGATCTGGTCGAAGGTTCTACATTGGAGCATGCTAAAGTTTTGCAAGAAAAGTTCCATGTGAAGAAAATGACGAAATCTGAGTTGAAGCGAATCAAGAATGAAGCGTTTCAACTTCTAAAAGACAGCTCTGAAAGTGCCCTCGAGGTCGAATATCACCTTGACAACATTGCTCGAGCTATGTCTAACAACATGGATTGGCTCAACCCGGAAGCAAACATTGACTTCACAAAAAGGGACAACCCTCCATACTACACCGATTGGACCAAACCTCTACCGACCATTGGCCAACCAGATGAACCACGGATTCCCTTCCGATATTTCTTCAACTGAGACCTGGAATTTCTTCTCCATGGTGGCGATGGTTCAAGGAAATATGCTACATCCTTGACACTTCCATTCCCTGCAGCTATCTACTCAAACTGCATTGCCATTGAGGAACGTACTAATCACTTGTTCTCCAACACAGTGGAAGCATACGACCGAGATGCATTGTATGGGATTCATCACTGGCCAGAACGCCGACGAATCTACTACAGAAGCTGTCAGGGTCAGAAGTCACAACATGCAATGTTTAGTACTAAAGACATCGTTGCCATCCAACATGTTGGTCTTTCAACCAAATGGGACTACACCTTTCTCAAGAAGATTGTGGTCAAAAGACAGGATGAAAGGAATTATGCATTCTGTGAAGCTGACTTTGAGAATTTGTCTCTCAACAATATTGAAGACATGTACCTTGCCAAAGTACAGGGTCGCATGAGACAATTTTCAACCGAAATACAACGTGAATTCATCAAGTCACTGCTCATTTTCATCAGACGCATAGTCATAAAAGAACGCGTTGAAGATCTCCAGCTTGCCGTTGAATCATATCAGACACGTGTCAACTTCACTCCACCACAGCTTGATCTTCCCGATATCAACCAGCTGTCACAATTAACGCTCATCAGCAAACCGTTTGGTGTCGTTTATCGCAGTGAACTTCATCGCAATTGCTTGATGGCGTGTAATGAGCTTCACAAATTTGGAGATCATACTCTGAAGATGGTTAGGGACGGACTAGCTTATCGATTGAAGGATATACGTGAAAACATTGGGAACCCTAAGCGATGGAATTCTCAGGATCGGAGGAATGTGAGAAGGATCATCACCATGATTGATGAACGGTTGTTCAGAAGGGATCAGTTCAGACGATTGGAGAGCTATGTTGGTGGTCGACCCAGGATTAACATAACCGGCTTTCAACGCCCTGTGCGCACTCCTGGGAACATCACTGCACTTCCTGGTACCCCTTGAATTGTTTCTTTCATATAATTTTGGATGTGTGATTAACTATGTCAATGGCTTGTGCACACATAACAGTGTACAACCCGTAATTGTCAAGAAAGGACCCTGTGGTACGCTTCAGTGCCACAATCCTTATAAAAGGAGCGAAAGCTTCTTATTTTTGAGTAAAACCTATCAAACCTTTCATTTTTCAAGGTTTTGCTCAAAAGGACAAGTACTTCCCCATATGATTTTTCAAAACCTCAACCGTTTATATCACTAGTTGAGGGGGAGTATTTGAATTAAAACTTTGTTCACAAATTGTTCATAGTGGTCATCTTCCCGCAACACTCGAAATGGTCATATTTATTGTCAACTTTTCAAAAATAACATTTGATATGCCATTTTTGAGGGGGAGAAAATTGTGTGATAAGAAATATGTTGTGCAAAATGCAAATGAATATGTGTACTTCAGACTTAACCAACGAATTGACGGTACTAAAACTGTTAGTAACTCGAAAAGACTTGTCCTGGACGGGTAATAATTTCAAGCTAGTTCGCTAGTAATGTAAACGTGTCTCGCAAAGGACTTGTCCAAGTAGAAAGTACCATTCGTGACACTCTTGGTAGACATGAACTCTGACGGGTATGACAACCTTTAGAGGTTTGTCTACAACTTCAAGGTAGTTATTAGAGCTAGTTGTCACCTAAAAGCTGACAATGTAACTCTTTAACTATGCAACGTAAACGTGTCTCGCGGGGGATTGTCTATCTCCAGTGGATCAATTCAAAATGTGCGCGCTCTTTCCTCACTGTGCATTTAAACCATTAAAACTCTTAAGCACATGTGGAGGGGGAGTATTTATGCAAAATCCTATCTCTCACAGTGGTTCAAACATGATTTTCATTTACAAACCCTTTGAGAGATTCTTCACAACTGTGTTTTTAATGGCAACATAGGTTAGTCATGGAGTTATAAGGTGACTAAGGTTAGGAATAACCGTCCTATGATCCGCCAGAGCCGGAGGGATCTACCCAAGGATATCACAAATAGTTAGTACTTAGAAGTCCTTAGGTATGATTATAAAAAGGAGAAAATGAGAATCGGAGAAAGAAGGAGTTGAAGAATAAAAAAGAAATGCAAAGAAAAGGGTGAAAAGAAATAGCCCTCCAGATTATTCAACTTAGGGCAGACACCGGGTTCAATTCATATGCTACTGGTTGTCACTTAGTGACACCGGTATTGAAGATTAAAAGTCGTCATGGACCCAGTGACGCATGCACTAAACCTTCTTAGACACTCAAGTTTCTCTCAACAGAAGCTTGTTTCATTCTCACAGGGAACCCTACGTAAACTATTGGCTTTCTCTTAGAGATCGCTGGTATTGAAGAAGGAGACCCTCTCCCTAGTCTCCGCTCAGGAAAACCAAAACGCACTATTGAGTCTAGAGCCACGAGATTCATCAAAAGATCTCTTAGGAACACTTGACATTTTATCACTTGACGATCACCAAATAAGATTATCAGTGGTTCATATCGAGTCCTTCACAGATCTTAGCAATCTGTCTAGAACATTTATGAGAGGTTCACAACTGTGATCCTCAGTGATTGAATGGAAACTCCTGCCAGGGTCAACATCAAACAGCCCTGACAGCAGGTCATTTCGGTAACTCCCCGTGGATTACGCGGAGTGTGTCTCAAACAGTCTACAGTCGTGAGGTGATGCTTCAGTGTACCTCAGCGACTCATCTGAACTGTAGATGTACTTCGGTACATCGCGTTATCTCACTTGTGGGACTCCATTTCAGGAACGGCCTTTGTAAGAATTAGAGTTGTGTTTTCACACTATGCTGTTAACACTCTCGAAGTTCAAACTTGTAAGTGCCGGAACCTGCTTATTACTAACCGTTTGAAATGTTTTCTTCTTATGGAAGCTCCGGAGCAGGATGATCGTGCTGATTCTTCTCATGCTCACGCCAACATCATCACTAATGGAAGTTCTATTCAAAAGCAACACAACCATCAGAATGATTCTTCGTCAAACCAAAGAATCTACAAAGTTAAAGACTTAGAGAACTTCATCAGTAATTGAATTCCAACGTCAAAGAGCGTGTGAGCATGTTGAAGAATAACGTGGAGACACTGGAGCAGCGAAGCAGACCTGAGGCAGACTGATGCAGACAACAACATATTATCACTTTCACCACAAAGAACAATGATTAAAGAACAAAGTTAAAGATGACGTCAAAGCATAACTGTTCAAAGACAACTATCTCTCTACAGTGGGGAGATTGTTCGAATCAAGGCAATTCCTCTCACAAGAAAGAAGAATGTCAGAAGATGTCAGAGCTACTATTACATCAACGCCTTCACCGTTCATCACCAACACTTGAGGGGGAGATTGTTGGAATCACTCCTAAACCATAATCAAGTGTTAGTAATTAATATGTAATAGTTAGCTTTATTATGGCCTTTATGTTTGTTATTAGCCTTAAGCTTATGTAGAAGGCCCATGAGCTTAGGCCCAAGCCCATTTAAGAAAGGATGGAAACTAGGAGTGTTGCCCTAGCTTTCCTCCTATAAATACTCTTGTAAACCCTCATTTGAGGGTTGGTTGTTCAAGTTATTTCCTTTCATACTCCTACGCGTAAACCGTATTATATTATCGTGTGTGTGTGTGGTTTTACTTGTTCAATCGCCTCATCTCTTTCTTATAAGCTTGTGTTTGTAAAACTAGTGACCTAACACTTTGATTCTTTTCAAAATGGTCATGTGCGAATGTGCGATTTCATTAAGTGTGCGCTTGGTTCAAACTAAAAGACAAAGGGAATACTAAGGAAAGGGAAATGATAAGGAAACCATTCCCCCAAATTTATTGAGTAATGACCCATTACCCACTATTAGGTAATGAGTTATTGCATTAGAGCCAACCAAACATCATTAATCATTATGTTTGTTATTACTTACCCCTCAATACCCTCAACCAAGTACACCTTAATTTGTTGACACGTGTACAATCCTAATCATTTGCAGCTACAATTACTATGAAATTTTGTTTGACTTTTATAAAATGTGCTAACGACGGATGTGCGAATGGGCGAATAAAATCTACTTTATTGAGAAGGAACAACTTTTCAGAAATAAAATCTTTTTAAAATCTACTTTACCGTTCGCACATTATCCGGAATTCGCACAACCGTCGTTCGCACATCTGCTGGCCGGGGATTGTACTAATGGTCGGGGGTGTGAGCCAACAAATGATTAGAAATGTACTTCTTGTCTGGACACGTGTCAACAAATTAGTAAAATCGCATATTCGCGCATTCACACATGACCATTTTAAAAAGAAATATATTTTTTGTATCATATGGTGACAAGTCCACAACCTAAATTTTTGTTCCTTTTCGAGAATTTCCTCTTTTTTATATGTTTGCTACGTACTATTGCTAGTATATTTTTTCTTTTGTTACAGACTTCTTTTGGTTTGTTCGTTGTTTAGTTGAAATAAATTCTGTTTACTTCGTACTGTATCATATGTGAATTTTGTAAAACGTTGTTTACATATTAAAACCCGATCTAAATACGAATTTTTTCTTGATGACGTGCGTATATTGTTAAAATAACCAAATCTGATCTCAAATCAACCACAACACAATCAATTCACCCAGCCAACCACCCCTTGGTGAAATCTTTTATTAACTAAACAGTCAAGAAGATGAGTCCACAAAACGTGTCTTCACCAAACAAATACACAAGACAAAGATAATACCCTTCAGAAGGATCCTATCTATTCCACTACAAAGATTGTAATACAACAGATCCTCACTACAACCCTCAATAATACCTAACAATCTATAAAACTGATCAAGATGATCAGAGTTAACCAATACCAACAATACCAGACCAGACTTGAGAGAAAGAATACGCAGCTTTTGATGTGAGAGAAATAATATGAGAGAGATAATCCAGCCAAGGGTTAGGTCCAGCTTATATAGCAGCCAAGATACACTTTAACCCCTCAAGATGATAAAACCTGCTAACAAGAGCCAAACATAAAAACATTTGACCAACATGGCATAACAAGCCCTTTGACTTAAAGTCAAATATGAGCTTGCATCCATACTCATATATTTCAACACCCCCTCCCAAGCTCATGGCTTGAACAAATCTATCAGACCAAGCTTATCACAAAACTGCTTGTGTTGAGAAACACTCAACCCTTTAGTAAAGATATCTGCAACATTATTAGCAGAAGCAACCTTCAAGGTTCTAATGACCCCTGAAGCTACCTTCTCCCTAAAAAGATGTAAATCAATCTCAAAATGTTTAGTTTTTTCATGAAAAACCGGGTTAGCAGCAATCTGAATAGCAGAACTGCTATCACAAAACAAACTTGCAGGTAACAAATCTTCTATTCCCAAATCTTTAAAAACTTTTATAACCCAAATAAGCTCACAAGTAGTAAATGCAAGATATCTATACTCAGATTCAACAAAATATCTAGAAATAGTGGCTTTCTTTTTTACTTTTCCAAGAAATCAGATTATTGCAAAAATAAACACAAAAACCAGAAACTGATTTCCTAGAAACAGGACACTTAGCCCAATCTGCATCTGAATAAGCATACAGATTAAGCCTTTTCCCATACACAAACTGAATACCTGTACCAGGAGCATGTTTTAAGTATCTCAAAACTCTAAGTGCAGCAGTAAAATGTGAGCTAAGAGGAGCATGCATATGCTGACTTAGGCAATGGACTGCATAAGAAATGTCAGGCCTAGTAACAGACAAGTATATAAGCTTACCAACCAACTTTTGATACTCAGTCATATTAGACAAGAATTTATCATTCTCAGTCTCAACATGACTTAAAACCACATTCTGCTGCAAAGGAGTAGCAGCAGGCTTACAAGCCAACAATCCATATTCAAGCAACAAGTCCAAACAATATTTTCTTTGAGAAAGACAAAGACCTGACTCACAGTTTAACACTTCAATTCCCAGAAAATATTTAAGTGGACCAAGATCTTTAATCATAAACTTTGAATTTAGAAACTTTTTGAACTTCTCAATTTCACTAACATTATTACCAGTGATGACAATATCATCCACATAAACTAATAATGCCAAGAAAATACCATTAGAGTCTTTAGTGTATAAAGAATAGTCATTAAGACTTTGTTTAAAACCATTTTCTATCAAAGCAGTAGTAAGTTTTTCATTCCACTGCCTAGGAGCTTGTTTTAACCCATACAAAGACTTATTCAATTTACACACTCTAGTTTCATTCTTATCATAATAACCAGGGTGCAACTGCATATATACATCTTCATACAAATCACCATATAAGAAAGCATTATTAACATCCAGTTGAAATAAAAGCCAATTGTTAGAAACAGATAAAGCAATAAGACACCTAACAGTAACCATTTTGACAACTGGACTAAATGTTTCTTCATAATCAATACCTTCCCTATGATTATAAACCTTAGCAACAAGTCTAGCTTTATATCTAGGGCTAATGATCAAAAAAAGTAATATACTTGCCACACTTTCCTCTTCAGGGTAGCGAACAAATTTTTTTATTTTTGAGGGTATTATACTTTCAAATTCATCCTCTTTAGGGTATTTTGCAAAAAAGTTGGACATTTTTGCCCCTCTTACCCACAAGAGCAAATGATGGCAAGTATGATACTTTTTTTTTATCATTTGCCCTAGTTTTTTATTATGTTAAATTTTGGATATGTATTAAGATAATTTATTTAATGATTTATAATTGTGTTAAATCTATGATAAAAATGTTTTGTTTTATCATTTGCCCTAATTCACTTCAAGTTGTTTAACGCTTCAAGCGTTAAACCGAATTAGGTTTAACGCTTCCGCTAAATTAGGAGGAATTATATCACAACCTGAAGTAATTGCATATAAATTACCTGAAGTACTTGCATATAAATTTCTGTTCGTCACTTGTTGAAGCATAGACTAGAGAGTATACTATGACTAGATTAAGGGTGTGTTTGTTTGATTAAGATGTTACACATCTGAATCTGACTACCGCATCTGAATCTGACTACCACATCTTACTAATAAGAGGTAGCTATAATGTCTGAATCTGAATGAAAAAGTGTTGTTTGTTTTTTATAATTGTCCGAATGATTTTAATTTTCCCTTTTTTAAGTATATATTAAATTATTACAAATACGATTAATAAGTAAATAGTGTAAACTTAAAACAAAACATTTTTATCATAGATTTAACACAATTATAAATCATTAAATAAATTAGAGTAAAGTCCTAAAAACATCCCTGTGGTTTGCCCCGTGGCGCTGTTTACATCCCTAAACTTTTTTTTGGCACAAAATCATCCCTCCGTTAGTAAAGTTGGCACAAATACATCCCTCTGTTAGTAAAATTAGTTAATGAGGACTAACGGTGCAAATATATCTCCGTTATCTCACATAATTTAACGTAAATCGTCCTTGTGGCAAGGAACAAATTGCAACCAAAGTCCTTAATTTTATTTACAAATTCGTCCCTGTGGTTAGACCAGTCAACGTGGGTCAACGCCACGTGTCACCACATGAGTGATGCCACGTGTCATCGGGTCGGGTCGGGTCGGGCAATGTGTCGGGTCGGGTCGGAAATGGGTCGGGTCGGGTTGCCACGTGGACCAATGAGGTGGTGCCACGTGACATTAGTAATATAAACCACAATTTGGCTCCCCCTGGATTCGAACCTGGGACATTTGATTGGGAAGCAATGCTTTGCCCAACTGGGCTAGGCATAGCTTCAAGTATAATTCCCTAAATTTAATACATAACCCTTTCTAAAAGTTAAAAGCCAATTCATTATTATTAGAAGGTTCAATTTAGTTTTTGGCTTATCAATTTACGGAGTTTTATGGACTGTAAAAAAAATAAATAAATATACCGTCGGACTCGTTTTTTCGTGCTCTTTCCAATGGTATGCTCGGGGAATTTTTTCGACTTCAAACGAACTTCGAAAAATGCGAAAATCATCGTTTTTTCTTTGTTTTCGTATTTTTTGAGGTTCGTTTGAAATCAAAAAAAAACTCCGACCTTACCATTGGAAAGAGCACGAAAAAACGAGTCCGAAGGTATGCTCGGGGAATTTTTTCGACTTGGTTTGGACCTCGAAAAATGCGAAAAAAAGAAAAAACGATGATTTTCGCATTTTTCGAAGTTCGTTTGAAGTCGAAAAAATTCCCCGAGCATACCATTGGAAAGAGCACGAAAAAACGAGTCCGACGGTATATTTATTTATTTATTTACAGTCAACAAAACTCCGTAAATTGATAGGCCAAAAACTAAATTAAACCTTTTAATAATAATGAATTGTCTTTTAACTTTTAGAAAGGGTTATGTATTAAATTTAGAAAATTATACTTGAAGCTATGCCTAGCCCAGTTGGGCAAAGCATTGCTTCCCAATCAAATGTCCCAGGTTCGAATCCAGGGGGAGCCAAATTGTGGTTTATATTACTAATGCCACGTGGCACCCCCTCATTGGTCCACGTGGCAACCCGACCCGACCCATTTCCGACCCGACCCGACACATTGCCCGACCCGACCCGATGACACGTGGCACCACTCATGTGGTGACACGTGGCGTTGACCCATGTTGACCGGTCTAACCACATGGACGAATTTGTAAATAAAATTAAGGACTTTGGTTGCAATTTGTTCCTTGCCACAAGGACGATTTACGTTAAATTATGTGAGATAACGGAGATATATTTGCACCGTTAGTCCTCATTAACTGAATTTACTAACAGAGGGATGTATTTGTGCCAACCAATGGCAAACCTACCATTAGGTAATTCACACAACTTATATGTATTATTTCTATGCAAAGCTTCCATTTCAGAATTCATAGCATCTTTCCACATAGGATTTTGAATAGCTTGAGAAAGAGACTTAGGTTCACAAGATTTATTAAGAGTAGTGGAAAAACACATATTAACTTTAGACAGATTAGAATAAGACACATATTTTTCAAGACCATACTTCACATTGCTACCAACAACAAAGTCATTAAACCTAACAAGTTGACTTCTAGTTCTACTAGACCTCCTGACACTTGGTGGTGCTTCCATTTGAACATTTTGATCCTCACCATTGAAAACATTTTGATTTGTGCCCTCAGAGGTGATAGTATCATCTATCTGGGTTGCTGTAGTTGCACCTCCTTCATTGACTGTGCTAGCACAATCATCTGGAGGTACCATACCAATACCTTCCTCATTAGAAGGGTCCCCCTCTTCATCATAAGGACTTTCAGACCCATGAATGTCAAAAAAGTTTAAGTTGTTTACTCCATTATCATCAAAGTTTAGTTGAGAATTATTAAACTCAGTATTAGATTTACCAAGATCATTTGCAGACTTATGAAAAACATTTGATAACTTCATTTCAAAAGGAAACACAGTTTCATAAAAAGTAACATCTCTTGAATAAAAACATATTTACTATCCAAACCATACAATTCAGAAGCTTTTTTAACACTAGAAAAACCAATTAAGACACATTTTTCAGATTTAGAACCAAACTTATCATGTGAATTTAAAACAGTGGAGTAAGACAAACATCCAAAGGATCTGATGTGAGAGAGACTAGGAATAGGATCCTTACCATACACTAAAAAATAAGGGGAAGCACCAGACAAGACAGAGGAGGGAAGCACCAGACAAGACAGAGGATGGAAGCCTGTTAATAAGATATACAACATTTAACACACATTCAGGCAACATATTCAAGGGAATCCCCCCTGAAACATAAGACTCCTAGCAACATTAAGAAGGTGTCTATGTTTCCTCTCAGCAATCCCATTTTGCTGAGGAGTATAAGCACAAGAAGTTTGGCGAATCATCCCTAATTCAGAAAAAAGAGTGGATAATTGATTATTAACAAACTCAGTTCCATTATCAGATCTTATGATCTTAACCTTTTTATTAAACTGAGTAAAGACAAGTTTTATAAAATTTGTAATATGATCACAAACTTCAGTTTTGGATTTCAGAAGATAAACCCAAACAACTCTACTAAAATCATCAACCAAAGTTAAGAAATACTTAAAACCTTCTTTACTAGTAACCTTATAAGGACCCCAAACATCACAATGAATAAGATCCCCAACTGTTTTAGATTTATGTTCACTTAATGGAAAAGGTTTTCTAGTTTTTTTAGCCTTGTGACACACATCACAAGAAGAAAGATGATCCACCTTTTTAAAACCAATTTTATTACCCAAAGTAGACAAGACTTGATCAGCAGGATGACCAAGCCTTTGGTGCCACAACTCATTAGAAACATGACAAACAAAAACAGAGTTACATATAGCAAGATTAGACTCACCACAATCAGTTTCATCAAACAAATAGAGACCACCAGAAACACTACCAGTCCCCACAATTTTGCCCAGTTTCAAATCCTGAATGTAACATTTATGCTCATCAAAACCAACAAAGAACTTACTGTCCTTAATCATCTTATTAACAGACAACAGACTCACATTATACTCAGGAACAACAAGAACATCAAATAAAACCACACCAGAAGTGAGTCTAAGACTACCAATAGCAGTAATATTAGCAACAGTACCATTAGGGTGACCAATAGTTAACATGAGACTAGAAATATCAACAACATTAAACATATTTTTAGTAGAATCAGTCATATGCTGATTAGCACCAGAGTGAATAACCCACCCTAAAGTAACATGGTATTTCACAGAACTAGACTTAGCACAGAAAAACCTCTCAAAATGCAGATTAAACATCACATTATTATTGAAGAAAGTGGGAGATATACCTGCCATACTTGCAGAACCATTAGCAGATGGTTTTTCATTAACGAGACTTAAGAGTTTCATCATTTGATCATTAGTGAAAGAACCAGTCATAGAACCAGAAGAAGTGGATGGTTGAGACACATCTGCACTATTAGCATTAAACTTTTTGACAACAGCATACTGTTTAGACAAATTAGGATTCCTTTTAAAACCAGGAGGGTAGCCATTTAACTCAAAACATCTATCAATAGTATGCCCAATTAGACCACAGTGTTTATAAACCAGATTAGGATTAGATCCCCTATTACCAGTATTATTATTACTATTACCATTTATCCTAACAAAGTTGTTATTAGAGTTGGAATTGTTATTGGTCTTAGTAACAAAAGCAGCAGGTTGAACCTTACTATTAGGACCAGAACTAGGGTGAAGTCCTCTATGAGACTCCTCCCTAGAAACCACATTAAAAGCCTCTTTAACATCTGGTAAAGGATCCCTAGCCAGAATATTACTCCTAATAGGTTGATATACATCATTTAAGCCCTTAAGAAACTGCATAAGTCTAACAAGCTGATTATGCTTCAACACACCCTCATGAGCAGCACAAGTACCAGCAGGTAACAAAGTTAAAGTATCAAATTCTCTCCAAAGAGAATTCAGCTTATGATAATAATCAGGCACAGATAATTCACCTTGCTTAAGAGAATTAGTCTTATGAATCACATTAAAAATAACAGGGCCATCAATTTTATCATAAGTTTCCTGTAATTTATCCCAAACTTCAGATGCAATTTCTGAGTAAACCTGTCCTAAGTACAAATCAGGAGATAAAGACCCAAGAATCCAGCCAAGAACTATGGCATTACATCTTTCCCATTGTTGGGAAAGAACAGGGCTAGTAACAGGTTTAACACAAGAACCTTCAACAAATCCCATTTTATTTTTACCTTTTAAAGCAATTTTCATAGCAGTAGACCACATTTTGTAATTATCAGATCCAGTGAGTTTAAAATGTACAATAGGAACATTAGAATTATCACTAGAATGCAAGTAGAGAGGATTACCAGCATCCAAAGAGCTAATGAGAACTTCAGCCATAACCAATCAAGAAATAAGACAAACAGATAACAAACCAGAATAAACAACCAGATAGCAAATACCAAACAAGCAACCAAACCAACAAAGTATACCAGCAACTATACTACCAAGAAAACTAAAAACAGCAATTACACTACCAAGAAAATAAAAAAATCACACCCAATTCAACTGAAATACCCAGTCTCACACCTATCTGTGGGAAGAGCAGGTTTCCGTATCTCTTAAGGAGGCAGGTCAAGATGTTACCCACAAAGTTTGCAGTGTAATAAATAAAGTACTCAGAGAATTAAGAGAAGAGAATTAAACCTTTCTAGAAGTAACGCAGCGGGAACCAGATTACCAACCTCTTGATTCACTTAGTCAAGAGAATCAATAACCAACAAAGAACCTCAAGAACACCACCAGGAATCACCAGAACCAAGATCCTCAAATTTACCAAATTAGGGTTTCAAAAAACCCTAACCGATAAATCCAAGATCCACCACTAAAATCAACAATTAACACTACGGCCGTTAAGAAAACAGCTTCACAAGATCCCAATCGCTCAAGAAACAAGAAACCCCTAAATGTGAGATCAAACCCTAGAAACCCTAATATCAAGAACCAACGGAGATCAAAGCCGTGGCTCTGATACCATGTTAAAATAACCAAATCTGATCTCAAATCAACCACAACACAATCAATTCACCCAGCCAACCACCCCTTGGTGAAATCTTTTATTAACTAAACAGTCAAGAAGATGAGTCCACAAAACGTGTGCTCACCAAACAAATACACAAGACAAAGATAGTCCCCTTCAAAAGGATCCTATCTATTCCGGCCACTACAAAGATCGTAATACAACAGATCCTCATTACAACCCTCAATAATACCTAACAATCTATAAAACTGATCAAGATGATCAGAGTTAACCAATACCAACAATACCAGACCAGACTTGAGAGAAAGAATACGCAGCTTTTGATGGGAGAGAAATAATATGAGAGAGATAATCCAGCCAAGGGTTAGGTCCAGCTTATATAGCAGCCAAGATACACTTTAACCCCTCAAGATGATAAAACCTGCTAACAAGAGCCAAACATACAAACATTAGACGAACATGGCATACAAGCCCTTTGACTTAAAGTCAAATATGAGCTTGCATCCATACTCATATATTTCAACAGATATATATTATCTTGAAATACCTTATTGCGATGCTCGATAGTTTCCAGTTAATAATATGACTTGTCTTTAGTCTTCACCATGTAAATTCTACTTCCATACTGGTGTGATGCATGGCCATTTTCAGCATCTTCGTCATTACTTCCACCAATGTTCCCATGCAAATTACGATATTTTCATATTATACTTGATCGGCATGTGTGTTTGATGCATCATCAACACGTACACTTGCAACTCGATCAGCTCGATCAATCATCAAGCTGTTTGTTAATAATCAGATCATGACGTAGTTAGTTTCGCCTCATAAGTCCCTACCTAAAGATCGAGACCGTCCTTTGTCGATTGTGAATAGGTGCATGCTTTATGTTTACGAGGCAAATCGACAACCATTTTGCATTTGCCTTGTCATGTAAGGCAAGGTATGCTAGTACGTAGCGTCTCGAAACTTTTCGAAAATTTGTGTGGACCATGATTTTTCGTACGATGTTATAGATTGGCCCTATTCTTAATGTTATAATCGGTCCCCTATAACCAAGCCAACAAATGGAATCAATGCGTAAAATATCAATTGTACGACTCATTATCTGTCACTTGATCAACATTCAATGGTCCATTTATACTAGGTGACAGGTGTAACACTTTGATTGGCTAGAAATACTTATGTACCAAGTATTTCATACAAACAATTTTCTTTTCTAAAAGGCAGTTATATAATCATGTATTACACGAGGAAAATACCAACTATTACAAAGACACGAATCAAAATTTTTGATCAAAATAACCCTAAAACCTCAACGGCCATCAAGATTACAACAATACCGAAATGATAATTTACTAATACTATCATGGCCTAAACTAACTGCAACATTAAACTTTGGGTTTTGGCCGTACAATAGCAACGTACTTTGCCAAGTGTACCGATCTAGTACGCGTACTTTTTTTTGTTTCACTTAATGTAACGAACTTTCTGTTTTTGTTCAATTCTACCCAAAGATGACCGGCTACCGGGAAAAAAGTTTGGAAACCGGCTATGCATCATACCTGACATTTTTTATTAAAGGTTTAGGCTGTATAATAGCAACGTACTTTTTCAAATGTACCGATCTAGTACGCGTACTATTTTTTATCCCACTTAATATAACGTACTTTCATTTTCACACGCTTTTGTCCGTTTTTGCCCGTTTTCGTCCGTTTTTGCACATTTTCACACGTTTTAGCATGTTTTTCATCCGTTCTCACACGTTTTTGATCGTTTTTACACATTTTTATTCGTTTTTACATGCTTACGCCTGGTTTTGCACATTTTCGTCCATTTTTGCACGTTTTCATCCGTTTTTGCATGTTTTTGCACGTTTTCGCCCGTTTTCGTCTGTTATCGCACGCTTTTGAACGTTTTTGCCTGCTTTTTTGCATGTTTTCGTCCGTTTTCGTCTATTTTTGCATGTTTTCGCACATTTTCAGATGTTTTCACACGTTTGAACGTTTTCGCACGTTATCGTCCATTTTTGCACGTTTTCTTCTGTTTTTGTTCGTTTTTACGCATTTTATTCATTTTTACATGTTTTCGCCTGTTTTTGCACATGTTTGTCCGTTTGTGCAAAAACAGATGAAAACGGGCAAAATGGACGAAAACATGCAAAAACAGACAAAAACGTGTAAAAACGGACGAAAACGTGCAAAAATAGATGAAAACATCCGAAAACATAAAAAAATAGACGAAAACGGACTAATATATGCAAAAAAAATAGCCAAAAACATGCAAAGACGGGCAAAAATGTGTAAAAACATGCGAAAGCGGACAAAAACGTGCAAAAATGAGTAAAAACGCACGAAAACGTGCAAAATCGGAAAAAGTGTGCAAACACAGGTGAAAACATGTAAAAACGAACAAAAACGTGTAAGAACGGATGAAATCATGCAAAAACGTGTGAAAATGTGCAAAAACGGACGAAAACGGGCAAAAACGGATGAAACATGCAAAAAGGGGCAAAAACGTTCAATAACATGCGAAAACAGACGAAAACGTGCGAAAACGAACGAAAACGGGCAAAAACGGATGAAACATGCAAAAAGGGGCAAAAACGTTCAAAAACGTGCGAAAACAGAGGAAAACGTGCGAAAACGGGCAAAAACGGATGAAAACGTGCGAAAACGTGCAAAATCATTTAAAAACTGACGAAAATGTGTAAAAACAGATAAAAACGTGCAAAACGGACAAAAACGTGCAAAAATGGGCAAAAACTTTTTTGGTGCTAGTTAAACAAGTTTCATGGGGTAGATTGGTACAAAAACAGAAAGTTCGTTACATTAAGTGGAACAAAAAAAATTACGCGTACTAGATCGGTACACTTGGCAAAGTACGTTGCTATTGTACGGCCAAAACCCTTAAACTTTAGTAGTTCCGACCAAATCATCCATTAAATTATAACACCAAGTTTGAAAAAAAAAAAAAAAAAAAAAAAAAAAAAAAAAAAAAGCCGCCTATAACACTAGGACTTTTTCTAACCACTTAAGAGCAATTTTTTGATAGAGTATAGAAACGGGAAAACACCCTCCGTAACGTCAAACCAAATAATTCTACACCACAAAACACTTGAAAGCGTAACATTGGAGTAGTCGAGCCATCAAGCACCATAAATGCCATGTGAATTGTGGACCATGTTTCAAGTCACTGACTATACGATCTTCAACGTTTACACACATTTGTTTTAGATGGCCCCTTTTTTGTATGTTTTATACGAGTAATTTTCAATGTCGATCACGGGTTGTGATTAATGATATTGACAAGTCTATAATATTGTTTACATG
This sequence comes from Chrysanthemum seticuspe, assembly GCA_019973895.1. Taxonomy (NCBI): domain Eukaryota; kingdom Viridiplantae; phylum Streptophyta; class Magnoliopsida; order Asterales; family Asteraceae; genus Chrysanthemum; species Chrysanthemum seticuspe. Next base: position 279,248,051 of record BPTQ01000005.1, read on the forward strand.
GATACGTTTTGGCAACTCATTTTGTTTCATCTCATCGACTGATCAACATCGGTCACTTTATAAAATATATGATATGAAACCACTCAAGGGAGCCCTAGTGGTAAAAAGACTTGTGATTATCATTTTAAAATAAGTGAGGTTTTAAATTTAATTCATGCTAGGTGCAAACAACTTTGAAGTTGTCACGTTAATCTTCTGAAAAAAGAGAGTTTTACATGGTTTAAGTCTGTCTAACGGTTAGTTCAAACCCAATGAATTAATCGGTCAAAAGGTTGAAAACTATGGTTACCTAAGAAAAATATATGATATGATACATAATCCTCATTTTTGTTTGTTATATGTAGCTAGACACTCTTTTTTAAACTAAAGAAAATAAGTCATTATCTCTACAATACATATACACAAGGTTTCCTAAGATTGTTTTTGTCTTTGTAAAATCGGATCGAAATTCTAAGATATTATTATAATGTTTTTTTTTTAAATAATTATTGTAATATTAATCAAATCTACAAATTATTATATATCATAAACACAAAATTATATGAATATTTTATGAAAATATTGTCTTAAATTATGAATATGAAATTTTTAAAAAGAATCATATGTTATTTTTTAAATTATATAAAAACATAATCCATAAATTTGTAGTTTATTAGTTTGCGGTTCGAGAAAACTAAGATCGAATCAGATTAGATTTTAAGATCCTATGGTCAAAATCGGGATATTATAAGATCTTAAGCTTGTTAAGATCCTACGTAAAAGTTGGATCGTTTTTGCTTTATAGTGATGCGGACAAGCTTCAAGGCCAAACAATGTAGTTGTTTCTAAACTACGGCGTAACCTCGAAGCCATGTTTACGTCGTAACCTATGTTAAATTTTGGTATACATTTTGTGATAGAGTTACACCGTAATTTATTAAATCAATTACGCCGTAAATAGGTTATGTTAAGTTTCCTTATTTCAGTTTTAGGAAAGTTACGCCGTAACTGGATTATCCACTTACGCCGTAGCTAGGTCGCGTATTGTTTCCTTTTTCTGTTTTAAGTAAGTTTCTAGACGATCCTAGGTTACTTTTCCTCCAAGTTTGGCTTCCCTAAATATAGGGCTTAGGTTTATTGTAATTGATTCAGAGAATCATTAATAAAAGTTTATTTTAGAGTCTTTACTCTTCTTTGGGTTTTATTCCCGCAAGGTGCGCCTTGGTTATTTACCCTTAGGTTAGGGTTATCTAAATACGCTTCCACGCGTCAGTTGGCATCAGAGCTTCTTAACATCCTGGTGGTAATTGGTGTAGAAGGTTCTACGTCAATTAAACATCTAGAGCTTGTTAGTATCCTAGATGGTGAACGGTGTAGAAGATCATCAAACCCGTACCGTTGGTGGAGTGCGGTCGACCGAAGACATGGATTGTGTGATCAATGATCTCACATCCAAATTCGTGAGTATGTCCACTGTGCTGGAAGAGATCCGATCCGAGATCGGGGGTGCTGGTGGTAATCATCCAAATCGTGAGGGTAACGAACGTGGTAACCTTAGATTCCGTTTTAACACTGATGGTTTCTTTGGAAATCATAAGCGTAACCAATATCCTAAACAAGTTTGGAGACAAGAAGAATTCGGGTCTACAGATGAGGAAGGGGATGGAGATTATGAGGTTTTTACTAGAGGTCCAAGAGGTAGAAATAGTGGTTTCCATGACTATGGAGATCGTCAAAGGTACCGTGTTAAGGCTGAGATTCCTAACTTTTTTGGGAATCTTGATCTTGAAGCTGTGTTGGATTGGTTGTATGAGGTTGATAAGTTCTTTGATGTCATGGATGTTCCCGAAGAAGAACAAGTCAATATTGTAGTTTACAAGTTACGTGGAGGAGTTGGAGCTTGGTGGCAAAACGAGCAAGACAATCGTAGGAGACAAGGAAAATATTCAATCAACACATGGCCAAGGATGAAGAGAATGATAAAAGGTAGGTTGTTACCTCCTGATGTTGAACAAAATTTATATCAACAATATCATACTTGTGTTCAAGAGAAAAGAACTATGGTGGCGTATACGGGTGAATTCTTGAGGTTATAAGCTAGGTGTAACTTGAAGGAATCGGAGGAGCAAGTGGCTGCCAGGTATATTAGTGGGTTGAATCAATCAATCTAAGAGAAGTTAAGTCTTTTATCAATTTGGACCATTGATCAAGCTCATACTTTAGCTATAAAGGTCAAGATGTCTATGATTAAACGAGCTTTGAACTTTGAAGATAATTTGGAAGAAAATTCATCTTCTACTCAGGTAAATCAATCTGATCAAACTCAATTGACCGTTGGAACTATAAAATCTTCTAGTTTGACTTCTTCCGTTGTGGCTAGTGGAAGTGGTGTGACAAAGCAGGTTATGGCTAAAATGACGGATTCCAATCCGTATGACAGGCCTAAGCCCTCTAAGTGTTTTAGGTGTGGTTTACCGGGTCACAGGTCGAACACTTGTCCTAATTGGAAGATGAGTGCTTATGTTGGGAAAGCTCAAGAAGATGGCATGGGAATTGATTTTGGTGATGACTTGGATCATACTGATGAATTTGCTCAAATTGAAGGCGAAGTTGTAAATTTAATGGTGCAACATACTTTGTGTGCAACAAAGATCGAAGATTCTACACAAAGGAACAAGATTTTTGAAACTAAGTGTGTGATTGAAGACAACGTTTGCTCATTAATCATTGATGTTCGAAGTTGTGAAAACCTAGTTTCCAAAGAACTTGTGAAGGCATTAAAGTTACCAACCGAGCAACATCCTAATCCATATAAGTTAGGTTGGAAAAAGAAAGGTCCCGAAGTGAAGGTGAATGAGGTTTGCAAGGTTCCAATTGCTATTGGAAATTCTTATCGTGATGAGGTGTTTTGCGATGTTGTGGACTTGTGTGCTAGTCATGTTTTGCTAGGAAGACCGTGGCAACATGATGTGGATGCACTACATAGGGGTAAGAATAACTTTTATCTGCTTAAGTGGTTTGGGAAAACTATGGCTATTCTTCCCAATGGTACGAGACCACCAGATTTGAAGACATTGGAGGCTGAAGAATGCAAGAACTCGAGGACGGGTTCTTCTAAAGTGGGAAGGAATGATGCGGACAAGCTTCAAGGCCAAACAATGTAGTTGTTGCTAAACTACGGCGTAACCTCGAAGCCATGTTTACGCCGTAACCTATGTCTAATTTCGGTATACATTATGTGATAGAGTTACGCCGTAATTGATTAGATCAATTACGCCGTAAATAGGTTATGTTAAGTTTTCTTATTTCAGTTTTAGGAAAGTTACGTCGTAACTGGATTATCCACTTACGCCGTAGCTAGGTCGCGTATTGTTTCCTTTCTCTGTTTTAAGTCGATTTCTATACGATTCTAGGTTACTTTTCTTTCAAGTTTGGCTTCCCTATAAATATAGGGCTTGAGTTTATTGTAATTGATTAAGAGAATCATTAATAAAAGTTTATTTTAGAGTCTTTACTCTTGTTTGGGTTTTATTCTCGCAAGGTGCATCTTGGTTATTTACCCTTAGATTAAGGTTATCTAAATATGTTTCCGCGCGTTCTGTATTATGTTGAATAATAAAATCGTAAGATACTAAGATCAAGATCGTGATAGATCACCTTTCTCAACTTGTACTCGTAATCTGTGATTTAAGAAGTATCTCACCCTACGACATGATACCGCTAGATTACAAGTTATCTAATATGTGGGCACTCATTTAATTTGTGATTTATAAGAATAAATGATTGGTTTTTAATTTTTTTTTTGAAAGGCAAGTAGAGATGATTGTTTTTGCTATATCATCTAACACCACATGGCCATTTTCTAGACCAGAGATAAATTTAAGGGACACTTGTGTTTTATCCTTATTTTTGTCATTAAACTTGAAAGATCGAGACTGAAAATAACACATGCACACTATTTTAAATTAAAAGGGATATTGATGGTAGGATGCTTGTAAATTACTCGATCGTACGTATTGGCATGGTGGAATTAGGTAGGAAGATCCAAATTTGATAGAGGCATCACCTACCCTTCGAGTGTCGAAATCTTCACTTGCTAACAAATACTTTATATAGTTATCTCAACCTTTTGTGTTTTATAAATAGATAAAAAAATATATTTGATATGTTTTTGTTAAAAAAAAATATATTACCCAAATGTTACTATTTTATATATCCATATATAAGAAAATATAAACCTTGAAACAAACAAGTGTTTATGTTTTCCTAAAAAATACATGTAGTCATGTAGAGGATTTACTTGTAATATGATCAGATGTTTGCGCTAATCGGACACTACAAGAAAATAGATTTATAGTGACTGAAATTTTATTGACACAGAAAAGTGTCACTAAATCTAACCTTACGACACTTTTAAAAGATGTGAATGAAATCTTAAAATTTTGAGATTTAATGACACTTTTTATGTATAAAATATGTCTTAAAAGGAAAAAAAATATATAAATATATCCTCACACTTTTTTGTGTCATTATAAAAAGGCTTTTACTTATTATTTTTAAGTGTAGGAGAAGCACATAGAATTTTTAGTGACAATTTTTTTTAAAAATATTTTTGATGACTTTTTTATTTTTTAGTGGCACTTTTTTTTAACTTTGATGACATTTTTTTAAGTGTCACTAAGACAATAGTTTTGTAGTGGGAGTACAAGGCATTAAAGTTCAAAAGCTGCAAAATTCTTCATAAAGTTTAAGAAAACAAAAGGCAAACGCTCATCTAAAGATATAATTAACATGATGAAACTATAATTAGGTATAAGGACATATATAAACATACCAGAATTAACACAATCACAATTCTACTAATCTAGAAAACATGACTAGCTAGCTATAGCTACAAGTTGAGATCAAATTTATGATTCAAAGAAGCATCCACCATAACCGGATCACGCAATTGATATGGTGCTCGTTCGTTTGCCCTGTCTTTCCTCTTTGCCAAAAACTTGTTTAGCGATGCTCGTCTTGCTATTGGTAAATCCAACTCCACTTGTTCTCGCGTTTCAAAAGCCTCACAAGGAGAATTTGAAGTCGAAGCCATTTGAACTCGACTTTCGACATGATTATTAGAGCTAGAAGCACCACTAGCTGCTAACATCATTTGCCTTGCTTTATCAGCCGAAACACCATCAAACACTAGAACTTGTCCATCATAAATAACAGTCATTTGTTCGGCTTTAGACTCATTTGAATCAGTAGATTTTCTTGCTCCATCTTTACAAAATAATTCGAAACTAACATACTCAGGAAGAGGATTCACTGGTTCATCCGTTTTTTTCGCCTGAGACGAGCTCTCCATGTTGCTTAACAAATCAATCGTAGTCGGCGAAGATATCCCTTGCTTACCTAAATAAGGAGAAAATATATAATTCAGAACGTGACACGAAACCATCTTTTAATAACTCAGATATGATACTAACTCAGATATATACCTGTATCATCAAGATTTGCATGGATTCCAAGATTTCTTAGACTTCCTTTTGCTTTAAGAAACGAACTCAATCGATTGCAAGTCGTGGCAAAGCTAGAGTTCTCCATAGGTAACTTTCCTTTGTCGTTAAAAAAGTTTCTAGCCATCGACATATAAGTAAATTAAGTGGTGAAGAAAAAATTGAATGAGAATAAAATGAGGGTTTTGAAAGTTTTTATATATGAATTATGATTACAATTGTGATGTTGAAGACTGGCGTATTTTTAAGAATAAAAACAAAAAGCACGTTTTATTTGTGTTCAGGAAGAATATTATTAAAAGTTGTGCAACTGTTTTTGGTGGAGTAATAATATCCATGGAACCGAACACGAGTTTCACTCTGTATTCACTAATGTCATGCTTACCGCACTTTAAGATAGTATTCATGTGTTTTCCTTTTTCTATGTAACTTTTTCTTCTACATATAAGGATTTTTCATTTATTTTCTGAAGGACAGAGGTATTTAAATCTAGTCTTATTATCTACTTTCGATGGCTTGTCGACAACTCGATCGACATCATGTTCGTGTGTCTTGATGTATGTGTATAAAATTATACTCCCTCCGTCCTAAATCTTAAGTTCAATTTAACCTTTTATTCGAACTTTGACCTTAAATATTTGTATTTGTATTATGAAACACTTGATGAAAATTATATCAAATGAAAATACATTTAAACTACAATCTATTTATATATTTTGCATCAAATATTATATAATACAAACAAAATTTTTTAAGGTCAAAGTTTGATTTAGAAAGTCATATTGGACATATAATTTGGGACGGAGGTAGTATATACTTGTAAATAGAGGTGGAAACGAGTCGAGCTGAGCGTGCACTCGGCTCGTTTCAAGCCTTATTTTTTAAGCTCGAGCTCGGCTCGTGGTATGTTATACAGGCTTGGCTCGGTTCGAGCTCGACTCGTTTATATTTGACAATAAAAATTTAAAGCTTGTCTCGAGCTTGACTCGTAATATATCTATTTTGAGCTCGTTAATAAGCTTGCTATTGAGTTCGTTTATAAACTCGCCTATAATACAAATGCATAACATTTTATATATGTTTCATACTTAAAATATCATAGTATTATTTAAGCTCGCAAGTCCAATCAAACGTTGTATGTAAAATATCATAGAGCAATTCATTAAGCATTGATTGAAAGTAAAAATAACTATAACTAAATTTAAACTATGACACTTTCCACATATATATTAGCAAAACCCTACAAAATTAAATTTTCATTCAGAAATAAAAATACAAATAAAATTTTATAAAAATTACATTAAATATTAAAAAGTTACTATAATTTTCTTATAAATAAAGTTACATTAAAATTTTCAAACCACCCTTAACCCATTTCGAAAAAACCCATTGCCCTCTAAAAAAAAATAAAAAATAAAAATAAAAAGGTAATACGTTATCTTCTTCATTCTTCCATACACACACTCAAAACATACACTACACACTAAAACATGACACACACTAATAAACCCACTTATACTTTTTCCCTTCTTCCACAAACTCAGGCAAGCCACTAAACTCACTCAATCACTCGCGCATAAGGGGTGTGGGGGCATGGTGGCTTGACACTCGCGACGCCAATTTGCTTGCCACCTTGGATTGGCGTGCATCGCCACGGTACCAAGGGCTCCTATAATAATTTTTTCAAAGACCAATATGTCCATTTTAAATTTTTTGACAATAACAACCAAATGACATAAATGTAATTTGAATAAGTTATTTTTCTTTTTTTGCATTTTAAAAACATGAGTTAATGTTACTTTCATTTATCTCAAGAAACTATGAATTAACACTTTCTTTACTTTTCCATTTTGTTTCCCTTTTCAATTCTTTTTCTTTTTCTATGTTTTAAAACCTGAGAACAAAGTGATATAATATCGCGACGGTCAACCACTACTTAAATCACAAAAAGAATTAAAAGAAAAAAACTAAGAATTAATTGTTATAACCGTCTTAACCTTGATAAATGGCATATTGTCAAGGTTCTTGGTTTCTTCACAAGAGGTTAAGGATTTAAACGTCATTAGGTGTATACATTTGAGGTGATCAAGAAAGGGTCGGAAACGATCCCAGGTCAAGGGTCTTAGTTTCCTCACAAGAGGTCAAAGATTCAAATATGCTCGTTTGTACATTTGTGGTGGTTAGGGAAGGGGCAAAAAATGTCTCGAGATTCGATGAGGCCGCGTACACTATAGTCAAAAAAGCTAGCCCTCCCTGAATAACCTGAATATAGAAAACCTCGTTTGTATACCAGTTTGTTATCGCTGCTTTGCACAAATACCGTAAAAATATCAAGTATTACAACCATACAATAATACTTATTTTATAATAAAGTCCTCGCAACAAGACTGGCTAGTGTGATACATAAAGTTGTTTATCATAATCAAACAACTTTTATCTCGGGACGTCAGATTCTTGATTGTGCCTTACTTTCTGTCACACCCCCAAAATACATGTTTTGCAGCGGAATGGAATTCCTGGGGGATGACTGCCATAGCATCACAATTACAGTTATATTGAACGACCTAAAGTGTCGTTTGGAAAACACATCGTTTGATATAATAAAACATTCAGAGTTTACAAAAGATAGGTCCCAAATGATAGTCAACATGTACGGAAATAAGTTTGATACAAGCCAAACGATGTTTTTAAAGTGCATAAATCCCATGTGAGACACGTCGTCACCACGACTCTATGATAAATCCACATGCATGCCATGAAGTGTATGCCTTAGATACCTGGGATAAAACATGCTAAAAGTGTCAACACAAAGGTTGAGTGAGTTCATAGAGTTTGTGTCGTCATGAAAAACCTTTAAAGAACGTTCATGCAGCAAAGGCATTGCAAATCCACTCAGTTCCAAGTTCCGCCCATACATAACTTGCAACTTGTGTGTTTACAACCCACTGCCAAAATATGTATGGTTTATGTTCAAGCACATATCGTCAAATGAGTTCATATAATAGTACATAACTTAATGTATCAATAGTCAATTGATATATCACATAATAAGTATTGTTTCAAATAGTTCCAAGTCCGCTAGTTCATGATTGTACCAAGTCCGCTAGTTCAAGATTGCACCAAGTCCGCTAGTTCGATATTATACAAAGTCCGCTAGTTCAAGATTGTACCAAGTCCATTAGACCGTGATCATACCAAGACAATTAGCTCAATGATCTATGATATAGAAATTCTAAGTATGGCAATACTGTTACTTCGTATGACTAAACATTCAGTTCAGATAAACATATAGTTGCAAATAATCATGATTGTCATAAAAGTAGTTGAGCATGTATCTCCCCCAAAGAGTTTAATAAAACAATTAAAAGAGTAGGGGCTATGACTCACCTGATGCAATGATTATGATGACAAAAGTGGATACACTGAAATGAGGTGCAATCTCTATCCGCGACCTATTATGAATGATATGTTCTAATGTAAGTCATGAAACAATGTCGTGCATGCAAACTAATATGATATCCATACCACTTGTGTATTTTGAAAATAAAGTTATCTTCGAAATATATGTTCATGACATCTCGTCAAGTTACAAAATACTTTACAAGTACTTAATTTGAAACAACATCCTACAATGGTTGTTAAGTGATAAATCAAGAAAATATAGTTTTTCGTCGCAAAATAATGTACTTCGACAACTCATGAAATGACTAAGTGGCCTCGAAAAGCTAGTCGTAAAATAGTGAATATCGAGTGTTAGGAAACAAACTCAATGGTTTTGGAAAGCTTGCCACATTATCTAAAAGTCTTAGCATTTAACTTTTGATCATAGAGTTCTCGATCATAGAGAAAAATATAGATGAAGTAAGGTAGTTGGACTAAAAATATTGTTTAAGGTTAGTTTTCGGCAAAGTTTGAGTGACCAAATATTATTCGTTACAACTCCGTTTGACAAACGGTTGAACATTTTGGAAAATAGGCTAGGTGAACTCACTTTTACTAGAAGACATCGTTTTCTCAAAAGTATTCTATCGATTTGAAAAACGACTCCAAACATGGTCACTCGCGACAATAATTTTTGACTAATAGGAAATATATACAAGTGTTTATACTGGTATAAAATGGTTACGATAACCTTATTTAAACACGTGTAACTTAGTCATTATAAGTCGTTTTCTACGTTTTATATACCCTTAGCTTCGTGTTAAAGTATACTAATATATTTTTGATAAATCGACTCGTTTAGATAATGTTTAAAACTCATTTTTGCCCCTCAAATAACACTTGACAGCTTTGAATTTTCCAGAAAATTAACTTTCGTCTTTAAACTTGAAAATAACGTAACTTCTTCGTTATAAATCCGTTTTAACCCGTTCAAGCGACCACGGTTTCGTTTTAAAATCTATTTTCTGAATATCTAGCCCAAAATAGTCCATGACCTGTCAAAATTTCCAGATTTTATAAAAACGATCAGACCTCTATTTCATGTTGTCGAAAATGATTTTTCTAGCGTAATACTTGTTTCAATCACTTCAAATCAACGCCAAATCTATTCTAAACCTACCATACACCTTCTTAGGGTGTCATGGGTTCCTAAACATCATCAACAATGATATGTTTCAAGGGATTAATTATAGGATGAATAAAACTCATAATAAGTAATAAAAACAATTAAAAGTGGTATGAATCACATAATACTTGCATGTTTTTGTACTAAAATGATAAAAATAACTCAAGTAAGATTATGAAAGATTAGTAAAGATCATGAAAAGCTTACTAGTTATATGAGGAGGTTTAACTAACTAGGTTTCCTAAATACTCCAAGGTTTTTATTGCAAAACTTTAAAAGAAGTATACTAGTGTTTAGATGATCACTTGATTCTTGAAAATTTATGGTTTCTTGCTTGCTCTTGATCTTGGCCGAATATTAGAGATGGAAAAGAGAGAGTTTTGATTTTTACTTCACCTTCAATGTGTGTAAACTATGTGTTTTGAAAATAAATATCTAGTATTAAAGATATATCTTACAAATATCTATCTAACTTGAACATGTGTACACTTAGGTGTAATAAATAATTAATGTTATAGTGACGGGGGGGGGGGGGGGGGGGGGGAAGGTCGGCAATGGGTTGATGGGTAAAAAGGGTTTTGTGTTTTTGATGTATAAATGTATTTAAGTGTTAGTATAATGTGTAGTTTGTATATATAATTAGGTATTTAGTGTAGCGTTAGCTAGAAATCGATTTTAACGGAACAAAATAAAATATATCGAAGTCATAAAAATTATAAAAATACATTTCTCACAAGAATTGAGTGAATAAATAATTATCGAGTTGAATTTACGAAAACCGTCGTAAATATTTATATATAACAATTTATATACAAAATAAATTTAAAACATCGGGTAAACTAATAATATAATTTTTATAGCCTTAAAATGAGTATAAAAATATATCAGGATAATTTTTTGAAGTGTCGGATCAATTATTCAAAATAAATGATTATGCGATAGCGTTTATTTATTAGGAAAAATGTACGTTTATGAAATATGCAAACTCATGCATGAACTAATATGATGACGATGTTACTGATGATATGTAGACTAACTCTAGTTTATATGAAATGTCCTAAATGATTTTTCATGAATACGCAGCTAAACCCTTACGGTTACGCGTATTTGACACTCGTAAACCTAGTTTACGAAAAATAATGAATAGTGAATCATGAATAGTGATTTTTCTCCGGGATTGAATAGTGTTTCGTGAATAGTAAAATTTTGAAATAATCTTTCAAAATATCAAATCGACTTCAAAAACGATGAATAGTAAAATGATGAATAGTACTGATGAATAGTAATTTCCCGAGATGAATAGTAAAATTTTTAAAGTTTGTAAAATGACTTGAAATTACGAGTTGTCACACTTTCCAATGAAATAATTTCGTTTTCCAAACAATCTGATATCAACCTGTTATGCTTAAAATTTGATTTTGAAAAGGCTGTCTTTAGTGTTTGCTGGTCATTTCCCGATGATATTATGGTTAATATGGGTTTTGGCGAAAAATGGCGCTCATGGATTCATGCATATGTTTCCTCAGCCTTGGTCTCAGTTCTAGTGAATGGCTCGCCCACTGGGGAATTTTCAATGAGAATATGTCTAAGACATGGATATCCTATATCCCGGTATATTTTCTTAATTGTCGCTGAATCGCTTCAAGTAATGTATTGATGCGTATTCTAGGAGAATTTTTTTTTTCTGGAATATCTCTTTGGAATGTTGGGGAAAATATTTCCTTTTTACAATATGACGATGGTGCACTGTTTTTCGGTGCTTGGTCAAAATCAAACACTAAGAACCTTATCCGAATTCTTTAGTGTTTTCAAGACGTATCGGGGTTAAACATTGATCTTTCTAAAAGTCGATTATTTGGTGTTTGTATTGATGAGACACAAGTTGTTAGGGTAGCTAATTTTATACGTTGTCGGCATGATAACCTTCCATTTATGTAGCTTGGTCTCCCAGTGGGAAAAGATATGTCGAAAGCTGCTAGTTGGGATTTAGTAATTGATCGATTTTTTCGTCATCTATAACCTCGGTAATCTTAAGCCTTATCTATTGGGGGTCCTCATCTCTCACTAAATTGGTCTTAAGCTCCTTCTCAATTTATTATTTTTCCCTCTTTAGAGCTCCTTTAAAAACAACTGATCTGTTAGAAATAAATCCGTTGACCACTTTTTGGGGGTTTTAAGGATGATGAAAGGGGCATGTCGTGGTTCAATTGGAAAAGTGTTACGTCTCCGTTCAATAAAGGAGGGCTTGGGATTGGTGGTTCGAGCAAAGAATTTAGGGGTCCGAAATTTAAAGTGAAAATTTTGATTTGCCCGTTCCTAGTGCTTCTTGGTAAATGGTGGTGGCGTTTCCATGTCGTAAAGGATGATCTGTGGAATAAAGCTATTGGTGATATTTATGGTCCGGACATGGTATTATCTAAATTTAATGGCCTTGGAATTAAAAAGAGTGTTTGGGATAATATTATTAGTTTCGGCTACTCCATGGATCATATGGGCATTTCCTTCTCTTCCTCTTTTCGGCGTCTTATGGGAAACGAAGAGTCCATATATTTTTGGCACAATAGATGGTTAGACGACGGCCAGTGTCTTAAAATACGTTTTCCACGTTTTATGCTTTGGATGAGAACAAATATTGCTTCTTAAATGAGAGGCTCACAGAAATTGATGGCAAATGGGTTTTGTCCTGGGGCTTTGCAGCTTTCTCCTCGAGGGATGACATGTGATGAGCTCAACTAGTTCAATTCCATTACTGAATCTTACACCCTCAATTATGTGGGACCAGACGGTTGGAAATGGACTCTCGATTCGGGAAAACATTTTATGGTGAAGACTTGGGTCCCTCGAAAAATAAATATTATTTCTTGGCGCGCGTTTAACGATCGGTTGCATGTTCTTGTAAATTTGGATAACAGAGGGTTGGACATAGATTCAGTTCTATGTCCATTTGGCTCCAATGCTCATGAAGATGCCAATCATCTTCTGATTCGTTGCCCCCGAGTCTTAACCATTTGGAGAAAGGCATTTAGTTGGTGGAAGATTGATTTTCCTTCTAACATATCCCTCTCAGTTTTAGCTTCATTAGTCCCGTGCTTCCCTCTTAATAAGCATCATGAAAAGGTTTTTCAAGGGGTATGTTTGATCGCTCTATGGTGTATCTGGTATTGGAGAAACCGTTTGGTTCATGAGGTAGCTGAAAAACATGTGTTGATCTTAAGCGAAGACTGTTTTCCAAAGATTTAATCTTTATCGCTGATGTGAATAGCAAGTAGGTGCCCTAAGAAAAATATTTCTCGGGAGAATTGGATCCTAATGCTTGATGTTTTCGGCATATGCTAACTTGATATTATTATTTTTTTTCTTCTCTTTTAGCTTTTCTTGTGAGCTCTGTTTAGTTTTGCTCCTCTTCTCGTGGAGCTTTGCTTCTTGTTTGCTTTTCTTTTGTTCCATTTTTTTTTAACAAAATGCCGCTTTTTCAAAAAGAAAAAAAATACTTATTCTATCAAAATGACCCAACAAAAAAATCAAATTAAAACAAATTAAATCACATCAATTTAGATCTCTATTATTCTGAAAGTACTATTTTTTTAAGCCTCAAACATGAAACACATGTTATCTAAAAGAGTGAATATTAATCAATCAAGTGAATTGCTTTTCCGAATACTTAAAAAATAATTTCTTCAACTTTACTTTTTAGTTTGCTACAAGTATATGAACGCAACGAGATAAACGTGATTGGTGTCATGTGACATATTGCAGAGATAAAAATATTGAAAGATGATCATGATTCTATTTAATTTTTTATATTGAATTTATTATTAAAACGTTGCTTTAAATATTACCGACACTCACAAGAGGTCGACAATTCTTTGCGTGGCTTTCCGTAAATTTGGCGTTTCACGCCGCTTTATATATTTCCACGTGAAACCCAACTTGTTGCACAATTACAAAATCAGTATTACAAAACTTAACCAAGACGACGAAAATGCTAAGGCTGACCCCAGTAGGCACCCAATCCCCCTCATTTTTTCTGCCACGTCAGCTTTCTCTCTCCAGCGACCTTCAAACGATTGGGTGCCCAGTAATGTAATATATTCAAAACTGTAATATATTCGAAAAAGTGTGTTATGTTATTCGATCGTCAACTCGACCAACTTGGTTTCAAAAGGTACTCGATCGACTAAGCCACAACAAGGAAGATCGATCCCCTAATCGATCGAGACAAGCCTCGATCGACCTATTGCATGCAGCCTAATGTCGATGCGTGGGGACAAAATAGATATGGATAGATGATAACTAAAGCTAAATAGTTCGTGCCAATGTGTCATCTCCTAGCAATGGAGTCTGATACTCGAATGATCATGAACGTATTTTATTTACCCGTGTTAGCATCTTCAATCTTCTACTATCTTTGTAATAGCTTGCTTCCAATTAACAATAAAAATGAGTTGCAAGGAGTTTACATATGCACTTAACGGATCTAAAAATCAATTTAAGCTTTGTATATTTATGTAGAAATCAGATGATATTGTTGGAATTTTATACTAATAACAATTATACATAAAACAAATACATCATCAAAGCAAGCAGCGGAAGACAATAGGAATAATATATGTAAGTAATTAACCGAATAAGAAAACGCGTACCTTTTAGCAATTCAAGTAAACCAAACAAACTTTGAACTAGAACAAAAACCCAAAACTCTAACTTTAGGGTTTAGCAATTCGACCACCACAAGAAATCGACCACCAAGATCACAAGCTCAAACGTGCTTGTTCTTCGTTCTTGTACACACGTACTAATAGCGATTTGATGTGGAGAAGCTAGTTCCTTGAATCACAAATAAACCAAACACTTGTATCTTTGAGTTAGACAAAATCGAAATCCCTTGGGGTTGGGAGTTTCGACCGGCCACACAAAGAGGAGAGGAGAAGGAGAAGAAATTAGGTTATTGGTGATCCAAGATTAGGTTATAAATGAATACAATGAATTGTATTTATAGGTAACTTATCTTGGTGACCAAGTTAGTGTAGGATTGGGTTTGCAATCCCCCACCGATCGGCCAAGGCTTCCAAAAGGAATTCTAGAACCTTCCCGACTTCTAATTTCATTCTTAGTCCTTCTAGTTAATATTTAACGACCGTTAACCAAACCTCGTTAATTATTTAACTATCGTTATGTTTTATTTAGTGATTAATAATTAATAACAATAACGTTTTATTTATATTAATTATGTACATCAATTCTCATACGTAATGTGTGCAATCCCGAAGTCTCGAGTTCGAATCCGGACATACTATTATTTAAATATCCATTAAAACCTTTCAGCTCCCACTTGGATATTACTAAATATAGTAATGACATTGGTGAGTCTAGCTTTCACACGCCAACGCCCCCAGATCAAATCGAGCATGGTCTCCTGGAAAAAACCATTTAATGATTCATCATTTTTACTTATCCTTTTGTTACTAATACTACATTAACTATGAATATGGATCAAGTCATTTCATAAGTTAATATTCTGTTTCTCGTTGTATATGATTGAACAAGATTACCAAATCATCTGAACGTATTTCAGATAGATCTTGGGTATGGCCATACAAACATCTTGTCAACCCTACGAGGGGCCCAAATATAGTATTATGCTTTGAAACAAATTCAAAGGAACAAATTCTCTTGACTACAAACATAACTCATGAACTTTGCAACACTTCCGAAAATAGCCCTTATAACTACCAGTTACGGATAGCGTTAGACTATCTTACACAAATGCACTACATTCATATCAGTTATCTGGTATCTCAAGTCTGAGGATAAACACTTCATGATATACTTAATGACAAAGATCCATAAAGTATCATCATGTAAAGTTGGGATGAGTCCTATATTCAATTCATTGAATATCATGTGAATCTGGTATGTCCCACACATCAATATACTTTAAAAGTATATTCTACCAAAACTCAGATTTGTCTTAATTCAATGACATTCCCACATTATTGATTGACAACGGACTATTTAGAATAACATAAGTTACTCATGGATTAAACATGCAAATATAGGATATAATATTAAGAAAATGAAAAATAAACATAAACAACTATTTTATTTCATTAAAGTAATATTTGTTCATAACATCCTTTATCCAAATACTAATCACAGATCTGCATGAAACTACTAGCTAAACGAAGTCCTATCCCATCAGCATGGTTAGTAAGTTTATCTTTTGGCAAAGGCTTCGTAAAGGGATCAGCTAGATTTTCATCTGTATGAACTTTGAGTAGATTGATTTCACCTATGTCGGCTTGTTCTCGAACATAGTGATATCGACGAGGAAAATGTCTGGCGCCCTTCATGACTCCAGGCTCATTGGCAAATGTTATTGTAGCAGAGTTGTCACAATACACATTTAAAGGTAATTCAATTGAGGGCATTACTCCGAGTCCCGAAATGAATTTCCTAATCCAAACAGCTTCCATCGCAGCTTCTGAAGCAGCTATGTACTCAGCTTCTGTAATAGACATCGCAACCGTTGTTTGCTTCTTGCTCTTCCAGTCAACTGCTCCTCCATTAATGACAAAGACATAACCCGTCTGAGACTTCGTATCATCTTTATCAGTTTGGAATGACGCATCGCAAAAACCTGCAACATCAAGTTCTGCATCTGGATTTCCTCCATACACTAGAAACATTTCTTTAGTAGCCCTTAGATACTTAAGAATGTTCTTAACAGCTTGCCAGTGTTTCACACCTGGGTTCTGTTGATAACGACTGGTAATGTTCTGTGCAAACGCCACATCAGGCCTTGTACATCTCACAGCATACATGATAGATCCTACAGCCGAAGCATAAGGAACTTTCCTCATGTATTCCACCTCAGTAGGTGTTGACGCGCAAAGTTTATTACTTAAGCCATGTTCAACTTGCATCGGCAAATATCCCTTCTTGGAATTTTGCATACTAAATCTCTTCAGTATTTTATCAATGTAAGCACTTTGGCTTAGTCCAATTAACCGCCTTGATCTATCTCGATAGATCTTGATTCCCAGAATAAATGCTGCTTCCCCTAAGTCCTTCATAGAAAATCACTCTCCAAGATAAGACTTTACATCTTGCATACTTGGAATGTCTTTTCCCATGATCAATATGTCATCGACATATAAGACAAGGAAAATAACATTACTCCCACTAGCTTTGTGATACACACATGGCTCATCAAGATTTTGAGTGAAACCAAATTTCTTGATTTCTTCATCAAACTTCTTGTTCCATTGCCTTGATGCTTGCTTCAATCCATAAATGGATCTTTGAAGTTTGCATACACGCTTCGGAAACTTTGGATTCACAAACCCTTCAGGCTGCGCCATATAGATGTCCTCATCTAGGCGACCGTTTAAGAAGGCAGTTTTGACATCCATTTGCCATATCTCATAGTCATAGTACGCAGCTATGGCTATAAGAATCCTAATAGCTCTAATGTCTGCTACAGGAGAAAATGTCTCCTCGTAGTCTACCCCATAGGTTTGAGTATAACCTTGAGCTACAAGACGAGCTTTATAGGTGTGTGCATTGCCATCCATGTCAGTCTTTATCTTAAAGAGCCACTTACTTCCAACTACCTTAGCATTTGGAGGTAAGTCAACCTCTATCCAGACTTCGTTATCTTTCATGGATTGCATTTCCCCATTCATTGCAACTCGCCATTTTCCTTTTCAGGACTCATCATGGCAGCTTTATAGTTAGCAGGTTCACCAAGATCCCCTAACATATTTTCCTCAGCTTCTACGTTGAGACATAGACGCTCAGGTGCACGCGTAGTCCTTGAAGATCTACGAATGGGAACCACTTCAATCTCAGGTGGAACGCCCAGACTTTCAGGTTCTACTTGAGGTTGGCTAGTGTTTTCAGAAGGTGTTGTATCTTCTTGATCATCTTCCAGATCATAAACTCTCCCACTGAATTCATGAGATATGAGATCCTTTTCAAGAAAGTCTCCATACCTAGCAACAATTACTTTGTTTTCAGGTGGAAAGTAGAAGTAGTAACCCATCGTTTCCTTTGGGTATCCTACGAAGACACACTTAACAGATCTTTGTTGCAGCTTATCAGCAGAGTCACGTTTAACAAACGCCTCACAACCCCAGACCTTTAAGTAAGACAAGTTGGGAGGTTTCCCATACCACACTTCATAAGGAGTCTTATCAACCTTCTTAGTTGGAACCATATTTAATATGCGAACAACAGTTTCCAAAGCATAATCCCAAAAGGATAAGGGAAGAGTCGTAAGATTAAACATCGATCGCACCATGTCTAGCAATGTACGATTTCTTCTCTCAGATACACCATTTTGTTGTGGAGTATAAGGAGATGTGAGTTGCTGGACAATACCACACTCAGCTAGATAATCTTTAAACTCTTGGCTTAAATATTCACCACCTCTATCAGATCGAAGAGCTTTAATCTTCTTTCCAAGTTGCAGTTCTACTTCACTCTTAAAAACCTTAAATGTTTCAAAGACTTCATGTTTATGTTTAAGTAAATAAACATAACCATAACGACTGAAATCATCAGTAAAGGTTAAGAAGTAGCTAGCACCCTTTCTTGACACATGTCTTAGTGGTCCACATACGTCAGTATGTATCACACCAAGAAGATCAGAAGCCCTTTCTAAACTATTTGTAAAAGGTTTCTTGGTCATCTTCCCAGATATGCAAGATTCGCATTTATCAAATGATTCATCATTGATGTCTTGCAAAAGCCCATCGTGTTGCAGCTGTTGCATGCGTTTCTTGCCTATATGAGCAAGTCTACAATGCCAAAGAAATGAAGAATCCAAATCACCTTTGATTCTTTTATTATTGATGCTAAAGACAGAATTATTTTTATCAACAACATTATCATGCAAATCAATTTCAAACACACCATTTACTGGAATAACATTAAAGTAAAAAACATCATTTAAAGAAACAGAAATTCCATAATCAGTAAATGTATGAACGAAACCAATATCTTTTAACAAGGAAACAGAAACGACACCCCTAACAATGGAATGTGCGTAATGACAATCGTTTAATGACAGTACTAAACCCGAAGGTAAAACTAAATCAAACGTGCCTATAGCTTCAACGACTGCATGTGCTCCATTACCCACGTGCAGGTATTGCTGTCCATAGGCAAGCTTCCTTGCTCCTCTAAGTCCCTGCAGTGTATTACATATGTGAATACCACATCCAGTATCATATACCCAGGAATTTATTTTATGAGGAAAAGCAAATAATTCTATCATCAAAAGAGTACCTGAAGTACTGGCCACAGTGCCAGTATTTTTATACCTCTTATTCCGCAACTCATCAAGGTACAATGGACAATTCCCCTTCCAGTGTCCAACCTCGGTGCAGTGATGACAAGCCTGATCCTTCTTCGGATTCTCACGCTTTTTGGGAGGGTACTTCTTGGGTTCTTGCTGATAAGTCATAACTTGTTTTCCCTTATCAGCTTTACCCTTACCTTTCCCTTTCTTGTTCGCTAGCGGCTTATTAGGCTTAGAAATTCTACCCTTCTGGATGGTCAAAACCGCAGGTGTAGAGGCCTTCTTGGGCAAACCTTTTTCGTAATCAATGAGCATTGCATGTACCTCACTGACTGTCTTCCCCGTGCAATGCATATTATAATTGCGCACGAAACCATCAAATTCCTTGTTGAGGGATCTGTTGATCAGGCCAATTTGTATGTCATTAGGGTAGACATAGTTCAAACGCCCCAACTGGTCCATGTAACTCATCATTTCAAGACAGTGGGCGCTTACAGGTTTCCCATCTCCTTGCTTGCAACTATGAAGAGCATCAATCAAGTCATACAGCTCTACAGTCACAGGCTTTTCAAACAACTTTTGCAATTCTTCCAGCATGAGATTAGGGAAGTAACTCTCAAATTGCTTTTGCAAGCTTGAGTTCATACTCCCGAGCATAATGCAGGCGACCTCATTATACTTGTCATACTCAGATTGCCATGCAGCTCGTGCTTCAGCAGTAGCATCAGCTGCAGGTTCAGGAGGACAAGGCGTAGTCAAATAATTGAGTCTTTTGGCAACCCTCAAGACAATTCTGAGTTGCCGATACCAATCATTGAAATTCGCGCTACCAGTCAATTTCTCTCGATCAAACATAGATTTGAACGCGAGGCTAGTGCAGTAGATTCAGCTTGAGCCATTTCTACAGAAATAAAAGTTCAAAAGTTAGTACTTTCGATAAGTAAACATTCAAGAAAATAAAATACCCTTTGGTCAATATTCATATTAACCATAGAATTTTCCTTGAATATTGGATCCTCATTATCATAGTTCCACCACATCAGTTGATCTGCTAGTGGTGAAAGTATAGAATAGGTAATCGTTGAAAAACGATAATTGACAAACAAGTTTTCAATTCCAAAAATTATGGGATTTACAATTTTGCCAAAACAATTAATGCAAAACGTAAGCATGTTTTATCCCATCTTATGCCTTAAGTTATAGGTCTCACTAACTAACTTAATTAAGTTGTCTAATTTAGAAACTGCAAATCATAAAGCTGAGGTCTCACACAGCAAAATAATTCACCTTGTTATTGTAATCTAGATCAAGGTCTCACATAACTAAATTACAACTTCAAGTGTTTCATATCATTAGATGGCATAAACTTAAATCTAAAGGGTACAATTTTTTATGTGTAATCAAAACTTATGTATAAAGAAGCATGCATACAACTTTATAACATAAAATTTTCGAAAAACTTACTAAAAGATTTTAATTGCTAAGATTGAATTCTACAAAGTTTTAATCGATGCGTTGAGAAACTTACAACTTTGCACTAAGATGCTTCGTACATAGAATGGTTATACTAGGTAGCTCCAATCGAACGCACAGGGGGCAGAGGACCAGGTAAGCGCTGAAGCATAACCTTAGACATCCATTCAGTGAGACTATGCTCACTTCTTAAATACCCCTTTATAGTTTGTTCTAGTGGGTGAGCCGTTCTAACCATTTAGTACAGTCGCATCAGTCGATTAAAAGTTCAAGAATAATTCTTAGATAAATCAATTTCGCCATTATTTAGTCCATTTAATTTTCTATTCATAAAAAACCCTTTTTGCTTACTAACATGTCAAAACAATATATAAACAAAAAAGCATTTTAATAAAAATTAAACACACTCAAATAATATAAACATATAACTAAACAATTTAACATATGTAAAAACAATTAGCCACATGCATAATTATTTCAATAAACTCTAATAACAATTCTAGGCGTAAATAAATGCATACATTAACTAGGACTTTCATCTCGCAAGGTAGATGAGCCACATACATCGACAAGTCGATTGCGTAAGCCGAAGTTAATAGTATACCAAATAGCACATAACGAATTTTATTAGTTATAATTGAGGTCTTCCCCAATTTTATAATTATTAAATAAATAAAACATGTGTGTATCACTTAACAATTAATCAATATACAATAAACAATACTCCATGGCAAAACATGCATGTTCCACCATGGATTCCGCATAACAATTATCACCCAAGATACGCATATTACATGGCACATAACAATTATTCATTAATTAACCACATAAAATTAGCATGCAATCCTAGGGTTTCTACAAGTTTTACAAAATTAAAACCTAATTAAATAAATATTAGGGTAATCGACCCATATATATAAAAATTAGGGTTTCGAATTCAAAACCCTAGAAACCATAAAAAGCATGCATATAATCATAAAGATTCAATTTTTATGTGTTTCGGTAATTAATTACATCATATTAACGGCTCGTGATGCCACTGTTGGAATTTTATACTCATAACAATTATACATAAAACAAATACATCATCAAAGCAAGCAGCGGAAGACAATAGGAATAATATATGTAAGTAATTAACCGAATAAGAAAACGCGTACCTTTTAGCAATTCAAGTAAACCAAACAAACTTTGAACTAGAACAAAAACCCAAAACCCTAACTTTAGGGTTTAGCAATTCGACCACCACAAGAAATCGACCACCAAGATCACAAGCTCAAACGTGCTTGTTCTTCGTTCTTGTACACACGTACTAATAGCGATTTGATGTGGAGAAGCTAGTTCCTTGAATCACAAATAAACCAAACACTTGTGTCTTTGAGTTAGACAAAATCGAAATCCCTTGGGGTTGGGAGTTTCGACCGGCCACACAAAGAGGAGAGGAGAAGGAGAAGAAATTAGGTTATTGGTGATCCAAGATTAGGTTATGAATGAATACAATGAATTGTATTTATAGGTAACTTATCTTGGTGACCAAGTTAGTGTAGGATTGGGTTTGCAATCCCCCACCGATCGGCCAAGGCTTCCAAAAGGAATTCTAGAACCTTCCCGACTTCTAATTTCATTCTTAGTCCTTTTAGTTAATATTTAACGACCGTTAACCAAACCTCGTTAATTATTTAACTATCGTTATGTTTTATTTAGTGATTAATAATTAATAACAATAACGTTTTATTTATATTAATTATGTACATCAATTCTCATACGTAATGTGTGCAATCCCGAAGTCTCGAGTTCGAATCCGGACATACTATTATTTAAATATCCATTAAAACCTTTCAGATATGAGTCATTTTAGATGGTTATGTTTGGATTACATTGTCTTCGAGTTCAAGGTGACCATTCTTGTATTATAAATCTGCTTTGCTTTAAAATTAAAAAAGGATTCCATTGTATTTCCTTTAAAGTAAAGGGACCAATAGTATATTTCATGTGTTAGTGTGTTAAGTCAGTAGTTAGTATGAGATATATAAAGGAGGGAAATAAGTCAAATGTGTCTTTTGATTTTGTATAAAATATAGAGTTAGAGAGTTGCTCTCAAGTTATTGAATTCCACAAATTGTTCTTGTGTGAATTCGATTAATTGAGCTCTCAGTTAATCATCTATCTTTCTTATTATTATTATTTTTTTAATTGTAATTGAATCAGTACTCGATCGTTCGTGTAACAGTTTAATTCTAAATTTGAGCTTAACCAATTCGAGCCTTATCATCAGGGGGAACAGAGAATATATTATCATATTATCATATAATTATGAGTAAACTACACCATTCGTCCTTGTGGTATACGTTGACCATCAAGTTTCGTCCTTTGACCAAAAAAATTGCACCGTTGGTCCTTAACTGCGAAACGTTAGTCATCGTTGGTCCCTCACCCTAACTGGTTGGACTAACGGGCGTTAAGCCTTGTTAAGTGGAGGGTATAATCGTCTTTTCCTATCCACACCTTTATCTTTATCTTCTTTTAATTTTTCCTTCTTATCCTCTTGTTTGTTTCTTTTCTTCTTATCTCCTTTGCATCACAGATATATCCATCTTTCCCTCTCACTCTTGCTTCACCAGCAATCAAAGCCAGCATCATCACCTTCACCGCCTTATAATACCACTTTCATCACTATCAAGAATAGCCAAGGGTGTGTTTGTTCATGTGACGCCACCACAACCACCATCTCAGCCACGCCGCCACCATCCTCACCACCATCGTCCCTTGATGGATGAAATCTACTCTACAAACCTTTGTTCTTGATGAAATCTACTCCACAAACCAAAGGGTTTGTTTCTGGACAATCGGTTGCAATATATCCCACAAACCAAAGGGGACGATCGGATGAAATCTACTCTACAAACCAAAGGGTTTGTTTCGGTTTTGTTTCTGGATCGATAATCACCACAGCCACACCCCATCATCATGATCTCTCCATCTCGTTTGTCTATCGGGTCAGTGGGTAAGCCGTATGGGTTTCAGATCGAGACCCATTTCGTGTCTGGGTTTAGTCCCGAGCTGATTAGGTAACTCGTAGTTGATGTGTAATTATTTTTGTCTATGTTTTGGATTTGGGTCAAAAAGGAAAACACCCACGAGGGTATTTGATTTTCTGTTATGGAAAGAAACACTTGAGAGAGCGTTTTGTTTGTCTTGGAACTCGGCTCACAACAACGACCCACAAAGGTCTGTGTTTTGTTGGTCTCGGTTCAGCGAGAGTCACCCCATAAGGGTGCGTTTCTTGTTTTGTTGGTCTCGGTTTATTGATGAATCTTGGAAATGACGGTTTATCAGGTGAATTACCAAATGAGTTGACTAAATTTAGTCAACTTGAGTTTCTTGATTTGTCGAAACCTTTGTTCTTGATGGAAGGATTAAGAGTTTTGATTATTGTTAATATTGTTGTTGTTGTTAGCTTAGTGTGGTAAAAGAATCTGATAAAACTAAAACCTGGCAATCGACTCATGATAGAAACTTAGTACTTGCGATAATTTTCGACTTAATGACTGAGTTGTGGGATTGTTTATATCACTTCCATATAAGGGGTTGTTGATTTTTAATGAAGATGAAAAAGGATGGTTTAATTGTTTCTGGGTTTTGACTTTTGAATATATAAAAATGGGGTGTTGATGTTTATGATGAATGGGGATTAGATATATAAAAATGGGGTGTTTCTGGGTTTATGATGTATGGTGGGAGTGGTAGTAGGTGAAGAAGATGAAGATGAGGATGAATATGAGTAAACTACACCATTCGTCCTTGTTTACTCATATGAAAATAGTTGTGGATCGGTGGGAAAAGACAAATATACCCTCCACTTAACAAGGCTTAACGCCCGTTAGTCCAACCAGTTAGGGTGAGGGACCAACGATGACTAACGTTTCGCAGATAAGGACCAACGGTGCAATTTTTTTGGTCAAAGGACGAAACTTGATGGTCAACGTATATCACAAGGACGAATGGTGTAGTTTGCTCTATAATTATATCTATACTACTTTATAATGCATTTAGGCCTTCTAAAATTAGAAAGCTTAAAAATTCAGACTTTTTTACTTGTTTGTTATTGAAATAATTAAAAAACAAATAAGATAAGGAGCTCCAATCATTGAGTGACATGTGTCACTTCTCTAACTAAAAAATAAAAAAAAGGGGGGAGCTCTAACAAACTAAAATAAATAGCTCCAATAATGGGGTGACACATGTCACTTCCTAACTAATTAATCACCTTTATTTTTAAATTTAAATATCTTTTAATCCGTTTAATTTTTTTATGATCTAATTTCACCATATTTTTTAAAATTTTATGCTCTTTAATTCAACATCTATTTTGATATACTTTTATGAGTTTTCTTTAGTAGTCGGGAAGAAGCGGAGTTGAAAAGAGAGAAACTTACTTGAATTAGACGTAAAAATGAAAAACATTTGTTCGCTACAAAATAGTCATCGGGTACCCGCCGCCGCATTGCGCGGGTACCCTTCTAGTGTGTATATATATATATATATATATATATATATATATATATATATATATATATATATATATATATATATATATATATATACATACATTCTCACATGAAACGTCGTCGTTTCATGTGAGGCTTGAAATGAATATTTTTACGGGCTTTTGCTTTGGGTATTTGGGCTGGATGAAGGCTTGCATCTAGCATGCTGGAGTGGACTTCTTTTGGTTTGGGCTTTTGCTTTGAATAGTTTATGGATATATAACTTGGTATTGTCAATTTAATAACTTGTTAAATGAGTTTTTAATTTGAACTTTTATTTAATTATACAGTAATATAAAATAAAAAGTCATGCACATGTGTTAAATATACACATAAAACATACCTTTAAAAACGTAAACAACAACAATTAAGTGGTTGGTTGATAAAAAAGCCGTTGCAATAATTAAAAAACATAAACAAAAACGTTCCAAAACATTAGATAGCAAATTGGCAATTACAAAGCTAATCATACAATTGTTTAAATAAGAAACAATAAAACCTAATACTTAAATCGTGAGGGCCTAAACTATGGTCGGGCCTATTTGCCATATTAGTTAATATCTCCTCTCAAACTCACAATGTCATGCAAAAATAAACTAAAACAGAAAAATAAACACGCAACTTCAGAGTGTCCAAGAGTGCAAACTCATTGATAGACATAGTCTCAATCTAATACATCCAAAACTAGTGGAGATGCTGACAAAGCGGAATCAGGTGGAACCAGGGAGGCGCAAAGCATAAACATGCAAATGCATAACACATAATGGGGCAGGCGGGAAAGAGTATAACATCGATAGGTGCAGAGCAAAGAATCTGGCAGGGGAAAAGAGTAGATCATGTAGGTGTAATTCAACTTTATATCCATTGGAAAAGGATCTTAAGTTTTCGAAAGCTGAAGATGAGAAGCTACTCAATATCAAAAGGTAGTAGGTGGCTTACATTATCTCATGCATACTAGTCCAGATTTAACATACTCAGTTGGGGTAGTTAGTCGATATATGCAAAGCCCAAGAGAATCACATGCACGTGCCTATTAAGCAAATCCTATGCTATCTTAAAGGTACAACTTGGTTTGGAATTGAATACAAGCGGGTCAATGACATGAAATTGGTGGGATATAGTGATAGCATAGGATTTAAGATATGTTGATATTGATGATGGAGGGAATAATACTGGACACGTTTTCTAGCTAGGTACATCACCTATTACGTGGTGGTCACAAAAGCAAACCACCGTGGCATTATCTTCGTGTGAAGTTGAGTTCATGGCATCCACTGCAGCTGCACGTCAAGCAATTTGGTAAGTGAGTTATTGGCAGAAGTGACGGGGTTAGAGAGACAAAAGGTGTTAATTAGAGTTAATAACAAATCATCAATTTCATTAATAAGGAACCCGGTCTTTCATGGTAGAAGCAAATACATTCAACTCGTTATCACTTCATTCGCGAGCGTGTGGAGTACGAGCATGTTATAGTAGAACATTTGTCCGGTGAAGATCATAAAGCAGATCCTTTGACGAAGGCTTTGGCACGTATAAGGTTCAAGGAGATGAGGTCGTTGCTTGGTGTGCAAGAGTTACCCTCTTCGACTCAGAAATTTAGGGGGTGATTGTTGACGAATTCCTGAGTTTGATTATGGCTTCCAGGCGTGGATCAGATTCAACAGAATACTAGTTGGAGTGCTAGTCCCAACTCGTCCTAATTTTCCTAATAGTCTTTATCTATTTAGGTTATGTATTAATGTAATCCTAGTTATAGTCTAACGCGTCTAGGTTAGTCTATATATATCATGAGGGGTAAGGATTCATATTGTATCAATTGAAAATTTTGAGTTAGATTTCTTCAATAAAGTATTTGTGTGTTTCCTGGCAATTGTTCTTGTTTCTCCTGTGTGTCGTGTGTTTCTAATAACCTGTGTTGTGCGCTCTCTGATCACCTTTAGAGTTGATATGCAAGCTACGGTTTGTGTCCCAATATTCGACCATTTATTGCGTTAGTCAAGCTCAAACTCCAAATTGTTCAAGTTGAGCTTTTATTGTTCGCGCACAAGAAACAAGATTTAAACATATAACAAATTAAACTCTGGCTTATAAAGGCTAAAGTAAAATTCTTATATGTATAGTTCTTTTAACCTATAACATGCGGATATAATATATATTTTTGAGCTCATCGAGCAAAACTCGAACCAATCTTAAATCTTCTAGAGCCAAACTCAGACCTTTATCATGAACGCATCAAGTAATTGATTCGAGTCTATAGTTCCTCGAGCGAGATCAAAGCTTGTCCTCATTTGCAGATATGTCAATATATAACATGTAACATGCTATAAATAGAAATCTAGGATGTTGGAATGTAATTTCTTCTTAAACTTTGAGCTCTTCTCACCAACAGAAAATAATGGTTCATATTACTTAATTGACGTGGTCAGATTGATACATATAAGCTTTTTTCATGCTCACCAGAATCACAAAAAGACCAAGTTTTCAGCTCAAACTTTCAATCTCCTAATGGAAAATAAGCAAGCAATAACCATCACATTTCTTTCTTTTTTATTCTTTTCTTTACCTTGGCTAGGTAAATGGCCATTATTTTTCTACTTAGGCCATCATTTATCTTGTGCATTTTCGTAATCATGGTGCCATGGATGGTGAATGCTTACATGACTGATTCAGATGCATTGCTTAGAATCAAAAAGTCGTTAAATAATCCGCAACCTCTTGATTCGTGGAAACTTGGAACAATCCCTTGTGACGAAGTGATTAGATGGGTAGGTCTTATTTGTAACAATGGGATCGTTACTAATCTTATTCTTAAATCTATGAGTCTTTCGGGTAATCTAGACTTGAATGCACTTTCAAATATGGCAGGATTGCGAATTCTTTCTCTTGAGAATAATTCTTTCTCAGGGCCTATTCCAGACTTTAATAAACTTGGATCTTTAAAGGGCCTTTATTTATCAATGAACCAATATTCTGGTGAAATCCCTCAGGATTACTTTAATGCGATGACGTCCATGAAGAAAATATGGTTTGATGGAAACAGATTTACGGGCAAAATCCCTTCTTCGATTGCGGAACTACCCAATCTTGTGGAATTACATCTTGAAGATAATCAGTTTTCTGGTACAATTCCAGCAATTGGTCAAAGAAGTTTAGAGTCGGTTAATCTTGCGTATAATAACTTGACAGGTGAGGTGCCACCAGGTTTGGCAAAATTTGATGCAGCCTCGTTTGAAGGAAATCCCGGGCTTTGTGGGGCAAAATTTGGTAGGATGTGTGACAATAAAATACCGCATACCCCTAAACCAATTAAAAAGCCACCTAAGAGCACTTTGAAAACTGGATACATACTAATGGCGGTGACTTTCTTGATTCTTATGGTAATGATTGCTGGAATAATCTATATGGTGATGAAGAAAAAAGGTAATTCAGAGACAATTGGAATAATGGAAAGAGATGGTATTGAAGGTTCGGTTGGTTTGACTATATGTAATATCAGCAAGCCCGAAGCCATTCCAGGCCAAAATGGGTTTGGAACGGGTCAAAAAGCATTGATGACTAAAAAGAAGGCTTCGGGTGTTGATCTATTGTTGCTAAATAACTCTAAGGGTGTATTCACATTATCAGATGTGATGAAGGCAGCCGCAGAGGTGCTTGGAAATGGAATGTTAGGGTCATCATATAAAGCCAGAATGTCGAATGGAAAGACAGTGGTGGTCAAACGGCTAAAAGAACTAAATTTGGTCGATAAAAACGGGTTTGAATCTGAAATGATGAAAATGGCAAGGCTTAACCATCCAAATGTCTTGACACCACTTGCGTGCCATTATCGTAAAGAGGAAAAGCTCTTAATTTACGAGTACATCCCCACCGGCAGTCTACTTTATGTATTGCACGGTAAGCATACTAATGTCCAAGTCTAACTGCAAGAAAATGCAATATACTTTGTTTTAAGCCCTTATTGCAACATATTTACCACTTATTACATTAGTCTGAAATTTATTGCATTAAAAGGTAAAAACATGTAAGCATGTTGCGGTAAATGTTAAAATTATTATGAGCATGTCATGTTAAATAGTTAAAAACTGAAGAGAGCAAACAAGTACATTGCATTAAGGAGCTATTTGGGTAAGCTAACTTAAACAACTTACTTCCTTTTGGTACAACCGTAGAGCTAATAAGAGCTTTTAACTGTTTAGATGGAGCCAAATACCTTATGAGCTTATTTAAGCTGTTTTGATAAGTTGATTCACAACACCTTTTTTAAAGGGGCTTCTGCTTATTTGAAATAAGTTGAAAACATGTTACTAAAATACATAATTTGTTCAATAAGCTTTCCCAAACAATCCCTAGATGGTGAAATATGGATAGTATATTAGCTTTTCTTCCAGTTTGTGCTTACTCAGTTTTACGACATTTACAGACGATACATGATTCATATATTTCAGGTGATCGTGGAAAGAAGCACGCCGAGCTCAAATGGTATGCACGTCTAAATATCATCAAAGGAATCGCACAAGGACTAGGATACATTCACACTGAACTTGCCAACTTACAAATACCTCATGGAAATCTAAAATCAAGCAACGTCCTTCTAACTCCTAATTACCAACCCCTCCTTCTAGATTTTGGTCTACACCAAATGATCGACCCAAATCACGTCACAAATGCCTTAGTAGCCTACAAATCACCCGAAGCACTTAGAAATCGACAAATTTCACCCAAATCAGACATATTTTGTCTTGGAATCATCATCCTAGAGGTCCTAACAGGAAAATATCCATCACAATATGTTAACAGCGGACAAGGAGGGACAGATCTAGTAGAATGGGTTAAATCAGCCATGCAGGAACGTCGTGAAGGAGAACTTCTAGATCCAGAGATAACCGGATCTAGTAAATACATCGGTGAAATGAAAAAACTACTACATATTGGTGCAAATTGTACGGACAATGATCCTGATGTTCGACTAGATATTAAGGAAATCATTAGTAGTATTGAGAATATACAAGGTGGTGAGGAACAAACAATTCAAATGTTTACGTCAATTGATGGATATGATGATGCAGCAAGTACATTAACAGGAATAACAGAAATAACGGACTCTTCTTATGTATCAATGGTAGCTGATAAAACGAGAACTACTCCTAATAATAACAATGTAGGAGGTCATCAGAAAAACGACAGTTTTGGTTACCGTGTTTCATGATTAGCTTAATGAAACTGAAAGGTGTGTTATTGTAAAAGCTGTAAAATGTGAATACCTTGATGTGGTTGTCATCATCTTTGTGATCCGCCGTGGAGGTCTGGTAGAGATTTGATTATTGTCTGATTGATGGCAATGATGTGACTCTGACGTGATGAGATCAGGAAAAAGAAAGAAAGGAATTAGTTGAGGGATTAGTCTCAAGAGCTTTATGGAAGCAAGAATGATTCTAGATGACGAATGGGCCGGGATAGCCGTTGCATTCAAATAGGAAGTTTAATTTTGTAAGTTTTGAGTTATGAAATTAGAGAAACACATGACCCTTTTGGTTATGATTGCGCGAAATTTGGTAGCTTATCAGTGAAGTTCTATTACTTCTATCAAAGAGAACAAATTTCCGCTGGTAATCAACGTGTATGATGTTTAGCTAATAAAATTCGTACAATCATCTAAACTTACTCTCACACAAACTCAAACCAGATAAAGTTCTCACACTTTAGGCTTCTGATTCCTCAACTTTTAACTCAGTTTTCATAACCCAAAGTTAAAAAACAGTTTTTGTTTTAAGTATGGATCAATACAACTTAAGTAAACATCACATTCTGATTGATTTTTTTTAATGAAAAAAAGATTGTATTGATTGAATGTTATAACATTCTAAAGCATTTATCATATGCAATTATCTACACCACTTGTTATTTTATTGTCTTGGGCAAATAAGATTTGAGATGCATGCAAAAGTCATTTGAGTATTATTTATGGGCTTTCTGTTTGGTAGAACTAAAACTCACGATATATATACAAGTCATTACTATATATATTAAAAGTGATTCCAAACGACGTCACTTCATTGCCTTTTCCACCTTCTAAACGACGCCGTTTATACGAGTTGGATACCAACTGGGTTTACACATTTGAAACGACGTCGGATACCAACTGGGTTTCCGCCAAAATTGTTGGGCTATTTTGATCGCCTCAAACGATCCAACTGCCCTATTGTCCGGTCCAAAGAAAAATCTTTAGATAAGTAAAGTGAGATCCAGAAGCTTCACCAAAAATCTTTGGATAAAGTACACTGTCGTGGTGGGATAAGGGTGGTTGTGGTCTTGATTCGGGTGATGATCGAGATGCTGGAAAGTAGCTATGAAAATAAAAAAGGTATGTACTTTGATTATTGTTGGACTTTATTGATTTTTTTGTGTTGATTATTCATATGATTTGTGGGTTTTTGATGGTTTGTGAAAAAAAGACGAAACTAAGGATTTAGTTATGATTTTGGGCTTGACTTTTGTTATTAATATCTTTGGTGGATTTGGTGCGTACCATGTGTTTGATGAATTGCTTGAGAAGATTGCTTTACATGCATCATTGGCTAATGCTATGGCGGATGTATCCTTTATGCATCTGTTAGTTGTTTGCTGTTGGTGTTAGAGACGTCTACTTTATCAAACCAAGATGTGTCTGTGATAACAAGTTAAGTTGCAATAGCGTACCCAAATTATGTTTTCGTTTTGTATGTTTTGAGATTATTCACACATTCAGTTTTCTCCACGTCTTTGCAGGGATACGCATACTGAATTGGTGTTCGAGTTAGAGGTAGTATTTTGGCGGAGTTGCAAAAGGTAACTACCATTGTTGTTATCTATGTTCTTAGGTGTATGTGAATATGGGATTGTTTGACAGTTTGATTTGTAGTAACCTTTAGTAATTCGTTTGTCACAAGTTTTAGTTTTGCTAAGGATGGAGGAATGGGATTGTACCAAATTCTGGAACGATGTTGCTTATCAACCTCAATAGTCACAATACCTACATCTTTATGGAATCCTGTTATCTTCGCCAGTACGTCTGGTAGGTCACCTTTGATTAATACTTTTGGTATGGACTTTGTGCGTACTTTGATTAATACTTTTGGTATGGACTTTGTGCGTACAAAGTTATTATTGTTAGTTCTGTTTCGCTATAAAGATTTGAACTTTTGGAGATTTCTTGAAGGTTTTTGTATTTGTGATATTTTAGGAATAAGGATTTGTTTATTTATAATTAAAGATTGGATTTTTATGTTTTAAATGTTAGGAATGAAGTGATATAAAGTTGCTAATATGAGATATGGAGGAGGTGGAGAGAGTTAGAATGAAAGAACGATATATTTTCGCAGGAGATTGTATTTGTGAGGGTTGTGAGAAAGTGTAGGATTTCAGGAGTTTCATCAATTAGCGTTGGACATGGGAAATGTATTCAATTTTCTGATTACAACCTAATTTGAAACATGATAATTGAAAATGAAGTATCCAACTTTTTAACGGTTTCGTTTTTGTATATATATTAGGAAATACACATCGTTTGTTGGGGACGTTGTTCCAAAACCACAGACCCACGGGAACTGGACGTGTGGGATCACGAGGCGCTGAAGCATTAGGTGTTGGATCGTTTGGTGTGGATGGTGCAATCAGGGCACGAATGGATCATGGTCATCTGCAGCAAGTATGTTCTCATGATCCTTTGTTGGCACGTGATACGGAAATTGAACATTGGGGATCTACCAATGTTACGGCTCATGGTGAGGAAAACTTAATTTTTTTACGACTTTTTGTTTATCTCAGTATATGTTTTCAAAGCTCACTTTTGTATTTAACTGATTTATGCTTCCGACGAGCTCTTGATCGTGTGATATAGATGGTGCAATAAGGCCACGAATCCTCACGACCGTCAAGCAGCATTAGTGTTTCTTGCAGACGCAAAAACACACGTTTGGACTTATAATAATATAATATATCAGATGCAAAAAAAAAAAAAAAAAAAAACAGATCATTTGGCATTGTTTGTGACACGCCCACTGGTTCTTCAGATGCTGGTGTTTCCTGTAGACAACAAGCTCTTCATGCGAGCAATGTTTTCGATAATCAAATGGCGGCAGACCTGTTAATGCGTCAGCAACCACTGATTCATACCAAAGGAAAACGGAAGGCTACAGGTAATATATAACTGATGTATTTTAGCATAAATGTGTTACCAAAAACAACGTTACTAATAATTGTAACCATATTGCTGTTTGCGTTTCAGCGCAGATACCAGCTATGGATTTACCTTCTTGGATTGGAAATAGCAATAATAAATGTAACGTTTTATTTATAGGTTTGTACAATATTGTTACCTATATTCATTATACTAATACATATATACTCAAATATTCAAATGCCATTCTGTGTTTTTATAGTTAAAAAGAGAAACAATTGCTCCTACTTCTTTCATAAGTAACAAGCTACGCTACTGTACACGCCCAGGTAATGTGAATACTTCGTTGTTGTGTCTTTAAAGTATGCTTTACATGCATCATTGGCTAATGCTAATTCGCCAAACCTTCTTATGTTAGAGGTATAGCAAAAGAGAGTAAAGGAGCTTCCTGCAGTTCTGTTAGACGCGGCAGCTCTGGCCGAGCAGTATACCATGGTAAGTTACTTCCAATCATGTCCTTTTTTTGGATTCCATGGATTTCATGACATTTTTGTTAACCTATGCGACAATTTAATGCATCACTGCAGATCCTCCTGCAGAGTACAAGTACTTTGGTCGTTGCAACCAAGTATGCTCCTGTTGTCGCACTCTTTTTTGGTTTCAAGAATAACCGTACAACTAAAGCCCCCTATGTAGTGTACATGACATTCATATGTAAGGAACAACTCCTATAATATGTACAGTAAACATCAATAATTCGGTAACATGCACCGCAACAATAATTCATGAACACTTATAAAGGCATGTTAGGTAACAGGTAAAAAAAGATCATTTTTAAGGCCATATTTTTGGTTTATGAGCTTATTTCTAATGGCTTTTACCACATACTCATTTTTTTGCCTTATAAACTGTAGAATTAGCCAGAAAAATGAGCTTATAATCTCATGAGCCCTTGAATAAGCAATAAAAATGAGCTTATAATCTCATTAACAAACAATCAAAAAAATTCTTAACTGTAGCCAAATATTTGTTGGTTGGTTTAGTCTTATTTGGTGATTATGATAATAGGTTGCTGATATACACTTGCCGATTGTAGTCAAATAAATGGCGATCATGGTTAGAATAATAACACTTGAATGCGATGAATTGGCTGGCATTTGTATCAAGTTTATTTTATGTGCAGTTGGAGCTAATGCTGATGAAAACATGAATGCAATTTTGGCAGCGCTGGTGTTCCAGTTCGTGCTTTGGCTGGTGGTGGTGCTACACCTGCAGAGCAACATAGCAGCCGAGTCAAAGAAGGAAGAGCAAGTTGAAGAGAAAGAGGAGTCCGAACATGTAAGCTTTTCTTTGCTTTACTTAAATCAATATATGTTGTTAATGTTTGACATTAGGATAAAAAAAAGTTATGATTAGCGATCATTAAAGATTGTATTCAAACAAAATTCAAGCAAGTCTTAGCTTTGTAACGGCAATTTCAGATATAATAAAATGGGTAGACCATATTTTGCCTTATATTGGTACACACTAGGAAAGGTAAGTTCATTTTCCGGCATACTATTTGATGCTACACAGGCGCATGTTGCATAATTTTGCAAGGAACGTTTTATAAAATGCTTTAAGTATTGTTGTGTTTGGTTGCACATTGTTTTGTAACTTCATGTTGCGGTATGAGATAGCTTCAGAGCCCAATACAACACCAAAAAAACGCCCCGCCCGCAACGCGGCGGTTCGTCGCCATTCTCGTTATAATACATTATTAGTAATATGTTACTGTCATTATCATATGCATATGAGCTGTCTTAACGATCTAATAATATGCTAATCAGCTTATAAACATTTTGGATCTTGCAATAGAACAATTTGCATTGTGTTTTCTCAGAACATATTGTTTTTTTATAATAATAGTTAATCAAAGCGCTTTCAACATGGTATAAAAGTTATTAATAAATAGATTGCCAATAATGCATATGACTTGTTTGTGTTTCGACTATTTCTTAAAAAATACATAGAATACCGAACAATAAGCTTTTTTGTGTCAAATAGCCTAAAACAAACCAAAATTTAGGTCAAGTAGAATGTAGTTTGGACCTAATCGGATTTGAGCTGTCACCACAAGTACATTGTGTCCGATTCACGGTCCTATTGAATTATTCTATGGTCTTATTGGTCTGGTTCTGGTGTATCATCTTTTCCTTTCTTTTTCGTAATCATGGTTCTGACATTTTAGCCTACTAATTTATAAGATTCGAACTTATTGTCACACATACTCAAAATGCTAAAAGCCATCTTTTCAAAAAAGTTAACCAAACCTGTTCAGGTTTGTTTGCACCTCGACTTTCGGTCCCATATTATACAACTTAAGGAAGAAACATGAGGCTATTTGCATTATTGTGAGCGAAGCTGCAGCCCAAACTCTATGTTCATGAATCTTGGCCCACTGAATAATGATGTCTTTTATTTTGTTCACACCATTTTCAGACTACCATGTTCCATGCTTTGTCTTCAAGACGGACCAAAAAGGGTACAATTTAGGTCATGACAAAACATTCAACTAGATAAACTTTCTATTTTTTATTTTGTTAATGTCCCAACAATTTCTCTAAGTAACGATTTAATATACTCTCTCCGTTCTAATTCTAATATTATTGTAGGGACTTTTATTTTAAGTTGTCACATATTAATTATTCATTACTAAATATAGATAGTAAAATTTGTTTAAGATTACTATATTACTCTTATTTGAACTTGTTATTACATCGTTTAAAATCAGTAATTAGTTAGTTAAAGTCTTACAGGTAAAACTATCATAATAACAAAAAATTAAAAAAAAAAAAAAAAAAAAAAAAAAAAAAAAAAAAGTAATAAGAAAAATATATAAATTTTAAATAATTATTTTAAAATAGATAGAGTATTAAGCAGAGATTTGGTGTGGATTAAATTTTAAATTCACATCAAATGTTATACAAATCTAGAAGAAAGAAAAACTAGCATAAATTTTTAAATTTTTTAGAAAATGTTTCAACAATTTTTCATGTTATATCTTGTCAAATTTTCTCATATTTTTTTGAACACGTTCGTTTAGACCAAAAATTTACAATTCAATAAAAACACAGAGTTTCCGACGAGGAAACCCGATACCCGAACATTTAAGCCGAGGCATGGTATCTTTATCGGGTTAAGAGGTGGGTTTCGGGGCCTTAGTGGAGACTGTTATTGGGTTTGAGGCGGGGGATGTGGCTTAACATCCCAGCCCCGAAACATATACATATATACAAATATATCTATATACAATTATACATATAGTATTACGTTCGTATTTATCTAATAAGAATAATTTTTTAAATTTCAATATTTGTAAGATTTGAGATCGTGATCATGGAAGCTTGTCCATGTCATAATATTTCTATGAAGTTGATTTGCGACGCGAGTAGCTTATTATTTTTTATATTTAATACTGTTGTTGAAAACTTAACAAAGCTAATACTTAATTTATAAATAGCAGGGTACTGGCGCGTTGCGGGGGCCGGTACCCTGAAATAAAAAAATTTGGTGAATCATGTATTTTAGCTTATTATTTTCTTTTTGACAATAAATTTACGTATATCAAGAATTTCGTTTAGCCCGTGCCCGTTCCGGCTCGAGCCCGTTTGGCCCGCGCCAGTTCGGGCTTAAGCCAATTTCGCCCGTTTACCGTTCGAGCTTGAATATTTGTATAATGTGTTTTATTATTTGTATTAGTGACATTTAATGCAGGGTTCCCGCGCATTTCGGCGGCGGGTACCCTGAAATAAATTTTTCCGGTGAATCATGTATTTTAGTTTATTCTGTTCTTTTTTATAATAAATTTACGGATTTCAAGAATTTCGTTTGGCTCATGCCCGATTGGCTTGTGCCCGTTCGGGCTCAAGCCCATTTGGCCCGTTGCTCGTTCGGGCTTTAATATTTGTATAATGTGCTTTATTATTTGTATTAGTGACATTTAATGCATTAATTGTGTTTAAGTTGGTTAGTAATATGCTTGATAATTTGTATTTCTTATGTAAGGGATAGTTTAATAAATATATTAATTGTATTTATTAACCAGTATTAATTTACTACATTAAATAGCATTATTGTGGTATTTTGTTTTTTTAATATGTGCATCAAAGTGGTGTACGCTATGTTTCTTGTCTTCTATGTCTGAAAATTATGTACATTAAGGGCTCGTTTGGTTCGCATAATGTTTTTGAAGGAATTGGAATCTGTTTAAGGAATTGGAATGTGAAGGAATGGAATGTTAGAAATTGAAATCCTTAGGATTTAAAATCTGACGGAATTGAAATCTGCAAATACTAGCGCATGTTTGTTTGGAAGAATAAAATGAGAAAAAATAGTTATATTAAAATATTTAAAATTTAATTTTAGTTTAAGATTAATAAACTAAATATTATTCAATAAATAAATTACTTATCAAATTATAATAATAATTTTTTAAATAATATTATATAAACTAATATATTAAATAAATAATTTTTTAATATAAAATACAATTGTATTTTTTAAAGTATAAAATAAAAAAGTAAACTAGAAATAAATTATATTTAATTTAAAAAATTAATTTTTAAATATAGTAATAATAATTTTTTTTTAATTAATAATAATTTATATTCAATTTTAAATAAATAATTATTTTTAAATCTTGATAAAATGATTGCTTATAAAAAATAATAATAATAACAATAATAATTAAATGATTGTTTATAATAATAATAATAATAATAATAATAATAAACAAAAATAAATAAATAAATAAAAATTTTAAAAAATATATTAATAAAAAATAAAAATAAAATGAATAAATAAAATAATAATAATAATAATAATAATAATAATAATAATAATAATAATAATAATAATAATAATAATAATAATAATAATAATAATAATAATAATAATAATAATAATAATAATAATAATAATAATAATAGCAATGACAATGATAAAGATAATATGAATTCCATGGAATTGTAAACAATCCTTCTCATATTGCCATGAAATATTGAATTCCATATATATGGGATTTTGAAGGAATTTCATTCCATTCCGTTTGCCAACCAAACACAGGAAGGAATGGAATTCAGATTCTAAATTCTTTAAATTTTTCCACCAAACACGTTATGAAATAGAATTGGATTCCAATTCCACCAGAATCCTTAGGATTCCGCCGAACCAAACAGGCCTAAGGATTAAAATTTGGAGAGAAAGTCATCCATCTATTATATGTAGTATAGAAGATAGCTTCATTAGATTGTAAATTGTGGTTGAATAATTGTAGTTTTTGGTGAAAGTGTATTTTTAATAGTGTATTAATTGTATTAAATGATTAGTGGGTTTTTAGTTTTATTTGTGATTTGTGTATTGTACAATAAGTATTCTGACTTATAAATTAAGAATAAGAGGATAGAAATTCATTCCTACATTATAAAAGCATCTACTATGGATGTTTATGAATAGGTCTAAAAACTTATGAAGATGTCCAACAATTTTTATACCAAAGTGAAGGATCATTTCATGTCTAGGTGGCATGAAAAGGTCTAAAATCTTAGAAAGGTCCAAGAAATGTTTATTATCTTTTTTCTATATTTTTCTTTTTAACTAAATAATAAATGACATTTAAATGTTGAAACCATTTATAAACCTCAAAAGCTTTATCTATAATAGGAATAGGTTCATAATATAAAAAGTTATATGAATTAATGACATTATAAGAGGTGTCAATTTTAAAAACCTTTAATAGGTTCATCCATAGTAGATGCCCTAAGTAGTATAGATAATGTGGCCTCTCAATTTTTCAACTTATTGCATAAAAAAATATAGTGTCCATAGTGTAAAGACAATAATAAACTAAACACACGAGTTTAGTGGAGTATCGCATTAAAAAAAGATAGTCCGATAAAATTTTCAATGGGGCACGGGGCGGTTTGAAGGAACATCTCGCTCCAAATAGGCGCCCCAATGAGGATTGAAGCGGGTTTGTGGATGATTTTGTAGTCAAGTTTGAAAGTAGAGACGCTTGTCCTACCCAAACCCGCCCCATTGCCAGTTCTAGCTGCAATTTTCACATTTGATTTTAATGCAAAGTTTCAAAATTAAACATTTATTTTCACAGTAAGTATGGCATGTGAAGTTATCATCAACTAGGGAATCTACTCTAAACAATTTCATATAAGAAAATCGCATAAACATGTACTCTACTTTAGGTCGATTTAAATTTAAGGTACACAATTATTTTTTTCTCAATTTAAGGTATTGAACTTAATTTTACGTGTAATGTTAGGTTTTTTTACTTTTCGAAATAGGTTATCGGTCATATTTTTAGCCAAATTGACTTTTAAATGCTCAATAATAATGATACATCGCATTAATTAATCATTTCAGCGAATTCAATGACAGAAAACCTCTTTCGAAAAGTTAAAAAAACTCAAAAAAATCTTAGAGTGTACATAAAATTAACTTTGGTACATTAGATTAAGAAAAAAAATTGGATACTTAAAATTCAATTGACTTAAAATATAGTACTTTTTATGCGATTTGGCCTTTGATAAACACTAAAGGTTATAAGAAGCTAGATCGCAGAAAAAACAGTTCAATTTTTTTCTTCAAAGTAGAATAACTTTGAAGTTATTGTTAAATAGTGAATTTACTCGGAAATAATTGAAAAGAAACATGAGGTTATGAGAAGAAAAAGTGCTATAATTGTTTTTGAGAAAACAAATTCTTCACTTTAAAATTAAGTTATGAAGCTTTTATAATAAATGAAAGTTTTCAAAAGTTTCTAAAAGAAGTACATGCAATCGTTGAAAACCAGTTTTTCATGTTGAAGCTTATCTAATCCTTTAGTAAAAATATCAGCTGTTTGATTAGCTGACTGAACCTTTTCAGTTTTGATAACACCAGCCAAAATTTTTTCTCTCACAAAATGCAAATCAATTTACAAGCGTTTAGTTCTTTCATGAAAAACAGGATTTACAGCAATCTTAATTGCAGCCTGACTATCACAAAAAAGTTTAACAGGTAAAAAATGTTTCCATTTAGGTCTTTTAAAACTTTTAAGACCCAAACAATTTCTGAAGTAGCAAAGGCCATAGCTCTATATTCGGCCTCAACACTTGACTTAGAAAGGGTATTCTGCTTTTTGCTTTTCCATGAAACAAGTGAACCACTTAAAAATATGCAAAACCCTGTAACAGACCTTCTAGTAACCACACATTTGGCCCAGTCTGCATCCACATAAGTCTCAAGATTTTCAAAAGAACTTTTGAAAATGTGTATTCCCCTACCAGGAGAACCCTTAAGATATCTCAAAACTTTAAGTGCAATTTTAAGATGAGACTTAAGTGGTATTTTGTTTTTTTAATATGTGCATTAAAGTGGTGTACGCTATGCTTCTTGTCTTGTATGTCTGAAAATTATGTGCATTAAAGTGTTGTACAGTATGCTTCTTTTCTTGTAAGTATTAAAATTTGGAGAGAAAGTCATCCATCTATTATATGTAGTATAGAAGATAGCTTCATTAGATTGTAAATTGTGGTTGAATAGTTGTATTTTTTGGTGAAAGGGCATTTTTAATAGTGTATTAATTGTATTAAATGATTAGTGGGTTTTTTAGTTTTATTTGTGATTTGTGTATTGTACAATAAGTATTATGACTTGTAAATTAAGAATAAGAGGAGAGAAATTCATTCTTACATAGTATAGATAATGTGGCCTCTCAATTTTTCAACTTATTGCATAAAAAAATATAGTGTCCATAGTGTAAAGACAATAATAAACTAAAGACACGAGTTTAGTGGAGCATCGCGTTAAAAAAAGATAGTCCGATAAAATTTTCAATGGGGCACGGGGCGGTTTGAAGGAACATCTCGCTCCAAATAGGCGCCCCAATGAGGATTGAAGCGGGTTTGTGGATGATATTGTAGTCAGGTTTGAAAGTAGAGACGCCTGTCCCACCCAAACCCGCCCCATTGCCACTTCTAGCTGCAATTTTCACATTTGATTTTAATGCATAGTTTCAAAATTAAATCAAAAAACATTTATTTTCACAGGAAGTATGACATGTGAAGTTATCATCAACCAGGGAATCTACTCTAAACAATTTCATATAAGAAAATCGCATAAATATGTACTCTACTTTGCGTCAATTTAAATTTAAAGTACTCAATTATTTTTTTCTCAATTTAAGGTATTGAACTTAATTTTATGTGTAATGTTAGGTTTTTTTACTTTTCGAAATAGGTTATCGGTCATATTTTTAGCCGAAATGACTTTTAAATGCTCAATAATAATGATACATCGCATTAATTAATCATTTCAGCGAATTCAATGACAGAAAATCTCTTTCGAAAAGTTAAAAAAACTCAAAAAAAATCTTAGAGTGTACATAAAATTAACTTTGGTACATTAGATTAAGAAAAAAATTGGATACCTAAAATTCAATTGACTTAAAATATAGTACTTTTTATGCGATTTGGCCTTTGATAAACACTAGAGGTTATAAGAAGCTAGATCGCAGAAAAAAAAAGTTCAATTTTTTTCTTCAAAGTAGAATAACTTTGAAGTTATTGTTAAATAGTGAATTTACTCGGAAATAATTGAAAATAAACATGAGATTATGAGAAGAAAAAGTGCTATAATTGTTTTTGAGAAAACAAATTCTTCACTTTAAAATTAAGTTATGAAGCTTTTATAATAAATGAAAGTTTTCAAAAGTTTCTGAAAGAAGTACATGCAATCGTTGAAAATAATTTGAAAAAACCATCAATCTACATAGTAAAAATGAAGAGTGAAGTTATCGTTAAGCAGTGAAGTTAGTTGAATAAATGTAACAAGAAACTTGAGGTCATAAGAATAAAATCGTTTTTCTTTTCTTATTTTTTTTCTTTTTTTCCTTTTAAAAGTCTCTTTAATTTATGGTAAAAGTTACCCTTGGGGATGCAACGATACAATTAGAGCAAGTCATGTAGTACCATGGCTATGCTGTATTGATTCTTGTTAGCATTGCTTCGCTCGTGAACCTAACTCGCTGATGGTGCATGTAGTTATCAGCAAAAATGTGATCTAAAATTCGCAAATGTGATTGAACAACCCAAATAGCCGCTAAATATATTAAAACTATAAAAATGATATGCGGCAAGCAGTTCGATATGTTACTCAAATATTGCCAATGGCGACCAAAAATGGAACTAAGAAACTGTTTTCGGTTAGCAGGTAGCTTTGAGGATTTTTTTTGTAGCAGCTCCCCTAGAAGGAACTGATTTCTTGTTTGCTTTCTCCCCTTATCATCACATCGTTCTTTTTCAATTTTTAGCTGCGGATTTACCTCAAACCTTTGCATGTACTTGTTTGTTGTTTCTACATCATTAGTCCAGTTGTGTAACAATGAACTCCATGCCAAAGTTAATTCAATTTTTTTTACTTACTCGACAATTTTTACTCAATTCTTGGAATGTTTGGATTCAAAT
The DNA here is from genome assembly GCA_019973895.1 of Chrysanthemum seticuspe. Classification (NCBI taxonomy): domain Eukaryota; kingdom Viridiplantae; phylum Streptophyta; class Magnoliopsida; order Asterales; family Asteraceae; genus Chrysanthemum; species Chrysanthemum seticuspe. Next base: position 279,291,083 of record BPTQ01000005.1, read on the forward strand.
AGTAGTGAGTGGCTGGAGTGGCAGTCAAATGGAGTCTTATAATTGGCAAGACACAAAGCTTATGTATTTAGTAAACATTGTTAATGCATATATACATAATGTATTTTTAAAATTACCTCCAAATATCGATACCCGACATGAGCTAACAACAATTATGACAGGTTTTACCATTGCTTCAAATGCTTGCATGTCAAAATTAAAGGCTAATTCTTTCCACGACATAAATTCAATGATGTTTCCACTTGAATGCAATGAAACTATTGGTGAGAAACATGAGTGGTATCTGAAAATAATAATAAGAATGAATTAGCTTACTCCAAATTCAGAATGTCGATGGCTCTTTTTGTGACCCGGTTTTTGTTGGGGTTTGCTATTGTTTTTGGTTGCCCAATGATGAGTGTCTAAATACTCATCATTTTTGTACTGTTTAAAATGCCAAAAACGTCTAAAAATGCTCAGAAATGCATCAAAATACTGAAAATATCTTAAAATTGCATTTTATATGTTTCAAATGCAAAATGTTTAAAATCAGATGAAAAATGAGCAAAGTTTGCATAATTGGCAGTTTCAGTCCCCCAAGTTTCAAAAATTGTCAGAAATAGTCCCTGAGCACATAATTTCAAAAGTAAAATCACCAAAGGTCCTTTTAAAATCATAAGTTGTCAAATTTAGTCCTTTGGTGAAAAATATCAAAAGTTTGAGAAAATTACAAATTGGTCCTTCAAGTTTCAAAATTGGCAAAATTGGTCCCTGGAAAATGTGAAAATGTCAGCTTTGGTCCTTGAACTATTGATACTTGTCAAATTCAGCCCTTGGATCAACTTTGAGATATTGGCAGCCTAGGTCCCTACAGTTTCAGAAATTGCACAACAAGTCCCTATGTTATCAAACCCCTTTTTGACCCTTGGACCCTGCCAATAACCCTTGACCCCCTGCCAACCTTTGGACCCCTTCCTATTTTGGACCTTTGGTCAACCAAAGTCAAACAACAGACTTTCCCACCATCCACTGTACACCTTATCTTCTTCCCCTCCAACTTGTGCCTGCAACACAGACCACCATCACCTCACCTTTCCACCCCCTCCTCATCATACTCACCTACTTTTACCACCCCATTAAATGCCAACCCCCCCCTAGTGCTATATCAGACCCAACAGGTCAAATCCAAGTTGTCAAATCCAAGTTTCCCGCCAAAAACACTTGAATGGCCAAGATCACTTGTAGACATCCAATGGCTCAAAAGACTGATGGGATTCACTCAGAAGAGAGAGAAAAAAGGCTTTGGTGTATAAAAAGGGAAGAAGAAGAAGAAGAGAGGCAGTAGTTAATTTTAAATTTCACATGTATGTCGTATTTTATAATTATGTTTTTAATTAAGCTTTAAGTTGTAATAATTTGTTTCAATATATCAAATTAAGTTGTTTAAGTGTGTTAAAACTGATTTCAAGTGGCAATTCACATTGTTTTGACATTTTAAGTTATATGGTTTACTGTTGCAAAAGTTAAGTTCAAACTCTTGAATCCAAGCTTCCACTTGCTTATTTTTAAGTGCAATCCAGTTTATTTAAGCTTATTATAGCTCTTTGTAAGCCTCGAATTCAGTTTAAATCAATATTTGTTCTTGGTCAACAAAAGTCAAAGCAGGGCAAAAAAGGGCAATGGAAATGGAAGTGGGCAATGCAGTGATGGATTTGGGTTAATTTTGAGCTAATGGGTTGATATAATTAGGTTAGAGGTTCATTGGGTGTTTGTGCAAGCCACTGTGGCTAAGGACAATTGTAAGTGTAATTTCAAGGTTTTCATAGCATAATCTGTTTCTATAATTAATAGTAGCTAAAACCTGTTTAAACAGTAGTAATAGGGGTATTTAAACTTAGTTTGATCAAAGTTACATGTTGGAGTAGTAGTTAGATCAGTTTCATTTGCAATTAGTGGTATTAATAGGTGTTTGGATCAGCTTGTTGAACTGCATTAGAGACTAGTTCTTTGCTTGATACTTGTTGTCTCATGCTTGGTTGGTCTATTCTAGCTCATATCTGTCAAAGTTTTGAGCCTGCACAAGAGATAAGTCAATAATCCCACTAATCTGTCTAACTGTCTTCACTGTTGGATTTTTGGAAATCCAAAATCTTGTTTCATGTTTAAAAGTCATAAATAAAGCTTGCAGAGGTTCCATTTCTTCATATAACATCAATCTTAGTACTTAAAATCAGTGGTAAAGTTCAAAAAAGTCAAACTTTCATATTTGCTTCAAAAGTCAAAAGTTGCAAATCCTGTTTTGAGCCAACTGAGAAGGATTTTTGTTAGATTCATTTCTGAGCCTAATTCAGTGGAACTTGTTGATTTGGAAACTTCTCTTGGTCTACTTTCTTTGCATCATTTTTATAAAATTTTGTGATTTTTTTTAAAGGCTTCAAAAATGCCTGTCAAGATACGCCAAACTGCCCTACACACACTCAGTATTAACTGAGTGTGCACAGGTAGTTTGTGCAGCCCTGTAACAAGCTCAAAACTAGTTGTCTAAGTCTAATTTTTGGTTCACAAACTCTTAGCCAGGTCTATTGTAAGTTCCAACTTCTGTCTTTCCATTTCAGCTTATCTAGTAGCTTATGCTTGTGTCCAAAGTAGCCCACTGAAACTGTTTTAGTTTTGAAACTCAAAAACATCAAATCTTTGTAGCTTGTGATCCAGTGGTTAAAAACAGTTAAGGATTGCTGCATTTGGTCAATTTTAGTAGTTTATAACTTCTGTTCCAGTGTGGTGTTTGTTTGTGTTCAACTGGCTTATTCAAGTGCTTATCCTTAAGCACAATCCATAGCAGTTCCATAATCTCACACATAAGCACCTGTTTCTCCAATTTTCCTAGCTTCCTAATATTATTTTAGAGTTTTCCTGAAATTTTCAGATTTTTCTGAGTTGATTTGCTATTTTTCTTAATTTAAATTAGTTTTTAAGCATTTTTAATTAGCTTTTAATACAAAAAATTCAGAAAAGCTTCAAAAAAATAATTTTTCATTTTTCTTAGGTTTAGATAAAAATAAAAAGTAAAAAAAGTAATTTTCCAGATTTTTCATAGTTTATTTTGTAATTTTTAGTAATTTAATTAGTTTTTAATAGTTTAAAATTCATAAAAAATACAAAAATAATCAGAAAAATACAAAAATAGTTTTGAAAATTCTCTTTTGATATTTTAGATTTTTCTAAGTCTTAATTTTATTTTTCTAGCTTTATTTCACATTTTCTTGTCTTTTAGGTAATTACTTAATAGTTAAGAATAGTTTTTAATTAATAATAATTAGATAATTAGTTATAAAAGTAATTTTCTTTTTCTAAATATTTTCTTTTATCATTAGGTTTATAAAAATATCATTTTCATATTTTTAGGGTTAATATTATGTAAGTTTCACGTTTTTGTTTGTACGTCACGTAGTTTTTTATTAAGTTTTATTAAAACAAAAAGAACAAAAACATCATTTTAATAATAGTGATAGCATTTATTTAATAGATTTTATCTTTTTAATTTGCATTTAAGCCGTTGTAATTTGTTGGCTTTTTCTGTAGTAATAATCAAATCAAATCTCTGTATCCATTCAAATCTTCTCGATCACTAAACGTTTGACTATTCTCGCACGGCTCGTTGGGACTTAACGACTTGGGGAAACACTATACTCTCCTGGACTTCATTGCATTTGTGCTTGAACTGTTTTAAGTTTCTTACAGCTAGCCATTCACAAGTGGCTAGCTTGCGTGAGATAACTTGACGGTTTTGCGCAGATCAAATTTTGGCGCCGCTGCCGGGGAGCTGTGCTAATTATCCCACGTTTAGCAGATTAGTGATTTGAATAATCACTCCTTGTTCATACCATCTATCTATATCTATATATATATTTCTATAAAAAAATCCAAAAACCCAAAAAAGCTAAAAACGTATAAAACACAAAAATATTTTCCTTTTGTTTCTATATATGTATCAAATATAAAAATACAAAAAGATTTGTCGTTTTCTGAGTTTAATAATAACAACATAAAATCTTACCACCGCAAACCAAGGCAGTGTACTACCTAACTGGGGGTACGATCATAATAAGTTCCCGAACCAAAGATTAAAACTTGCCTTTGTGTCCTTGATAGTGGTGTACCTTTTTCAAAGAAGCCACTCATCTTGTGATTATTGGTTTAAAGTTCACTGTTGTTTTGCCTCGATCTTGTTTTAATTGGATTTGTTGTTATATATACTTGTCAGAACCAAAAAACCCAAAAAGATTCTCCTTACCCCATTTTCACCAATTTCATAATTCCCTTCCTTAACTCTGAGATCTCTTAGAGTTAACTCTAGTGCATGCGCACTCGTTCTTCTAGATCATTGAGTCCTTTTCGTGATCTAGCAGAAATTCCTAGACGACGTTCTCGTAGACGTGCTGCCCAAATAGTCGAACCCAAGATTCGTACTATTTCAAACAACAAAATGGCAGACGAACGCACTATGGCGGAAATGCTCCAAGCACCCACCGAGGGTTATGGAGATGCCATCATTCTACCAGTAATCAACTCTGATCACTTTGAATTGAAGACACATTTGATCACACTTGTGTCTACAAATCAATTCCACGGGTTTGATCGTGAAGACCCGTATGCACACATCCGTTGGTTTAACAAGTTGACTTCAACTATCAATTACAAGGATGTGCCACAAAAAGTCATCAAGTTGATGCTATTTCCATTCTCACTTGAGGGGACAGCCCGGATTTGGCTGGAAAAAGAACCCCCTCGATCCATCGAAACTTGGGAGGAACTTGTTCAAAAGTTTGTCAATCATTTCTTTCCTCCATCAAAGACGACTAATCTTAAAAATGAAATTTCTGGATTTCGTCAAAATTTCGATGAAAACTTTGGAGAGGCATGGGAGAGATTCAAGGATCTCCTCAGGAAATGCCCCCATCATGAATTCACGGAGCTTCAACAAGTCAATATCTTTTATAATGGGTTGAACGGTAACGATCAAGATTCTTTGAATGCAGCCGCCGGTGGCAATATCTTGAATCGTAAGCCTAAAGATGTGATTGAGATTTGCGAGCAAAAATCAAAAGTTCCTATTTCTCGCAACAAAATCAATAATCCTAACACTCCTGCTTCTTCATCCAGTAACTCTTCTGAGTTAGCTGCTCCGATAGCAGCTCTAACGGATGCCATCCGTTGTATGATTAAGGATGTTAAGGAAATCAAAAGCGAGATTCATAAACCGGAACCAATCAAAGCCGTAAACAAGGTGTGTGAAACTTGTAGTGGTCCACACGCGTATTATGATTGTCAAGCAACCGATGCTTCCTTTTACCAAGCTCCCGTAGCTTCGGTAAACCACAATCAATACCGACCACAGGCTGATCCTCACTACCGTGCACCTAGCGGTATGACACCACCTGGTTTTCCCCCTGTGCAAAACCATGGCAATCAAAATCGCTTTGTTCCGAATCAAGGACAGAACTTCAATAACTCTCAAAATTTCAATCAAAACCGGAACAATTTCAACCCACAATATCAAGCTCCAAATCAGCAAAATTATCAACAACCTTCTCATGCTCCCCCACCAAATGACTTCATGAAAGTTACTGAGTCAAGCATACGTTCAATGCAAACTCAGATCAATAACATGAGGGTTGAGCTAAAGAAGGAAATTGATACCACAATGTCTCGGCAGACAAATGAGTTGAAGAATATGATGAGCAGTTTCATGAACATGAATATGAACCAAGCTTCATCATCTTCTGGAGGACTCCCAAGCAATACAATTACTAATCCAAATGCCGAGTTGAAAGCCGTCACCACTCGTAGTGTTAAGACGCACAATGGACCTTCGACTCCTATGCCCCCTCCTCCTGTGACATTGAGTCAAGTTACCAAGGAAACAACGGACAAGGTGCATTATTCAAGCCCATGAAGTACCGCACACGTCCCACCTTCGGTAGTCCAAGCTTTAAGTCCGGAACCCGATGTTCCGAAGACACATTCTGAGCCAGAAAACACTTCCATCCCGGCTCAAAAGTCTAGTCAGCTTCCTTACCCATCAAGAATGAATGATGAGAAGCTCAAAGACAAAAACAAATAGCAAATGGAAAAAATTTTCCAAATCTTCAATGAGCTTCACTTTGATATAAGCTTCGTTGATGCTCTCGTTCTTATGCCTAAATTTGCATCCACGCTTAAAGGCTTACTCACCAACAAAGATAAACTATCAGAGATGGCTAAAACTCCCCTCAATGAGCAATGCTCTGCGGTCCTTCTCAAGAAGCTTCCCAAAAAGCTTGAAGACCCGGGCAGATTTTTAATCCCGTGTGATTTCTTGGGGATGGTTCAATGCTCCGCCTTGGCCGATCTTGGCGCTAGCATTAACCTCATGCCACTCTCAGTATGGAAGAAACTGTCTCTTCCTAAACTTTCATCCACTTGTATGACACTCGAGCTAGCGGACCGTACCATAACTCGTCCACTTGGGATAGCCGAGGATGTTGTGATGAAAGTGGGAAAGTTTCACTTTCCTACTGACTTTGTTGTAGTAGACTTCGATGCAGATCCTAGAGTTCCCCTCATCTTAGGGAGAGCTTTCTTGAGAACGAGTCGTGCTCTGATTGATGTGTTTGCTGAAGAGTTGACCATACGGGTTGACAACGAAGAGCTCACGTTAAATATCAACCAGAACTCCAAACCTCTGTACAAACAGAGTGTTGCCACAATTGATCAAAGATCTGAAAGATTCAATGCAACACTCTCAAACTTCACGGTTAAGAGGAGTTTTCAAACACGTGCTGAGCTCAAAGCTTTGAAAATCACCCCTGGTTCAAACAAATGGTTTGAAAGTTGTACCAGGGAAGTCAAGAGTGTTCTTGATGATGATGATGATCTAGATTCGGAGACTTCATCGGAAGTGGTGGAAACTGCTAGCTCTAAGAGCACACCACTTGTCCCACCTCCGGAATCAGTTTGTCGCATCGAGATTGTTAACTCTGTGGATGAAACCAAACTCTCTTCAGTTTCATCTGAGTTGGATGATGATGTTTGTGATCCAATGGGAGACATCCTTCCCATTGATGAATTGCTCAAAAATGATCCATCATCTTCTAGTCTTATTCCCGACTCTTCCATCCCTTCTCTCACTCCTGATGAGGAAGATGACAACTTTTGGAATGAAGTCGATGCATTTCTTAGTGATGAGTCAATTCCAACGGGAATTGATAACACTTACTTTGATCCGGAGGGAGACATCCTTTTTCTGGAAAGTCTGTTGATTGAAGAACCGTTTCCCACCCTCCCTCCCGGACATCTTACTGACAATCACCATATAAGCTTCAAGTTTAAGCTTAAAAATGTCAAAAATGGTGATTTGCTTCTTTCTGATGAGGAATGGACTTGCATTGTCATGCATATCTTTGTTCCATTCTTCACAGATGGTGTGGTTGCTCTTTCCCTTTTCTCTTTCGGGAATGAGGACACCATCTTTGACCCCGGTATCATTCTTTATAGTTTCTACTATTAAACAATACCGCGGTTATATCTCGTCGGTGTGGAACTTTCTGATGTTCATATGTTTATTAACATTGTGAACGAAAGTCCGATCGAGATTGGTTTTCCACGTTACTTTCCCCATGAACAAATGAATTCGGGGTCGAGTCAAGCTAGCGACTCGGTAATCAAAAACAGTAGCATGCCATATGGGTTGTCACCCATATTTCTGAGCTGTCTGACGTTTGTTACGGTTAGCCATTCACAAGTGGCTAGCTTGTGTGACAAAACTTGACAGCTTCTTCTTTCTACTTTCTACCACCCTAGTGTGGGGGGGGGGGGGGTTGCCCCACATGTTGTGTATATAAGAGTATTAAAAAAAAAAAAAAAATCCTTGTTAAATAATGGCCGTAGTGTTTCCCTTTTACGTTCTCAGTTTCGGCATAACCGCCGGTACTTTGAATATTGAGGGCAATAATCAATTCTAGTGTGGGGGGGAATTCTCACGAATTTTATCATGTAATTATACCACCTTCTTCCCCCCATTTTTTGGCCAAAATTTTTTTTTGGAGTAAGTGTTTTACACTTACTCATTTGGTTATCAGTCCGCCTTGTCTAATAAACAAAAGGATTGGCTAATCCAGGAGCAAACGGCTCTTGGTAAAGATATCTCAAATCCGTTGACGGCTTGCAATTTGCCCAAAATTGTATGGTATTCAGCTCACCATATCCTAAAAAGTGAAGAGTTGGCTAGCCCGCAAGTTTATGGCTTGTGGTAAAGGCAGTGGAAAAACCATAATTGGTAATCAGCTCACCAAAGATAATATTGATAATTTATCTAAGAGTTGGCTAGTCCAGAAGCAAACGGCTTCTGGTAAAGACAAATCAAACCCGTTGAAAGCTGGTGGTTTGCTCAAAATCACATGGTTATCAGTGTACCATGGTTCTTACTTGAACTGAAACATTTGGCTACTCCAGAAGTAATGGCTTTTGGTAAAGAGATGAAATCCATTAAGTTTTTCTCAAAAGATTGCTAGGGACTAGCAATAGTTTAGTGTGGGGGATTGATGAGTGTCTAAATACTCATCATTTTTGTACTGTTTAAAATGCCAAAAACGTCTAAAAATGCTCAGAAATACATCAAAATACTGAAAATATCTTAAAATTGCATTTTATATGTTTCAAATGCAAAATGTTTAAAATCAGATGAAAAATGAGCAAAGTTTGCATAATTGGCAGTTTCAGTCCCCCAAGTTTCAAAAATTGTCAGAAATAGTCCCTGAGCACATAATTTCAAAAGTAAAATCACCAAAGGTCCTTTTAAAATCATAAGTTATCAAATTTAGTCCTTTGGTGAAAAATATCAAAAGTTTGAGAAAATTACAAATTGGTCCTTCAAGTTTCAAAATTGGTCCCTGGAAAATGTGAAAATGTCAGCTTTGGTCCTTGAACTATTGATACTTGTCAAATTCAGCCCTTGGATCAACTTTGAGATATTGGCAGCCTAGGTCCCTACAGTTTCAGAAATTGCACAACAAGTCCCTATGTTATCAAACCCCTTTTTGACCCTTGGACCCTGCCAATAACCTTTGACCCCCTGCCAACCTTTGGACCCCTTCCTATTTTGGACCTTTGGTCAACCAAAGTCAAACAACAGACTTTCCCACCATCCACTGTACACCTTATCTTCTTCCCCTCCAACTTGTGCCTGCAACACAGACCACCATCACCTCACCTTTCCACCCCCTCCTCATCATACTCACCTACTTTTACCACCCCATTAAATGCCACCCCCCTAGTGCTATATCAGACCCAACAGGTCAAATCCAAGTTTCCCGCCAAAAACACTTGAATGGCCAAGATCACTTGTAGAAATCCAATGGCTCAAAAGACTGATGGGATTCACTCAGAAGAGAGAGAAAAAAGGCTTTGGTGTATAAAAAGGGAAGAAGAAGAAGAAGAAGAGAGGCAGTAGTTAATTTTAAATTTCACATGTATGTCGTATTTTATAATTATGTTTTTAATTAAGCTTTAAGTTGTAATAATTTGTTTCAATATATCAAATTAAGTTGTTTAAGTGTGTTAAAACTGATTTCAAGTGGCAATTCACATTGTTTTGACATTTTAAGTTATATGGTTTACTGTTGCAAAAGTTAAGTTCAAACTCTTGAATCCAAGCTTCCACTTGCTTATTTTTAAGTGCAATCCAGTTTATTTAAGCTTATTATAGCTCTTTGTAAGCCTGGAATTCAGTTTAAATCAATATTTGTTCTTGGTCAACAAAAGTCAAAGCAGGGCAAAAAGGGCAATGGAAATGGAAGTGGGCAATGCAGTGATGGATTTGGGTTAATTTTGAGCTAATGGGTTGATATAATTAGGTTAGAGGTTCATTGGGTGTTTGTGCAAGCCACTGTGGCTAAGGACAATTGTAAGTGTAATTTCAAGGTTTTCATAGCATAATCTGTTTCTATAATTAATAGTAGCTAAAACCTGTTTAAACAGTAGTAATAGGGGTATTTAAACTTAGTTTGATCAAAGTTACATGTTGGAGTAGTAGTTAGATCAGTTTCATTTGCAATCAGTGGTATTAATAGGTGTTTGGATCAGCTTGTTGAACTGCATTAGAGACTAGTTCTTTGCTTGATACTTGTTGTCTCATGCTTGGTTGGTCTATTCTAGCTCATATCTGTCAAAGTTTTGAGCCTGCACAAGAGATAAGTCAATAATCCCACTAATCTGTCTAACTGTCTTCACTGTTGGATTTTTGGAAATCCAAAATCTTGTTTCATGTTTAAAAGTCATAAATAAAGCTTGCAGAGGTTCCATTTCTTTATATAACATCAATCTTAGTACTTAAAATCAGTGGTAAAGTTCAAAAAAGTCAAACTTTCATATTTGCTTCAAAAGTCAAAAGTTGCAAATCCTGTTTTGAGCCAACTGAGAAGGATTTTTGTTAGATTCATTTCTGAGCCTAATTCAGTGGAACTTGTTGATTTGGAAACTTCTCTTGGTCTACTTTCTTTGCATCATTTTTATAAAATTTTGTGATTTTTTTTAAAGGCTTCAAAAATGCCTGTCAAGATAGGCCAAACTGCCCTGCACACACTCAGTATTAACTGAGTGTGCACAGGTAGTTTGTGCAGCCCTGTAACAAGCTCAAAACTAGTTGTCTAAGTCTAATTTTTGGTTCACAAACTCTTAGCCAGGTCTATTGTAAGTTCCAACTTCTGTCTTTCCATTTCAGCTTATCTAGTAGCTTATGCTTGTGTCCAAAGTAGCCCACTGAAACTGTTTTAGTTTTGAAACTCAAAAACATCAAATCTTTGTAGCTTGTGATCCAGTGGTTAAAAACAGTTAAGGATTGCTGCATTTGGTCAATTTTAGTAGTTTATAACTTCTGTTCCAGTGTGGTGTTTGTTTGTGTTCAACTGGCTTATTCAAGTGCTTATCCTTAAGCACAATCCATAGCAGTTCCATAATCTCACACATAAGCACCTGTTTCTCCAATTTTCCTAGCTTCCTAATATTATTTTAGAGTTTTCCTGAAATTTTCAGATTTTTCTGAGTTGATTTGCTATTTTTCTTAATTTAAATTAGTTTTTAAGCATTTTTAATTAGCTTTTAATACAAAAAATTCAGAAAAGCTTCAAAAAAATAATTTTTCATTTTTCTTAGGTTTAGATAAAAATAAAAAGTAAAAAAAGTAATTTTCCAGATTTTTCATAGTTTATTTTGTAATTTTTAGTAATTTAATTAGTTTTTAATAGTTTAAAATTCATAAAAAATACAAAAATAATCAGAAAAATACAAAAATAGTTTTGAAAATTCTCTTTTGATATTTTAGATTTTTCTAAGTCTTAATTTTATTTTTCTAGCTTTATTTCACATTTTCTTGTCTTTTAGGTAATTACTTAATAGTTAAGAATAGTTTTTAATTAATAATAATTAGATAATTAGTTATAAAAGTAATTTTCTTTTTCTAAATATTTTCTTTTATCATTAGGTTTATAAAAATATCATTTTCATATTTTTAGGGTTAATATTATGTAAGTTTCACGTTTTTGTTTGTACGTCACGTAGTTTTTTATTAAGTTTTATTAAAACAAAAAGAACAAAAACATCATTTTAATAATAGTGATAGCATTTATTTAATAGATTTTATCTTTTTAATTTCTTTTAATTTGCATTTAAGCCGTTGTAATTTGTTGGCTTTTTCTGTAGTAATAATCAAATCAAATCTCTGTATCCATTCAAATCTTCTCGATCACTAAACGTTTGACTATTCTCGCACGGCTCGTTGGGACTTAACGACCTGGGGAAACACTATACTCTCCTGGACTTCATTGCATTTGTGCTTGAACTGTTTTAAGTTTCTTACAGCTAGCCATTCACAAAGGGCTAGCTTGCGTGAGATAACTTGACGGTTTTGCGCAGATCACCCAACTCTTTGGATACACCCTATGTAGTTTGTTAATACAGCACATGGTAATTAGACTTTTACGTTTTCCATTTAGTTAGAGAAAATTTTGTAATACGTGTAAGGACAGGATTCTTTATCCTGGTTTTTTCTTCAATCTCATTGTATACTGCAATTCAAAATGATGATTTGGAAACACGCCATTCAGTATTTTTACAAAGTTTTTGAACCTTCCAAAAATTACATAGCTGAATTGTGAGTTTCGGTATGATGCGCCCTACTGTAGAAACTGGTCAAAGTGTTGCCTATCACGAATGTCCATATTTGCTTGAATAGCATTTATCTGTATAAATAAAAACTTGTTTTATATCATAATTTTCATAAAACTACTAAAAAGCATTACAGAATTTTTAACAACATTTGGATGCCTATACCTCTTTGTCAAGCAGTATACAACAAAATCATATTGGTATTAGTTCCGACACAATTTTGGCTATCCATTTTCAGTACACTTTGGCTTCTATTGTTTTGTTGATATCATTATCTTTTAAGTCGTCGATGCTATTAACTGCCAAACTGCTAACAATCGCCGTTTTGTAGCAAAACATATAGTTATTAACAAATGCTTACTGATTAATAAAGCAACTAGTACAAAAGTTGATGCTATACTTAATGTTCATGACTGACACATAGTAACAGAATTGTTAATGATGTTTGTATGTATTCTTCAAAAGGTAAAGGTAATAGTATCTATAATTTACAAACAAATCAATTCACGCATTGCGATTCCAACATTTGCATCCAATGGAATGTTGATATTGTAAGAAGCACTTTGTTTTACCTCTTATTTCTTGGTTCTAATATTTCGATCCAAAAACGAAAATTCTTCATCGGTTCTTTGTCAGATATTTGAGCTAATGTTTTTTTGACTTTCAGATTTCAATGCTAATAAGCAAATTGTAAAACATATATAAACAATTGCCACTAATAAATAATAGTTATCTGTAAAGGAGGCATACTATAAACGAAAAATGAGAAACACCGGCCACTCGTATAAGACAAAGAAAACTGCAAAGCGACTAAATATCAAATAGCTTACTTTAACCGTTGGGATGATCCCCAAAGCCCCAAAATAGTTTCTTAAAAAATACTGATATTAAGTGTCAATTTCCCACGATAATGCTTGTAATTTATATCATTTATATGGATTTACGCTTGTTTTCCATTGTTTTCCACTTTCAGATAAATTACGAGCATTTGAGCTAAAGAGACGCGGAACTGGAGAAATATCTAAAGATTTATCATAATATGCTATTTTAAAGAAGTTACAGCGTAACTCGTCTCTCACATTACGCCGTAACTATTGCGTGACTCAGAAAACCAACTTATCATAAGGTTACGGCGTAACTCTTCTCAAAGGTTGCGACGTAACTACATTAGGTCAAATGAGGTTCCACGCCGCTGATACTTACGCCGTAACTGCTGCATCTCTTACGACGTAACCGAGTTTATTGAAGACTACGGCGTAACCACTCATAAGGTTACGCCGTAACCAGCAGATCTAGTGCATTATACGAGGAAATAGAGGTTACGGCGTAACTCTTATATTAGTTACGCCGTAACCCAGATCTGGCCTATAAATACCCCACAAATTCCAGCATTTCTAATCATTCCATTCCACACACACTACTCAGAGAACGTGGGAAAAAGCTCAAGGCATGTCTAGAGGAGCATACGGAGCTGTCTCCAAGGGAGAAATCACTCTCCTACGATAAGCATTAGCGTTTTATATTTCTTTTACTTTCAATTCATGTATTTCGTACCTTTGAATATTGAATTGGTTTGCATGATTAATATGAGCGGCTAAGCACCTTTTGGTGCTGGCCTAGTTATGATTCCTTAATTGTTTTGTTTGCGTTTACTTTACTTCCGTACAATTATTTCTAAGTGTATGCATACATAGTTTATTGGTAGCCACCCTTGGTTCGGTAGTTTTGAATGGCGATAGAGGCCAATTGCCTAGGAGATATGACCAACTGACCCTAGGTGAGCGGACTGAGACGGGAAGGGTAAGATATGACCAACTGGCGACCCTTTCTACTTGTGCGATTTGACCAACTGATCACCTATCGTTTGGATGAACTTAAGAATTAGGGGGTGCGTGTCTAAGTTCCTAACGGTCGGGCATTCACTATTTTAAATCTAGCATGTAGCGGTACTTAATGACTTGGCTTAGGGGACCAGGAACAACATGACTTATGAGGGGACACCTGACTTCTCCTGTGGTGGCATCTTTGCTTATAGGTTAGGGCGAATTGACCAAATGTTGTCCTCTCGACTTTGACCCCACCTGAAGTAATTGGAAGTAAGTAGACGTAGACATAACTAGCTAGGAGGATTAACTAGGTTAGCACCACTCTCCTCTATTGATTTCCCTTTAACCTTTATTTGCTTTTATTTGCTTTATTCTGCTTTAGTAGTTTAATTAATTAAATCCCTATTGAAACCATTATTAATTTGTGACACCTAGACTTAGTAATAATCCAACACACATAGCTCTTGGGACGACCTCGGCTTTACCGTTTACTACACTACACACGACCGGGTACAATGCCCGTTAGTGCACTAGGATAGACCATAGGTATAACGAGACACTATAAATATTAAGACCTGGTCAGTAAAACCTGCATCAAGTTTTTGGCGCCGCTGCCGGGGAGTTATATTAGGATTGATATTAAGTCTTTCATTTCGTTTTAAAACTTTTCTCACGATCATATTTCAAGTTTTCAGGTACCATGGAACTTGTTGACATCAATGACCTCACTCTTGAGGAATACTTGGCGTTGACAAGAGCGGAACAAAGGCCCGGTCTCGTAAGACCGGTAATTGGAGCGGATGTCCGTTTTGAAATCAAAGACCAATTTATGAGGGAGCTTCGCGCTAACCCTTTTTCAGGAAACAGGGACGAAGATGCATATGAGCACGTTGAAAATGTCCTATACATCGCAAGCCTTTTCAACATTCTGGGCGTGTCTCATGATGCTGTTATGTTAAGAGTATTTCCTATAACTCTTACTGGAGCTGCCAGAAGATAGATTGAAAGATTGCCCGTCGGGGCAATTAATACTTGGGTGCTACTTAAGAAGCACTTTATTCACAGATATTGTCCACCATCGAAGATTTCTAACCAACTTTTGGAGATCCATAATTTCAAACAAGAAGACGACGAAACGTTGTACCAAGCCTGGGATAGATACAACGATCTCCTTTACAAGTGTCCTACCAATGATCTGAACAACCAGCAGAAGGTCAATATTTTCTACAAAGGAATTAACGTAACTACAAGGCAAATGCTGGACTATCAAGGACCTATCCCGAACATGACTCCTACCCTTTCAATTGAAGCCATTCAAAAAATGGCGGATCACTCTCAAAAATGGCACGACGGAGGGAGTAAAAGAAACCAAGGCGGAAGTTTAGATGGAATTGCAGCACTAACCAACAAGCTTGAGAATCTCGGTAGAGATATGCTGAAAATTAGAGAAATTGTTCATGCCATCCAAGTCGGCTGCGAAAACTGTGGTGGGGGACATTTGACTAAAAATTGTCCTAAAATTGACAAGGAAGATACGATCGAGGAAGCTAAATATGGAGAGAATAGGCCTTTCTACGGGGATAATCGTAATGGGTTTCGTGAAGGACCTCCACAGTATTATGAGCGTAATGAAAGAAGAGCTAACCTGGAGGAAATTATTAACAAGTACCTTGTGGATACTACCAAGAGGCAAAAGGAGCAAGAGGAATGGCTTAAAAATTTCCAAGATAATACAAACAAGAGCCTATCTTCCCATGACATATCACTTGAAAACTTGAAAACTTTAATTGGAAAGCTTGGCGACGAGGTACAAAGAAGAAACGAGGAACAAAAGAGCAAATATACTATATGTAAGGTTGTATTCTCTGATAACAACAAGTACTCTGATGAGTCTGATACTGATGGTGAAAGTGAGTTACGCCGTAATCACACCTCAGAGTTACGGTGTAACCCGAATTCAAGCAAAGACACGGGCACCATGGACGACAACCCTAAAAGGAGAAGTCATTGGTGTAAGGCTATTGCAATTGACGATGGGGAATGCTACAACTTATGGGCCTCGTGTGATCCTCAGAAAACCTGCGATGGTGGAGTTGATAAAAAAAGGGTAAAAGATGACAGATACATGTGGACTACACTTAACGACGAAGAAAGGATAGCCAAGTTCTCGATTAACGATGTGGAAGGACCACCTATCAAGCATTACTGCAAACCCTTACTCGTCATGGAAGATGAGATTACTCACGCTTGGCCAACGTGCAATCCTTTTCGTGAATATTGCAACGGGGGAGGTAATGTGAAGAACGAAGTTTGGATATGCCCACATGAATCTGGGAGGCATGACGTTGACTTTGGAAATCTATCATTCAGAGATTGGTATTCGATAAGATTCGGGGACGCGATAATTAATTCGGCTTTGTTCAGAAATCTGGAACTCAAATATGAAAAACATATTCTTCGAGGAAAAACCATTAAGCCCCTCGATGATATTCCTTCTGAAGATGACAATGACGAAGGAACTCAAAATCATTGGTGTGAACAAATTAAGACCGATGACGGAAACGTTTGGGCTTCCTGCAACCCTTTTGAGTATGAACGTGACGGGGGAAGCAGCGTTGAGTGAGCTAGGGAAGACGAGTTCCTATGGACTTCAACAAATGATTGTGAAAGGACAGAATTGCCTTGGCCTGATTATCTCAGATTCAACGATTCGGTCAGAATCAAATACGAAAAAATTGACGCGTTAACTAAAGAGAAAATCTGGAATGGGTGTATGAGTAAAGATCAACCTAACAACGAAATTCCTAATGAAAAATCGGAAGATAACACCAAGGACTCGTCTAAGATAGAAAAAGAAGAATGCAAGCAAATACTCGTTGAAAACAATGACCAACGTAAAGAATCCGATTCCGACGACGATGATTTTGATTATCTCGAGTTGCAAGGCAAGACGGTTTCATTGACCCATATGTTGAAGTACACAAGAAAAGAAGATGCAAACTTCTTGGCATCCCGTTTAAGAGACCGCCTCCGATTATAGCTGAGAAATATGAGTTTACGCGATATCATTTGGGACCTGAAGAGAAATTTTTCAAATTTCAAAAAATTGAAACCAAAGAATATCTCCGCACTGCCACAAATGTCGGTTGGGTCAGGCGTAACTTAATGAAAGATACTAAGAAAGTCGGGGAAGTCCAAAGGCCCCCATAGAAGCCCCGTGGCTTTGAGTCTAACTTAAAGACTCGTAAATAAAGAAAAGTGCTCTTTCGGGAGACAACCCGAATTATCCCTTTCTTTTGTTTTATTTCCATTTCTGTAGGGTTTTGTGTTTTCTAACTATTTTTGCAGGAAACGAGGAACTAATTGTTGCTGCAGTTGCTGATCTGAACAGAATTACGGCGTAACTCATCTTGGTGATTACGCCGTAACCAACCTTTTAGCAGCAGAATTCTTGACGCATTACCAATTACAGTGTAATACCATCTCGGTGGTTACGTCGTAACCACTCGCTTTGCAGCTTATGTCAGGTTTTGCTAGTTACGGCGTAACTCCCTCAAAAGAGTTACGACATAACCTTCCTCTGCTTTAATTTTTTCATTTCAAAACACAATAACCTTGTATTAGTATTTTAAATGAACTTTGTGGGTGTGTTTCCTGTAAACCCTCACGAGACTTCACTCGTCCACTTAGGACACCAAGTGGTTTAAAAGGCTTGTTGCATTCGCTAAATGTAACCGTGATTCCTACGAAAGTGAGTTAGGTTTGTTTTTCGTTTTTCATTTTTTATTTTTAGAATTATGCTTGTCGGTAGTGTGATTTCAGGGATTGAAGTTTGTTCATGATGCTTATACGAAGGCACGTCTCTTTTTCGTGGGCCTTCCTTCTTTATGGAGCAAATTTCAGGGAAGTTCTCGCTCTAATTCTACCTTTCTCTTCACCTTTACTTAATGCTTAGTATAAAAGGGACTTTGTACAATTCAAGTGGGGGGACGGGAGTAGAATTATTTATTGAACATTATTTCGCCCTCATTTTTCTAGTTTAATTTGCAAAATTATGCCATTTTTAAAATTTTGACATGTTTTTCTTAACCTAACTAGATTAAACCTTAGCCGAGCACATACAACCCTTGATATTATATGAGATTAGCCTTATCCGTTTCCAATATTTTACCCCAAATCCACCAAATTATGAGTGTGCCGGTAGCTTGTAAACTTTAGAACTTGGCCTTTGCATCATTTCGAGACCATAGACGAGGTATGTTGAGTTAGCTCGATGTATTTGGACTTTTCAGTTTTAGAAGGCAATATTATAGGATTATAACCCAAACAGCCTACCATTGTGTGTCTATCGATTAGTCACCTCGACTTCTCGACCCCCATGTGAAACCCTTTTGTTGCACTCATCTTTAGTGCAAGATACCCCTAGATACACCCTTCTGAGCCATTCCTTTCATTTTGTTAACCCGATATATTGTTTCGATACACCTATACACCTTAGCCTACCATGTAGTCTTTATTTGTGATTGGGAAGTCATCATTTGCCTAAGTTCAAGGTTCGAGTGGAAAGGTTCGGAAATCACACTTTCATCGACAACATTTCTGAACATCATTGAAGACCCCCCGAATTCCCATGGTTCATCTCAAGTGGGGGGATATTATGTTAGTTATTATTGTTATGTTGAAAAAAAAAAGAAAAAAAAAGAAAAAAAAGGTGATTCGAAAAAAAAATAAAAAAAATAGTTATTATGTTATTGTAAAGTGCGATGTTATAAGCACTGTAGTATGAGCTTTACTGATTTAGTATCGAGGAGGCCACCTCGGTCATATTTGAAGATTGGAGTTGGTAGTTATGCCAACAATTGGAGAAAAGGTATTGTGCCCATCACGACGTCCTCTAATGACACATCTACCTTATATTTCATGATCCGGTTTCTTTACTTCAAAGCTTGAACTTTGGGCGGACGGTAAGTGGTGATGACTTAGTTATAGATTTAGACTACTTGCTTGTTTTTTATTTTACACCAATTATATATCCCATGTCTTATCCTACCCTTTAGTCATGAAGCGTGTCTAGGTGATGCAGCGAGCAATCTTTGGTGTCTTGGCCATGGATTTGGTCATGTATCATTGATTTTGTCCACTTCACCGTGACATGTTAGTAATGACGAGTCACCTCTTAACATTTGGCGTGTCCACCCATATTGCCTTCGAGAATTGTTTAGCCCTTAACTCTAGTGGTGGAGATTTGTGTAACCGCCAAGCTTATGATAGAATACATGCTATGACTGTGCGATTGAGTGCACCCCGAAATTGACACTTAGAATAGTTGAGAGATTTGAGTGTTTTGTTCCCCTTTCGTGAGGTGTTCGGCTTTGTTTTATTCTAGCATAAAGGATTCGTAAACTCATATTTTCCAGGTTATGGGAGATATCTTTTTAGGAATCTATCTAATAAGGTCTACTTGAGGGCAAGTAGATTTCAAGTGGGGGGATATTTAATAACATCAAATAGTCCTGAATATTAAGTGTCAATTTCCCCCGATAATGCTTGTAATTTATATCATTTATATGGATTTACGCTTGTTTTCCATTGTTTTTCACAGTCAGGTAAATTATGAGCATTTGAGCTAAAGAGACGCGGAACTGGAGAAATATCTAAAGATTTATCACAGTATGCTATTTTGAAAGTTACGGCGTAACTCGTCTCTCACATTACGCCGTAACTATTTCGTGACTCAGAAAACCAACTTATCATAAGGTTACGGCGTAATTCTTCTCAAAGGTTACGACGTAACTACATTAGGTCAAATGAGGTTCCACGCCGCTGATACTTACACCGTAACTGCTGCATCTCTTACGACGTAACCGAGTTTATTGAAGACTACGGCGTAACCACTCATAAGGTTACGCCGTAACCAGCAGATCTAGTGCATTATACGAGGAAATAGAAGGTTACGGCGTAACTCTTATATTAGTTACGCCGTAACCCAGATCTATCCTATAAATACCCCACGAATTCCAGCATTTCTAATCATTCCATTCCACACACAATACTCAGAGAACGTGGGAAAAAGCTCAAGGCATGTCTAGAGGAGCATACGGAGCTGTCTACAAGGGAGAAATCACTCCCCTACGATAAGCATTAGCGTTTTATATTTCTTTTACTTTCAATTCATGTATTTCGTACCTTTGAATATTGAATTGGTTTGCATGATTAATATGAGCGGCTAAGCACCTTTTGGTGCTGGCCTAGTTATGATTCTTTAATTGTTTTGTTTGCGTTTACTTTACTTCCGTACAATTATTTCTAATTGTATGCATGCATAGTTTATTGGTAGCCACCCTTGGTTCGGTAGTTTTGAATGGCGATAGAGGCCAATTGCCTAGGAGATATGACCAACTGAACCTAGGTGATTGGACTGAGACGTGAAGGGTAAGATATGACCAACTGACGACCCTTTCTACTTGTGTGATTTGACCAACTGATCACCTATCGTTTGGATGAACTTAAGAATTAGTGGGTGCGTGTCTAAGTTCCTAACGGTCGGGCATTCACTATTATAAATCTAGCATGTAGCGGTACTTAATGACTTGGCTTAGGGGACCAGGAACAATAGGACTTATGAGGGGACACCTGACTTCTCCTGTGGTGGCATCTTTGCTGATAGGTTAGGGTGAATTGACCAAATGCTGTCCTCTCGACTTTGACCTCACTTGAAGTAATTGGAAGTAAGTAGACGTAGACATAACTAGCTAGGAGGATTAACTAGGTTAGCACCACTCTCCTCTATTGATTTCCCTTTATCCTTTATTTGCTTTTATTTGCTTTATTCTGCTTTAGTAGTTTAATTAATTAAATCCCTATCGAAACCATTATTAATCTGTGACACCTAGACTTAGTAATAATCCAACACACATAGCTCTTGGGACGACGTCGACTTTACCGTTTACTACACTGCACGCCACCGGGTACACTGCCCGTTAGTGCACTAGGGTAGACCATAGGTATAACGAGACACTATAAATATTAAGACATGGTCAGTAAAACCTGCATCAAGTACTGATAACATCTAGATAACTGATACAATTTTTAGGCAAATGTCAAAGGCCTATACCATGTGCGACTTTCAATGACTCTCCCCTTCAGTAATTAAAACACATGTAGTGTATTTACAACTGTTAAAACGCCACATAGTACCTATTTTATGGCAAAACATGCAAAGGCATCACTGATATATGTTTATGATCACATACGTAAGCATGCAGCAACCAACATATATTTTTCAAACAATCTTAAAGTTTCCCAACAAATCAAGCGCCGCATGTTTACAACCCTAGCAACAAACATTGAAGGAGACGATTTTAAAAAAAATTTAGAGAAAAACCATATGCATACACACATGTATAGCAATGTAACAACAATCATAAACTCGGATAACAACGTGAGAGTTCACCAAACACATGCACGTTATCATCTTACTAAAACATGCTATAATAGGCAACACTAATTCGACGATGCAAATCGCGGAACGTACAAAATGTTACAAAAATTAGTCGAAAAGTGATTTAAATCCATCAGAACAAAGAAAGAACAAAGAAATACCAACCTGTAATTCGACCACCAAGTAACAAAAATTAAAAAAAATTAGTTAAAAATTGTTTAGACTACACTTACCAAGAGAGATATAAGACTGTGGGTTATCGTGCATGAAGGTTGGTGAACGAAATATCTGAAAACACTATTAAAATAAGAGGGAAATGGGGCTATAATAATAACCAAATCTTATGGCCCAGTTAATTAACAACATCTAATGGTCCAATGATAACATCAAATAGTCCTGAATATTAAGTGTCAATTTCCCCCGTTAATGCTCGTTATTTATATCAATTATATGGATTTATGCTTGTTTTTCATTGTTTTGCACTTTCAGGTAAATTACGAGCATTGGAGCTAAAGAGACGCGGAAATGGAAACATTACTAAAGATTTATCCCAATATGCTTATTTTGAAGAAGTTACGGCGTAACTCATCTCTCACATTACGCCGTAACTATTGCGTGACCCAGAAGTCCAACTTATCAAGTGGTTACGATGTAACTCCTCCCAAAGGTTACGGCGTAACTCCATTATGTCAAAGGAGGTTCCACGCCGCTGATACTTACGCCGTAACTACTGCATCACTTACGACGTAACCGAGTTTATTGAAGACTACGGCGTAACCACTTATAAGGTTACGCCGTAACTAGCAGATCTATTGCATTTACGAAGAAATAGAAGGTTACGGCGTAACTCATTTATTGGTTACGCCGTAACCCAGACCTGGCCTATAAATACCCCACGTTTTCCAGCATTTCAAAGCATCCCATTCCACACACAACACTCTGAGAACGTGGGAAAAAGCTCAAAGGAGGTCTAGGGAAGCATACGGAGCTGTTTCCAAGGGAGAAGTCACACAATTACGATAAGCTTTAGCGTTTATTATTTCTTTTACTTTCAATTCATGTATTTCGTACCTTTGAATATTGAATTGATGTGCATGATTAATATGAGCGGCTAAGCACCCTTTGGTGCTAGCCTAGTTATGATTCCTTAATTGTTTTGTTTGCGTTTACCTTTACTTCCGTACAATTATTTCTAAGTGTATGCATGCATAGTTCTTTGGTAGTCACCCCTGGTTCGGTAGTTTTGAATGGTGATAGAGGCCAATTGCCTAGGAGATATGACCAAATGACCCTAGGTGAGCGGACTGAGACAGGAAGGGTAAGACATGACCAACTGACGACCCTTTCTACTTGTGCGATTTGACCAACTGATCATCTATCGTTTGGATGAACTTAAGAATTGGGGGGTGTAGTGTCTAAGTTCCTAACGGCCGGGCACTCACTATTTAGAATCTAGCATGTAGCGGTACTTAATGACTCGGCTTAGGGGACCAGGAACAACAGGACTTATGACGGTGCGCCTGATTTCTCCTGTGGTGGCATCTTTGCTGATAGGTGTGGGCGAATTGACCAAATGTTGTCCTCTCGAATTTGACCCCACCTGAAGTAATTGGAAGTAGGTAGACGTAGACATAACTAGTTAGGAGGATTAACTAGGTTAGCACCACTATTCCTCTATTGATTTCCCTTCTACCATTTATTTGCTTTTATGTTCTGCATTAGTAGTTTAATTAATTAAAACCCTATCAAACCATTAATATTCTGTGACAATTAGACTTAGTAATTATCCGACACACATAGCTCTTGGGACGACCTCGGCTTTACCATTTACTACACTACACACGACCGGGTACACTGCCCGTTAGTGCATTAGGGTAGACAATAGGTATAGCGAGACACTATAAATATTAAGACCTGGTCAGTAAAACCTGCATCATCCAACTAATGACCGAGTTACTAAACGATATGGCTAATACATCAAAATGACATTGTACAACACAAAACGACATCGTTTAATTGTTTTTGCACTCAAAACGGTGTCGTCCGCACGCCTAATGTATACTCTGTAGAGTAATTTTCATTTCTTTAATCCATCTACCTATTTTTTTTTAGCTTCCTTTTTTTATTTTCCTTCTTTATTTGTTTTTAATGTGATAACATAAATATATAGCAATCTTTTGTTACCAACTAGCAAGTTTTAGCTAAATAATTTAGCCATAAAAGCTTTTTACATAAATTCAATTAGGAAAAAGATTGAAAGTTCAAGTTTTATTGGAAAATAAAAGAACTTCTTGGTTTGTTAAAAATTTCAAGTGTCGATTAATGAAAGTGATTTAGGGATGTCAATATGTCATCACCTTTAAACGACATTTCAGATAGAGATGAAGCTTGAGCAATGTTATTGGAGGGGCCAAAATGTAATGACAATAATTTTGAGATTTCCAAACTTATAATTATTTTATATTTATACTAAACTTTTTAAAAATAATATACAAAACTACAAAAAAATACAATTTATGGTTTTAAATTTGAGAAGCCACAGCCCCTTCTTGCCGTATATAAGCTTCGTCCCTGACTTTGGACTAGCAAAAACTAAACTAAATAAACCGCAACGACATGTGAATACGACTACACTGGTTAATACCGAAACTTGATTTTAGTTTTCGTGAAAAGGTAGGAATGATTAGGGTTAAAAGAATGGTATTAATAATGAATAGGATTTGGCGAATGCAGCTGTACATCACACGTGCACAGCGGATTCAGAGAGATACTGTCAAGGCCTCGTGGTGGAGGAGTAGCATGCAGAATCTAAACTCGTAATTAATTTGACAACTAATACACTCGTCACTCCCCATAATCTTCTAATTCTTTATGTATTTTTTGGGACCACTTTTATTATTAGTGGATCATTACTATCGATAAAACAATGACGACGACATTCATGTGTTTGTATATGTAAAAAAGCTATCGAGTAGTTCGGAACTACAAGTTACGGGAATCAAAAGTCACTACGCGAGTAGCGTAAACGTAAGGGTATGCTAGCTTGTGTGTGCTTGTGTTGTCGATTTTCTTTTGTGTTCATCCGGTCGATTATTGTTTGTGTTCATCCGACCTAGTAAACAGTTACGATAAGGCCAAACCAAGATAGTTTGGGAAAGTAGCAAGACGATCGACTTGCGAATAAACATTTAACAAAACTTTTTCGATACGTACGTGGTTATGGATCCAATTATTGTCAGCGTTAAATACTCCTAGAAATGTTTATCGAGTTTGCACGATATTGAAATCCTTTGGTTTTGCAGCCGTCTTACACCAGTGTACACCCTGTTACCAGAAGAAAAATATTAATATATTGGTAACCAATAGGGTCATTAACTCATTATCACTTTTAAAATTTAACGTTCGTGCAATGGTCCTTTTTTCACAATAAATGTAATGGATAGTTGACTTACTCGACTAATTGTATCTTGTCTTGTTTTGTGCTAAACATAAACAATATTGAAGTTTTATACACTACACTAGTATACCACTAAAATATTTTTGTCTTATTGAAAGAGTTTTTTTTTTTTTTTTTTTTTTGGTAAATCTGAGATCTAGACTTCTAAGGGTAATAAATAAGAGTATTAGTAATTCTAGACGAGTAATGTGCTTAGCGACAGGAATTTTCAACGAAAAATAATTATAGTTGCGAGTTATAGTTAAGTTTTTCATGTAATATTTATCTTTACTACATATAGCGGCAAGTAATGTTTTAAGATCAAAGTCACCATGAATTCTTATCTTAGCCATAAGCTTCTTCAACAATGACATCAAACTTAATTGTGCCACTCATTTTCTATTTTTACAAAATACACAATAAGAAAAAATCAAGATGAATGTATTATATAGTGGTGATTGTGATACATAAATAGAAGTTATTACATTTCAAATTAATTGAAATAACACTTGTATGATGTTGTAATGAAATTATTGAAATGTTGCAATACAAGAGGGATTTATAAAAATGTTCATTAATATAAAGATTATTTTAAGCACAAGTGGTATATTAGTCTTTTTCTGGTTCTTATTGTGTAAGTTTTTAAGCAATTTTTTTTTATATGTGATATAGATAGGTGAAAAGAGGAAGAATAAAAACAAACAAGGGAGTGTGTTTTTTTTCCCCTAAAAACACATTTCTTTGAGCACTTTATCTAGGCCGGAGGAGGAAACGAGAAAATAAATTGCCTTTTTTTTTTTTTTTTTTTTTTTTTTTTTTTTTTTCTTATATCTGTAAGCAAGCAGTCGTTTTTTAAAGAGAATGTTTGTTTCTATTTTGAAATAAGAGGTTGAAGGAATTTTTCTGCGCTTCAAATTTGAAGACATGTAGGGTGCGTTTAGTTAAATGAAAACGCCCTTGTTTTTCATAAAATGTTTGTAAAAAACAAGGAAAATAGAGATTGAGTTCCTAACTTAACAAGGAAAATTACAAAACAAATTTTAATTGTTTTCCTTATTTTTCCTTGTAACCCACAACCCTCCCTCACCTTCTTCAAAATAGAAAATACAAAATACAAACATCAACTAAACGCGTTTTTTATATTTTGAAGTATTTTGTGGAAATAAATTTTCCTTTCAAATTTATTTTAAAACTAGAGATAGAAAACAAAAAAAAAAATTCCAACTAAACGCACTGGTATATTTTTAGTTTTTACCAAAAGAAAGTTGTTATGTTTTTCTTATAGGAAGATAGAAACTTTTATAAGTATTAAATCCAATATTATAAAAACATGAATCGTGTACTACTTCTTGAAGTGTCATAATCATTTATTTAGTTTTAAGAAACCTATGGGAATATAAATGTGTCATTAATCTAGAAAAAATTAGTGAAAAATGTAGGTGTTTAAGAATGCTTAGCTGTAAACTCCACATGTGAATCGGGTTTTAAGGCGGAATATTCTCAGGATCGTTTCTCCACAGCCACTACCATTTTCTTACTTGCATTATCCTCTTTTCCTTTTTCATATAAAAAGTCTTTAAGCACAAGTCTCTAAATACTTCGACATCTTTAATTTTTTATAACTTTACCAACAAATTGCTCATTTAAAGATCAAATTTAAAACAGTTAAGAAAATAGCTTTTGGTATTTACAAAAGGGTATCTCTAAGGTAGAAAAACAATAGATGGATCGTAGCGGTACGAGGAGCCCTCAAATTAAATAAGGTAGAAAAACAACAAGACTAAAGCAAAACATATAGTAAAACTTTGAGTAAGATCAATAGTGCAAAAAAAGAAAACATATAAGAGATGATAAATCACAAATACAAACCGAATACTAAACATGGATGATGAATAGGAACCAAGAGATTTTTGTTTCTTTACAATTTAGTAGCTGCTCGTGATGGCTCGTGATGGCCGATAACCAGAGTTTTAAGAAGATGGTAAAGATAGTGGAAGCTTTGACGGGATGGCATAAAGAAAGCGGCTCATGAGGATCAACTAGGTCACATTCAGACCCGACCATGTTAAATACTCCCTCCGTCTCAAAATTATTGTCAGGGGACAAGAATCACAAAGTTTAATAAAAGTGGGACACCTATAAATCTCAACCACTCAAATGGAATATTCCTCAATTATATTCTCTTTTTCTTACTAAATATGGAAAGTGGACAATTAATTTGAGACATCCATAAAAAGAAATATGGACAATAAATATGAGACGGAGGGAGTAGTAAATTTCTCTGTCAATTATGATATACAATATTATTTAACCCTAATTTATAGAGTTAGAGAAATTTCAATAGATTCAAACCAACAAGCCGGCTTGGGCCAACCGACCTATTACTCCACCTCTAAAAGTCTAAAAGAGTGAAATAGCATATGAAAAATTGAATTGATCGAGTAGGTAGATGTAACATACATACCCACCGATTGAAATTGTGCATGACATGTGTATATTGATCGAGTAGGTAGATTTATTTTCCTTTTTCGGAAAGTCGGTACCATGATTTGAAATATCAAAATTTATAGTTACAATGAGTTGAAATAATACGCAGCAGTTTATTTGTATGAGAGATGCTCAAAATTTTATTATTGATCCAAGCACTTAAATGTAAACTTATGTAATAAGTTTATATATGTATATGCATCATTGAAAAGTAAAAAAAAGAAATCTTAAAGTAAAAATAGTTAAAATAAAATTGTGACTATTAGACTAGGCGGCAAGGTTAAGATGAGTGCAAGGTGAATGGTCATGTTACGAGTGAGTCTTGTGCACTGGGTATACATTTACGGGTGAGGCTCACAATTCAAGAGAGCTTAAGGTAAGTTACTCACCTCATTGTTTTTCAAGCCAACCGTTTGATGCATTAAAAAAAAAATCCACTACCCCATTTTCTCCTTATAAATAACCATCAAATATATTTTCTAAAACACACACTACATTTTATAACTACATATTTCTTTAAAAAACCATGTCTCAAGAAAAAAAAACACCATCAAACACCAATCGTTTCCGAGGAAGAAATCCCCGAAGCAATCCACCGACACCCGAAGGAACCTTCAATTTAGGAAATACTCCTTCGCCAAACCAACAAATCAACTTCCGAGGACAATCATTCTATAACCAAGCATACCAAAACGAACCATACCGTAACCCATATCCACAACAACATCAACAACAACAAGCTTTTAGCCAATTCGCACAACAACAACAAAACGCGTTTAGTCAATTTTCACAACAAAACGCGTTCCCATTTGATAACCCAAACTACTTATCACAAACACAAAGGGTTGGTTCGTCATCACAATCTCATACACAACAAAACATGTCTCTTATTTCTGCATTTGCAAATGAAGAAATGTACTCCCCTTTTTTTGGAGATGAATTTTATCAAAACCGGCCTCGTGAAGAATCGCCCGTCGAAGAATTGGCCCCGGAACCGGCACCGGCCAAAAAGGTGTCGAGAAGACGTAAGGCTAGGACTTCTCAAACCGAGGAGCCATATCGAATGATTCCATGGACCCAAGATGAAGAAATTGCATTGTGCAAAGGTTGGATTCATGTTTCTAAAGATAGTGCCAGAGGTAACGCGAGTAAAGCTGATGGATTTTGGACTGACGTAAAGGCGTACATAGAGAGCAAAACAAAGATGGATCGCCGAACGTACGATATGGTTTGTGGGAAATGGAAGACGGTGCGCCCGAACATGGCTTGGTTTTGTGGAGTGTTCAATAACGTTAAGCGTATGAATCCGATAAGTGGAGCAAGAGACGATGATTACTACAATACGGCACTGCTACAATACGGCACTGTTAAGAAGCTGTGACAAATGGAATGAAGTTGAAGTTCCAAATTTTTTAGCAAAGGAATCAAGCGAAAGGTCCAAGAGATACAAGTCATCTGGTCTAGTTCATTCAACACTGAAGCTGGGGATGCCAATATTAATTTTGTTAGGTCACCATAATATAACACAAGCATCAATATGTAAGAAATATAGATAAGAGAGATCGGTTGAACACAAGATCAATATACACGAATGAATAAGGAAATATTTAGGCGTATGATATTAAGCAAAGTGAACAACCAACCTTCAAATGAAGGTTTACAAGACTATTTATAGGGGAAGGAACTAGGGCAACACTACAAGTTCCCTTCCTTCCTTATTGGATATGGGTCAAGGCTTATGAGCTTTCTACATAAGCCTTGCCATTAATACAAACATAAAAGCCTAAATAAGCACCCTATTACATATTGATTACAAACACTTGAGATATAGTTTAGGAGTGATTCCAACAATCTCCCCCTAAGTGTTGGTAATTAATGACATCAGTAATCTTGAAAAGTTGTTGGTGCGGATGTAATAGTTGCTTTGACGTCTTCTGACATTCTTCTTTCTTGTGAGAAGAAGTGTCTTGATTCTAACAATCTCCCCAGTGTGAGGATCTTGTTTTTCTTTGAAGTTTTCAGCTTTGACGTCTTCATTAATCTTTGTTCTTTGTTCTGATGTGGATATGGTGATGTTATGTTGTTGTAATCTACATCAGGTCTGCTTCATTGCTCAGGTGTCTCCACGTCCTTCTCCAACATGCTCACACGCTCTTTGACGTTGGATTTCAGTGTTGATGTAGTTCTCTTTAGTCTTTAAACTTTGTAGATTCTTTGCTTTGACCAAGAATCATTCTGACTTTTGTGTTGCCTTTCGAGAGAACTTCAATTTTTTGTTGTTGTTGGTATGAGCATGTGGAGAATCTTCACGATCGTCTCCCAAGAGCATCCATAAGAAGAAAACATAAGAATGGTTAGCAATAAAAACCAATCGATCACTGTGGTCGTTTCTTAGAGAATTGACCACTACGATTGTTCTTCTGATGAATGTCTTGATTCCATTCACCTTGGTCGGGCGAATCAGCCGTCCGAATCCCATAAGGGACAGTTGGCATTACATTGAACAAGTTCAAGTAATGACCCACATCTTCAGGACTCGATTCTTGAAAGGAATCTCCTTAGCGGGATTTCCAGCACTTACAAGTTCGAACTTCGAGCATGTTAACAGCATAGTGTGAAAACACATCTCTAATTCTAGCAAAGGTTGTTCTTGAACTGGAGTCCCTCAAGTAGGATAACACAATGTACCGAAGTACATCTACAGTTCAGGTGAGTCGCTGAGGTACACCGAAGCATCACCCCACGACCGTAGACCGTTTGAGACAACACTAAGCGTAACCCACAAGGAGTTACCGAAGTGACCTCCTGTCAGGGCTGTTTGATGTTGACCCTGGCAGGAGTTTCCATTCAATCACTAAGGATCACAGTTGTGAACCCCTCATAAATGTTCTCGACAGATTGCTAAGATATGTGTAGGAATCTAGAATAGTATCACTTTCGTCCTTAATGTTGAAAGACAAGTGATGAAATGTCAAGTGTTCCTAAGAGATCTTTTGATGAATCTCGTGGCTCTAGACTCAATAGTGCACTTTGGTTTTCCTGAGCGGAGACTAGGGAGAGGGTCTCCTTCTTCAATACCAACTATCTCTAAGAGAAAGCCGATAGTTTACGTAGGTTCCCTGTGAGAATGAAACAAGCTTCTGTTGAGAGAAACTTGAGTGGCTAAGAAGGTTTAGTGCATGCGTCACTGGGTCCATGACGACTTTAATCTTCAATACCGGTGTCATCTAGTGACAGCCAGTAGCATATGTATTGAACCCGGTGTCTGCCCTAAGTTGAATAATTTGGAGGGCTATTTCTTTTCACCCTTTTCTTTACTTTTCTTTTTAATTCTTCAACTCCTTCTTTCTCCAATTCTCATTTTCTCCTTTTTATAATCATACCTAAGGACTTCTAAATTCTAACTATTAGTGGTGTCCTTGGGTAGATCCCTCCGACTCTGGCGGATCATAGGACGGTTATTCCTAATCTTAGTCACCTTATAACTCCATGACTAACCTATGTTGCCATAAAACCATTTTCTTGAAAATCTCTCAAAGTGTTTATGAGTAAAAACATTTTATACCACTGTGAGAGTTTTATCTTTAGTAGAAATACTCCCCCTCAACACGTGCTTAAGTGTTTTGACAGAAATCTGCACGGTGAGGGAAGAGTTCGCACTTTTGAATTGATCGACTCAAGATAGACAATTCCCCGCGAGACACGGTTACATTGCATAGTGAAAGAGTTACATTGTCAGCTTTTAGGTGACAACTAGCTCTAATAACTACCTTGAAGGTGTGGACAAACCTCGAAAGGTTGTCAAACCCGTCAAAGTTCATGTTTATCAAGAGTTTCTCGAATAGGTACAATCTACTAGGATAAGTCTTGGAAGACAAACTTTTCGATGTATGACAGTTTAGATCTCGTCAATTCATGGGTTAAGTCTTAGCACGAAGATTCAATCACATTTTCCAACATATTTGTATCACACAATTTTTCTCCCCCTAAAAAATGGCATATTAATGTTATTTTTGAAGAAATTTTGATATCGAATATATCCATTTCGAGTTTTTGTGGGAAGATTTCCTCGAAGAACGTTTTGTGAACAAAGATTTGTAAGCAAATACTCCCCCTCAACAAGTGATATTAACTTTTTGAGGTTTTGAAAACATAAGGGGAAGTACTTGTTCTTTTGAGCAAAACTTTGAAAAATGAAAGTTTTGATAAGTTTTACTCAAAAGTAAGAAGCTTTCGCTCCTTTTATAAGGATTGTGGCACTGATGCGTACCACAGCGTCCTTTCATTACATGTACGGGTTGTACACTGTTATGTGTGCATAAGCCATAGTCAATTTATCAAACAAACAAAATCACAATCAAGAATTTTAAGAAAGTACCCAATGATTACACACGACCAGCTACTTATTGAGGACGTTGGTATGTCTGAATCGGAAAGCTTGGTCTTCCTCCCACATAGCTCTCCAACCGTCGCATCTGACTCCAATGAATCAACCTTTCATCAATCCTAGAGATAAACCAAAGAACATCCTTGCGATCCTTTGAATTCCAACTCTTCATCTGAATTGTACCCAACTCAATGTCTTGCAATCGATAAGCCAATCCATCTCGAACCATCTTCAGGGTGGCGTCATAGAACTTGTGAATTTCATCGAAAGCCATGAAGCAAGTATGATGATTTTCACTTCGGTAGACAAACCCAAACTTTGTTTTATAAACGATTTTGTACTGAGGTTCTTGATTGATTCCGTTGAAGTGTAGGAGTGGGGCGGTGAGACTAAGTTGTTTTTTGGTAAGATTCGACCCCGAGTTAGAGATCTTCAATACTCTCTTTGATTTGATGCTATGAATACAAGGAGTGCAGTAATGTACTTGATCTTTATCTTGGTTGAGGTTCAGGTTGGGGCTCAGGTATGTCAAGATCCACACCATCAGTGTATGTAAAGTGATCACTGGTTTTCTCCATTGGTGGTGTGGTTTCTGAATCCCTGGTTGATCAGATGGTGGTGGCTGAGTAGCTTGTTGTATAGTGGTGATAACCTGCTTAACCATCTATCTAATCATTGGATAGAGTTGCCTTCTTAACAGATTTTGTTGTTGACATAGATGATTCATTTGTTGGTGGAGGTGATGATTTAGAAGATGATTTGGGTTTGGTGGAAGTGTCAATAGGTGGTTCAGAAGACTGTTGAGGTTTGTGTGTTGGATTGTCAACAATGAAGTTGTATGTCTCCTTCTTTAACTTTTCCTCCTCAGCTCTAGCAGCTTCTTCTGCCTCTTTTCGCATCATTTCCTCTTCAGCCGCCAAATTATCATCAGTGACTCTTTCATCTTATCATTATTGTAATCTCCTTTGTCATAAATTTTCTCATCTTCATCATGCTTTTCTTCTTGCGGTTGTTTTAGTTGTTGTTGTGGTTGCTTCATTTCAGCAGTTGTAGTGACAGTGACACCCTGATCCTTATCGGGTTGATTAACCGAATCAGATGGGGTTAGAGTTGTTTGCAATGGATCTTCCATAAGTGGAGGACTACTGCTTGACCCTCCTGTCCCATCGGGTTGATTAACCGGAAAGGTTGAAGCATGGTATTCCATCCTTTTCTGCTTTAATGTCTTACGAAATTTTCTTTCTTCATCCATTGAATCATACTCATCATCAGAAAGAAGTCAGAGATTGAGGATGACTTTTTGAGCATGTATTTGAATGGATGTTGCAGAAGGATGACCACAGCAATTCTGCAAGATGATTATGAGCATATGAAGTTGTTGAAGACGACACGGAGATTATTCTTGCCAATTGTTTTGTCGTATTCAGCTGGGAATGTGTTTGGATCGAGAGCTTAGCCGGGGCATTGATGTTTGCTTGATTTGCAGCCATTTTGTGATCTGAAAGTCATTAGAAAAAGAGACAGACATATGGAAACAGAATGTGTTTGTTTTAGTCTGATTTATTATCTAATTACTTGTTTGATGGTAACATGTTTATGTTAGTTACAAGTCCTAAGTCACATTTGTCCAATTGTTTGAAGTTGATGTGAAAAGTTACGTGAACATGTTAATTTTGAAATTACAAAGTCCAATTATTCACTTAACACACAACATATTAATATTTGTAAGCTTATATGAAACATCAGGTATTTGTGACTTATGCGTAACATTTAACAAGTAACATATGCGTAACGGGCCAAAATGTAGTGAACAGTGGGTTATGTGTAACAAGGATCCTTATGCGTAAGAAAGGAGCTTATGCGTTGGAGTAAACTAAAGTGTAAGACCAAGCTTATGCGTAAGAGTTTCTTACGCGTAAGACAAGTTCAAAGGCTTTAGGCTTACGCGTAGGAATAAGCTAGATGTTACGTGTACAGTTTACTCGTAAGAGTAAAGCTTATGCGTAACAAGCCTTGTTTACAAATATCTTTCCAAGATACGCGTAATCCACTGTAGACCTCTTATGCGTAAGAGTTACGCGTAAGATTACTCTTAGGCGTAACCTTTACGCATAAAGTATTCCTTAAGCGTAACGGTTTGAACACCTAAAGATTCTGACATTACGAATAATTAACCTGTTAAATATAAACATGAAAACTTGAAAACAGTTTATTCCAAACATCTTTTAGATCACAAAGCAAGCACAAGAACATATCAGATACACACAGAAAGACTTAGACGTAAAATTTCTTAAAACCTAAACCCTTAATCTACGCGTAAGAGATATAGCCACACAAATCAAACAAGAATGTTTTTGGACTGTCCTAGATGTCATGTGAGTGCAATGGAACAAGATTTAACATATTTCCACCACAAAATCAAAAAGATTCATGGGAGATGAACTCTAAAACCCTAAAACTTTAATTTTGACACATTATGTGTTTCTGGGTTAATTAAAGATTCACAATATGTTTATGAACTTATTCTAACACTATCACAATTAATAACATCAAACATCACAGAAAATAAAAGTCCCTATTTGAGCGCAAGAACCCTAAATCAAGAGTCAAACAAATTGGTGATTTTGGGTGGTTTAGGATGGTTGAAATAGCTTTAGAACACATTTAGGAACGTTTTAACACAAGCCAATTCAACCCAAACACATTATACGAAAAAAGCCCAATTCATACGCATGAACAAGCATTCAAAATCAATTTTAAAGAGTTTTAATCGTTGGATTTGAAAGATTTTTGAAACCCTTGTTTATAATCTTGATCAAAACAGTTTAGAACTTATAGATTATGAAAGGCTTGAACGGATTTGAAAATTTGATTTGGGCTGTTTGGTCTTGGTGGTTGTTTAGGAGTAAATGCACATGAAGTGGTGCATTAAATGTGTTAGGTGAATGTTTTTTTTAAAACTAATTTTTCAAACTTGACACATTTTGGCCCCTTAATCTCAAAGATATTCCAACCAAGATCCTTTAACTCCCATTTTGGTTACACAAAACATATTTAGGCAAGAAACATGACGATACTCCCCCTTGACTTTTGAATTAATGAATTTTGTAAACATTTGAGTCCAAGGAGGGTATTTTACATGATAAAGTATCCACCACTTAATAAGAAACAACGAATTTTAAGTAACATGCAAGTACAAGGTTTTATGAAACAGAAAAATATTTACTTTCTCCCCCTCAACACTTGTTCGGGAAAAGTGGTGAAAGATTTGATGGAACACAGTGTTGACGGAAGATTTGTACTTGCGATGTTTGGTTTTGATAGAAATTTAGATAGAAGACTATTTTAGGATTTTATCTGATTTTATATTTTTGTATTTTGTTTTTGAAAAAATATTTACAAAAGAGGTTTTGGTGTTTGACTGGTTTTAAGATTGTGTTAAAAGTTCGTCCAGTTTCTTTGGAGTCAAACACCTCATGCCAGTCCGATGGATCAAATCAGTAAACCTAGCAGAAGCCAAGGCTTTGGTGAGAAGATCCGCCAGTTGGTGTTCAGTACCCACAAAATATAATTCAACGGTACCCTTTTCCACATGCTCTTTGATGAAATGATATCGAAGATCGATGTGCTTGGACTTCGAATGTTGAACGGTGTTGCACTAGATCGCAATAGCACTTCGATTGTCACAGTACACCGGGATTCTGTCAAATACGTAACCATAATCTTTGAGTTGTGTTCTCATCCAAATGACTTGAGCACAACACGCCGACATGGCTACATATTCTGCTTCTGTTGAGGACAGCGATGTACAATCTTGCTTCTTCGATTGCCATGACACCAATTTATCACCAAGGAATTGCAAACAACCTGAAGTGCTTTTCCAAGAATCTAATCAACCTGCGTGATCAGCGTCTGAAAAAACTATTAGTTCAAAACCAGAATCCTTCGGATACCAGATCCTCAAATTAATGGTTCCCGTTATGTATCGGAGGATTCTTTTAGCCTCAGAGAGGTGTGTCTCAGTTGGTCGCGACTGATAACGGGAGCAAAGATATACAGCAAATACAATGTCAGGTCTACTGGCTGTTAGATACATGAGAGACCCAATAATACTTGGGTATTTAGTAGGGTCAACCAATTTCTCATGCAAATCAGCGTCCAGTTTTTTGGTATGTGCCATTGGTGTAGCATAGGTATCACAACTTTGCATTCCATGTTTGTTTAAAATTTCAAGAGCATATTTGTACTGACTTAAGAAAATATCACGGGGTGATTGATGAACTTGTAGTCCTAAGAAGAACGTAAGTTCACCCATCATGGACATTTCAAAATTTGTTTTCATAAGTTTTGAAAAAGCGTTTGAGTACTTTTTATGTGTTGACCCAAAAATGATGTCATCCACATAAATTTGAATGATTAAAATGTGTTCCCCGTGATATTGTATAAACAATTTTGGGTCGACCGATCCTTTGACAAAATTGTGAGATAGGAGAAAGGATAACAACTCATCGTACCACGCCCGAGGGGCTTGTTTGAGACCGTAGAGAGCCTTGTTCAGTTTGTAGACGTGATTAGGGAACTCTGGATCAACAAATCCTTCTAGCTGACTAACATATACTGTTTCCTTCAGTTTACCATTCAGAAAAGCAGTTTTGACATCCATATGATAGACGGTGATGTTCATGTGAGCCGCGAATGCCAGAAAAAACTTCTACAGCCTCAAGTCTAGCAACTGGTGCGAATGATTCCTCGAAGTCAATCCCCTCTTCTTGTCTATAACCCTTAGCCACCAGACGTGACTTATTTTTGATAACCGTACCTTCAGCATCTAACTTGTTTTTCCAAATCCATTTTAGACCAATAACATAGACCCCTGTTGGTTTTTTTAACCAATTCCCATACTTCAAGACATTTAAACTGGTTTAGTTCTTCTTGCATGGATTCAATCCAGTTGTCATAAGTCATTGCATCTTTAATGTTTTTGGGTTCAGATTGACACATTGTTAATGCATAAATGCAATGTTCTCAGTCAGTCTGAAGGCGTTGTCTAGTTACGACTGGTTGATTCGAGTTTCCAATAATGTTCACAAGAGGATGGTCTTTAGTCCAACGATGTGTGGAGGGTTGATGTTGATATACATTATGCAGATTAGGTGGATTCAAATGGCTTGTAGATGATTCCGCAACATCAGAAGTGGTAGAAACATTAGCGAAAGGGTTAAAGAACGCATTTGGATCATAATCTGCGGGTGTAGGTACATCATGATTCAGAAGATCATCAGCTGGTTCAGCGTCATTTGATGCGGTCTGTTCGGCTGTTGTTGTAGAAACAATTGGAGGTGCTTCAGCAACAGTTGTTGTTGTTTCAGGTGTATCAGGTATTGGAGTATTATCAGGTTGAGCAGCGGAAAAAGTTGATACATCTGGAGCACGTTGATCAATATCATCACTAAACAGAGGAGCAAATAGTTGTTCCATTTGACGACGATTAAGCTGTAAGCTTGGTTCAGCTAATGATGGGGTTTGGGGGAAGTTTAGACGGCTGTGTCCGGGTTCCAAGCTGTTTTGCTCAGAAGCCATTATGAATATAAACAGAGAAATGATGTAATAAGTATGAAACTGATTAACTTCCCCCCAATTGACGAAGTTTCTGAATCAGCTTCCCCCTAAACTGACAACCGACTTCAGCAGATTCGAAACTTTTGATGCAGTGAACATTTCCTCTAACTATTGAAAATTTCAGTATGCAGCGGAATTTATAGATGAGCAGTAAACCACACAAGGTAAATCTGACTTATTACGGAAAGTCCGTTCGGGGGTAACATGCAAGAAATCAGAAAATTCTTCTCACGTATGTAGACGCATCACACCAAACAAACCACGAAAGATGAAGTAATACTACTTCCCCCTGATTGTTGAGGTCTATCGGAATGATAATCAACTGTGAATATGCAAATACTCGACAAAATGACCGAGTGTGAGGCATCATATCATCATATTTAGGTAACTTCACACACGATAACCCTGTGAAAGTGAGATGATAACACCAAAGTGAGACGTTTGAACCACAGATCGTCTCATTTATTTCCCCTAATTGAAGAAATTCAAGAAGAGATCGGGTTTTCGCAAACGTCATCAAAAGAAGCAATGAACACCTACACTCTCTTCCCCCCGATGTTTTCAATGAATCAGAAGCATACACCACGTATGTTGATGATGAATTGGAGACAGCGAAACCATGTATGTCCAATTAATCGAACAAGTGTGAAGTACCATAAATATCCCGAGAGAATCAACTGCTGATAAAACTTTTATGTTCATTATGTTGATCATCAGCTGTGTCATTGTTGTTGGAAACAGTTTGATCTTCTGTTATCGGAGATTCGATTGGAGGTGCAGTTACAGCAACGGTTGTTGTTGTAGATTCAGGGTGTATCAAGAATTAGAATATGAGCAGGTTGTGCAGCGAAAACATTTGATACATCTGAAGCACGACTTTCTAAAGAATCTTCAAACAGTGGAGCAAACAAAGTTTCCAATTTCTTGACGATTAAGTACAATGGTGGTGCAGCTGATGGATCATAATATTTTAGACGGTGAGAAACGGGTCCTAAGTTGTGTTACTTAGAAGCCATTGTTGTTGTACCTGTAAAGAAAATAGGAGGGGGCAAGATAGAAAAAACATGGATCCCCAAGTGTAACTGGGTTCCAGATGTTAGAAGCATAAAGATGTAGTGTCAATAATCTTCTTGACACCTGAACATGCTATTTTTATGATTTCCTTTCCTACCTCAGGGATGGATGTCACACTTGTTTTGGTGCAACTACTTAGTATCTTGCTTGTAGGAATCCACCTAAGACCAACAGTTTTGAAAACTCTTCCCGTTGGTATCCATCTAAGGTTAGATCTAGGAGACGTTGAAACTTCTTTTGGAAAGAGTCTATGTCCTATATTGATCCACCTATTAGGTTTCTGAAAATTTTCTTTTAGATCAACGGGTTTATTTCTAACTGTTTGTTGAGTACACTTAGGTTTTGGTTTGCTACTACAAGCAGTGTTCTTCAATACACTAGAAGGCATCACACGAGGTCGTGAACCTAAGATTCCATCCTTTTGGAGTAGTGCCCTTTTCCTAGCTTATTCTAGATCATAGTTCTTGTGCAAGTCATTTGCATCATATGAATTTTGAATTTTGATGCTCGGTTTAGACATAGCTTTTGAACTAATCCTAGAGTGGCCAGGTGCAGCTACTTGTTGAGGTTTAACAGAAACAGGTTTAACAGAAACATTTTTCTTAGGCCAGGAATGTGGAGTGACTGGTTTTGTCAAATGATTATTCTCAACAACTTGGGAGGCAAACCGTGGTTTTGAAGATTTTGAACATTCAGATTTAAATGTAGTTGGTTGTCTAACTACTGATTGGTTTCTGATAGGTTGTAGACACGATTTCCCCAAGATTGTATTTACTTCAAGTTTGGATGTTTAGTGACCCTTAGTGCCCAAGAAACTTGCTTGGTGGCTAAGGGTTACCAATCTATTAATAAGGATGTTTGGTTAAAGAGAAAACATATATTTTTCATATCATCTACAATCATTATCAAAAGAACTCTCTCAAGAAAGCCCTCAAGGGTGAAAAACGCAGGAAAGAAGTGAAGCTAGAAGCCGTAATTAATCATTTTAATGATCAAGGAACCATCACTTATCATCTAGGCATTGTTCCTAATTCCTGTAATCATCATTACAACCTTTGTAAGACTTTTTAATTATGTTTTCAAGTGATAAATTTTTTTGTGGTTATTACTTTGTTTGCTATGAGCAGCTAGTGCCTTTGTGCACTTGCCTAGATGATGTTTGTAACATGATAATTGGTTGATTGTGCTATATGGTTCTATTCCTATTTCAAGCTTAAACTAAGAACGAATTATGCTTTAAAGTTTCATGTGACAAATAGTTTATCAAGTTAGATTGATTGTTGATGG
The DNA here is from genome assembly GCA_019973895.1 of Chrysanthemum seticuspe. Lineage (NCBI taxonomy): Eukaryota > Viridiplantae > Streptophyta > Magnoliopsida > Asterales > Asteraceae > Chrysanthemum > Chrysanthemum seticuspe. The sequence goes on from BPTQ01000005.1 coordinate 279,330,820, forward strand.
TGTATTAGGTAGAAAGAGACATTGTTAATCAATTAATTATCGCCCTTTGTCTATGAAGGTGCTACCTTGTGTATTGACCATTTCGTAAGTAACTTGATTAAACAAAGAAACTAAAAGGTGTGGTTGTCAATTACTTGTGAAACTATCGCGAATCAAGTGATTGAATTGTTTTAGTCTTTCGTGATCAAACTTAATATTGTTTTTGTCATCTTAAAATCTTGACAAGGATTGCAAGTGTTAAAAGCCAAAAGATTTGAACACCATCTAATCAAATTAGAACACTATCTATTTCTTGATCAAAAATGTTGGAACCAATGTCATAATCAAACAAAGTGAATTGTTCAAACTAGTTTTGGCAAGTGTAGTCTTAATATATTGAATTCTCCATTATTGTTACTATTTTGCTTGCTATTTGCTTAATTATTGTTAACCTCGTTAATCTCAAACTCACGTTTCAAAAACTAAACAAATCCTTGTGAACGACCTCGGCTTACCGAATCATTTCTTGCTACACACGAACAAGTATACTTGCTCGTATGTGTTTCATTTGAATCATTGGTAGATCGTGATTATAAATTTTAAAACTTGCACTCGTGAGACACATCAAGCATTCAATCAATATCAATATTGACTACCCTTTCCATTAATCACACTAAATTAAGTTATACTCCGTGCTATATATTAATCACATGTAACTAAAACCACTGGAGCATTAGTCCAATAGTTGGAGCATTTGTGTTTGAGACAATAGACTTAGGTTCAAATCTCATCCTTGACATTTGCTTCAGATAGGTATCCACCTCCGCAAAACATAAGGGCACATTAGAGAGACTTTGTGGAATAAAAGCTCAGAGGTCCGAGTCTTGGTTCGTGCTTACTCCAGTTGGTGCTGCACTAGAACAGAAAAGTTTCCAGAACTATTTCTTGTAGCGTTGATTATGGTTGGTGACAAAAGGCATCCAAAATTAAAATATTACTGCCAATTTACACTTTTTTGTGAAATAGCCTTCGCTCCTATGTAACCAAATCAAATAAGACAAAAATAATTTTATCCTACATAGTACAATGATGTGAAAAAACGTTTTACTCGTACTTTTCTACGATTCATTTCTTTTTATCTATCCTATCATTTATCAATTCTGTAACATCTCTATGATGATAATATTAAACTATTCATTTTAAAACCATAACTAATTTCCTTGGAGTTAACAATTTCAGAATCATTTGTATTCTAGTTATTTTTAAAATCTATAGCATTCAAGTCCCCTGTCTTCATCATCATCCTTAACTAAATTCCACAAACACAAAACAAATTATATAACATCTCTATCATACAAAGATCCACAAACCATCTTTCCATATTTTCATACAAACTTTGTAAAAAAAAAACATTTTTGTTTCTTAATGGGATCACCGGCTAATGATGTCCCGGCCGAACAAATCATCCTTAAATGGGACTCGACAGCCTCAGAAGACGCTCGAGTCCGGATGATCTTTGAAGGCGACCGGGACGAGATCAACCGCTATTTACATGCGGTCGATCAAATCCAAAGATCTATGGACAATACTACATTGTCCGAAGATGAGTCAAAAAAAGTCAATAACACCATCCAGATTGCTATGGCTCGTCTAGAAGACGAGTTTCGCAATATTTTAATAACAAATTCCACCCCGATCGAGACCGAGTCATTAACTGACTCGATCTCATCAAACCCTTTAACTCCTAGAACAAGTAGCTGTCACTCACCCGACAATAATGAGCGTAACAATAAGCGCGATATAGAAGCTGTAGCTAGAATTAGCTCAGCTAGTTTTACTGAACGTAAAACTTATGTCAGCTGTAGATCTATGAACAGCATTCGCGAGCAAGATCTGATACCTCAGGAGAGTGTATTAGATCTACGCTGTATCGCGAAGCGCATGATTACAGCTGGCTATCTTAGGGAATGTGTACAAGTTTATGGAAGTGTACGTAAATCTGTTGTAGATGGAAGTTTTAAAAAACTCGGGGTCGAAAAGCTGAGTATTGGCGATATTCAAAGGCTAGAATGGGACTCGCTTAACGCGAAAATTGGTAGATGGATACGTGCTGCGAAAGTTTGCATTAGGGTCTTGTTCGCGAGTGAGAAAAAGCTATGCAAGCAAATTTTTAAAGATCTGGGGTCTGCTTCAGCGGATGATGCTTGTTTTATGGAAACTGTTAAAGGACCGGCCACCCAACTATTCAACTTTGCTGAAGCCATTAGTATTAGCCGTAGATCACCCGAAAAGCTGTTCAAGATTCTAGATTTACATGATTCCTTGCTAGATTTGTTGTCTGATATCGATAATGTGTTTGATTCTAAACCAGCTGAATCGATCAGGGTCCAATCGACCGAGATATTATCCCGTCTAGCGGAGGCCGCTAGAGGGATGTTATCAGAGTTTGAAAACGCGGTTCTTAGGGAACCTTCACGTGTCCCGGTCCCTGGAGGGACTATTCATCCGTTAACAAGGTATGTGATGAATTACATAAGTTTGATTTCGGATTACAAAATAACCTTAGGAGGATTAATTGTGTCGAACCCATCAACGGGGTCTAGAAACTCGGGTGATAGTCCCACTGGTCCGGAAATTGATTTCTCTGAACACGAAGAGCAATCGCCTTTAGCTCTTCATTTAATTTGGATAATCGCGATTTTGCAATTCAACTTAGAAGGTAAATCCAAGCACTATAAAGATAACTCATTAGCATATTTGTTCATAATGAACAATGTCCACTACATTGTTCAAAAGATCAAAGGGTCACAAGAGTTACGAGAAATGATCGGTGATCATTACTTAAGAACTCTCACAAGGATCTTCAGACAAGCGGCAACGAATCACCAACGAGCAACATGGATAGGGGTGTTGCACTGTTTAAGAGACCAAGGGTTACATTCGACAGGGAGTTTCTCATCAGGTGTTTCAAAGAGTGCTTTGAGAGAGCGATTTAAGTCATTTAACGCAATATTTGACGAAGTTCATAGGACACAAGCGCTATGGTTAGTACCAGATGAGCAGCTTCGTGAAGAGTTAAGGATTTCAATATTGGAGAAACTGATTCCTGCTTATCGGTCGTTTCTTGGAAGATTTAGGAATCATATATCCGATAATTATATTAAGTATACTGTGGAAGATCTTGAAAACGCTGTGCTTCAAGATTTATTTGAAGGGTATGCGGTTTCGCAACATTCTAGAAGAAGATCACAATGAAAGAGCGACAACAGTCAGGTTCTTGTAGGATAGTATTCTTTGATTATTTTTTTTTTTTTTTTTGGTATGTAAGTTTGATGTTTGTTCATCTGTTTATTCAGATTTTTGTTTCTGATTTCTTGTTAATGAACATCCATACTGATATTTAATTTACAGTTTTACTCTCTGCACAAATAGTTCTGTGTTTGTGCTCTACTTTTTCTAATGTTAGTTGCTTCTTGCGTAAAAATTTTAGCAATGTGCGCGCCTTTATGCTTTTGCTTTGTATTTATATGATGTTGTCGAGAAAAAATGAACATGGTCATGAGTTTCGGCTGTTGGAAACGTGAAAAGGGGGAGGAATATGACATGAAAGAACCAAACGCGAGTAGCTATAAGAGGGTGTTTAGTTTATTCAACCCATCCTTCCCAGCCACATAAAGGATTTTAACTACTTGAATGGTATGAGTCTAAATGAATGGAATGCCACCATGCTCACATAAAGGCCTGAGTATAGAAATCTATACTCATTCCCTCGGTAATGCAAACCAAACACCACATTAATAGAAGTGTGGAATAGGAATGAAGAGTTAATTTCTTAACCGACCCCTCGTAGGGCTTTGAGAATCATTATTTTGTAGGATATGGTTGGTGGTTTATAACTCAAACCTTCAAACCAAACCTCTGTCATTTCTGTTCACAAAGCCTCATTCCCAATCCCTCGCTCCAAACGGCCCATATAGTTTCTTCCACTTCTTTCTTTTTTTTGATCAAGAATAAATCAAAGACTTGGAAGATGTTAATCAAACGATACCCTTGAAGGCTTTAAGCGCGCGCAATCAAATAATTTCTTTGGATGATTAAAGAATGGCATCCAAAGCTAACTATTCCATTTTAGCTTTCAGAAACGTTCTTTTTGATTGTTTATCTGTTTTCTACCCAAAATCACAAAATAGTAATGGCCCTGTGAATCGCATGACTATATTAGTACTTTACGGTTTGAAATTGCCAGGAGCCACGATAGTATTTTCAGACAACATGGAATGGCATTGGTGCATATGTGCCATTTACGAACTCTTGGTCATATCAAGAAACATTATCATCTTTCTGATTGAACCTTTAGATCTGTAGGACCATGCTCCGGACCACGAATATTAAGCAGAAGACAACACATGTGAACCAAATACATTGAATAATAGACAGAGGACATGAAAAGCATATGAAAACTTCAACATTTAATTTCCGTGGGTCCGAATCATATGGTGTCGAGTGCAATGAACGTGTGACACGGGTCTCATTTACTTGGTATGATGTAGTACTTGCTCTTTTTTTCATTGAACCATGCTTCAACAATAAAGCCTAGCAATGGAGGTCAGGCAGTTTTGGAAAATCAGTTTCAGAGTAGCCGCGACAACACTAATTTATAGATAACATTTTACATCTAAGCTGGTAAATAATTAGAATTTTCCAAACACACTCAAAATGAAATATGATTACCACAAGTATAAAAAACCAAGTACATCCAAACACCAACTCCGTAAGCTGGATTATATTATTATGCTTGCTCCATATATATCACATGATAACTTTCAAACCAAACAACTCCTTATGCATCAGCCAATTAATCAAGCAAATGATGATCTACAAATTCCCATCAACATAAAGTCGATAGATTTATATATATCTTCAGGAGAAGCCCAAGACATCTAACGCAAGGTATCTGTAAAATCACTCAAATTCGTCCGGTGGTCTTACAAATGTATGATCTTTTGAAGTAAGCACGTGGTCGTTTTTTACTAGACTAAAAATGGGTCGGTTCGGTTTGAGTTTAGCACAACGAAAACTGAGCCAAAGTAGTTTGGTTATTCGCCGCTTAATATCATTTTGGCTTGAGTTTCAGGAGATTCATTTAATAGTTTCCAGCTTTTCGGTATTTCTTAGCTTTGTTATTTGGCAATCTTTCCCACTGTTGCACATGTTCTTTTCTCAACCCTATAAATGATTATACTTATTAGACCTCCATGTGATATGCATGTGCATGTGGATGAATTTTGACCTTTGTTATAGGAAATGCCAAATATGTTTTCTGTGATAGGCCTCTCAATATTCTAAAATCGATCATCTTTTGTTGTGGAAATGACATATGGTTCTACAAACTAAACCCCATGTTGCCACACCTTTGCTTTTTTGGGGTGGTTTGCCCTTTAAGTTAGAGTTTCATGTGCAATATTATCTATCTAATCCACCTACATTACTACAAATGCATAACTAATACTAGTAGCTAGATACCTGAAATATATGATCAAATAAATAAGAAAGTGACCCCTAGTTTGCTAAAAACAGATCGAACATTATGTTGGATGTAATAAATTAGTACATAGAATTGTATCGTTATTAGTTTATTACACGTGTATATATTCAACAGATTAATGATACAATGACTTTTTTTATATTCCATAAAGTTTTTACTGGCACAAATCGAAGCATGAATCGCAAACCTCACAACAACAATCTAAAAACTCAAGACAGGCAAGAGCAGTGCAGATTTGAGCGAGAGCAAGAGCACATTGCTCGTTTCTAAGCTGAGATAAAGTCTGTATAAAGCACCTCAAACAAGCCCAATTCGCCATAGTCCCGTAACACGTTGATGCAACCTTCATAACAATTTTCGCAGCTTCATTTAAATTTACATCTTCCATACCTGGAGGCTGATTTGAATTTGTGGCCTTTAAGTTACCGAATCCAACACATGTATTTCCTAAGTATTCCGTCTTTTGATTCATCTTTTTTGAAGACTTCTACACAAGTATTTGAAATTAGTTAAGCTCAAAACATGTATCTTATGACATAGAATTTGATAAATAGTTGTCGCCACATTGATGTATACCTCATCAAGTAGAAGTGTTTTAATGGTTGGTTTTGGTTTAACATCTTGAACTAGTATCATGTGTGTATATTCAGATGGAATTCCTCTTTGTAAGCTCATTTTTGCAACCTACAATCAAGAAATCGAAGAAAAACATACCGGAAGTTACTTAGTGTCTAAAAGAGCAATATTATAAAGAATCATAATTATAGAAAAGAAGAACTAAACCTTCTCCTCAAGATGTTTGTTTTGATCTAACCATGCTTGTGTTGTGAGTATATCCACCTCCCTCCTAGCACATAACTGAAAACGAAACAAAATGTAACTCCATCAAATCTGAAATAAAGATTAAAAGTAATGTCATAGTCCAAATCTAATAGATTGTCAAGATACAATAGTAGGACAAAAAAGTGCAATTGAAGTGGTAAAAACTTCTTAACTGAAAATTAGGCTAATTAGTGTCCTAATTTTCACATTTGAAAATTGGGCTTCTCGGTGTAAGAATTGTGGGCTCATACAAGTTTAAATTGGGCTTATTCTTCATTTTCTCAAAACTTTTTTCTGGGCTTAGAGAAAATGGACTAATACAACAAAGATTGGAAGATCTTTAGCACAATGGTACCATTGAAGAAACATGTGTTATTTCTTAGATTTGTTGATGTTAAAATGTTTACCATGTCCAAGTTTATGTCCATTGTCTTTCTCACTTTAATATCGATCTCAAAAGTACTTCGATCCGCCAAGAATCCTCTAGCTTTGACAGATTCAGGGAAATTCCCTTCGTATCGACCTGATATAATTAATGGAGTTCTGGACAACAAATCTGGAATACGAGATGGGTACAACTGCAACATAAAAAATGTAGGAATATAAGCTAAAACTCAGATAGTGAGTTAAATGTCCAAGTCAAGTGAAATAGCGTAAGTGTACCTCATATGATTTGAGATTTTCTAGAGCATCAAGGGTTACATTTGCAAGCATAGGTGACATAGCATTATCCAACAGTCGTTGCAAATGATCACCAATTGATACTGGCACAAATGATGTTGGTAAAAGATGAAAGTATGTTACTATTTCTGACATGTGAAATAATTGACCCTTTGGGTCATAGTATTCAAAGTTTGGTATTTGATTAAACTTACTGATATCATATGCAGCATCATAGTATCCCCTTCCGGTATTCGCAAGCATTTGCAAAAAATAATGATTACAATATGATCCTGGAAAAGCATAACTCAGTTAAAACAAATTGCATGTACAAACATTCGCAAAGAATAGTATGCTACTGAATTAAAAAACACGATTGGCGAAAATTGCCCATGAGATATAATGTCCACTACTCGTAAAAGTCTTACCTATGCCAAATGTGCAAATTCGGGGAGAAGTCATGCCTTTTATCATATTACAAATATCTCTTTCATCTTCAACGGTGCCATCAGTGATGAGAAAAATCAGAGGAATGGATTCGCTAGTTTTACCAACCATGTCAATTGCCTGGATATGGAGATTAAAAAAATGCCGTTTTGTTTATATAATCAAACAATCACAATAATAACTGAAAGTCGTCGCCAGGAGAACTAGAATGAATTTACGATACTAGATAGTACCTGTTTCATTGGGCACATGAGGTTTGTACCTCCTTCAGCAACCAAGTTTTTCCACATCCATTCACTTGCATTTGCTATTGCTTCTTCAGTTGCCAACTCTAATGAAGATGAGAATAACTGAATGTCGTTATTAAACGCTATGATATTAAACAAATCTCCTTCTTCAAGCTTTGAGAGGCACGCGTTGATTGCATATTTTGTTTTCTCAAGAGGAGCACCTCTCATGCTCTCACTTATGTCTACTAGAAATACCACTTCCTTTTTGAAACCCTATAAAAAATATTCAAGCAGCCAAATCAGCCACATTTCAGATTCAAAGCAACAAGAATTATCACAAGTCAGGGATTGAGCCACGCATGCTTAGGGGGCCAAGTTGAGTTGCTGAGATTTTTTATTTTCGCTGGTATAAGTTTTTTTTGTACCATTGATTTTGTTTGTTAACGGTTAATGATGTCTTGAAGTCACCACTTACCTTTTCAATGTCGTTGTTAGTCCCAGGGAAAAGATAAAAGCAAAACATATCTCTTTGATCATAATCTTGTATAGATGGACTTTGAAGAAGCATACCACCAATAATCTCATTCGAACATACCTTGAAATATTTAGCCAAATCCATTGAAACTACTATAAAAAATAGCTAACTATAAAAAAAATCAGACACAATTAAAGCTAACTGATCGCCTTTTCCAATGAAATAAGATTGAGGTCTTACAGAATAAGCGAAATTCAAATCTTGTGTGGACCACTTCGAAACTTCTGCCTCGTATGAGAAGCTTGCTTCCCCAGCCTGCTTTCGTACCTCCTTCAAACAGGTTAAAAAGTGAGATATAAGATTGTGAGATGAAGCAATTACGCCAATTCATTTAAAACAATGACATGATCCGTTTTTCTAATAGTCTATGAACCGAAATTTAAATCATGTCATACCTTCAAAGGATGGCTAGCATGATTGCATATGATCTTAGTCTCAGTGCCAGAGTTTACATTCACAAGCACCTTTTCTCTTTTATGATTTATCTTCTCCAAAGGTAAAACATAATAGGGGAAAGTGAAAGGCACACTCAGGCAGAACTCATCATCTTGATATACCAATTTCTGTGTCCATCTAACTTTAACATGAATAATGGATCCTCCCTCAACCTTGGAATGTTGAACATTGTGAAGTAGGTAAACACGTCGAAACAAATATAGAAAGTGTACCAAATAATGGTTATTTTGCACACACTTATCGCTACAGTGACATTTCGGTCGTGTTGTCATGCTCATTAACGTTTATATAAGTTATATTCGTAAGCGCAATGATCTCTAAAGATTTACAATATATGTCATGTAACTTAAGTGCTTATAATCAAATGAAAATTTCTTTCACAGGTGTAAATAACTTAACAAAACTTTGCATACTTCCTAAATAAAGTAGAAAAACTGTATGCATGTCATATATCGTTGTAGTGATCGGATTGATATCCTCTCAAGTTCATACGAACATGACCGGTAATGCTCACTAAGAATAAAAAGAAAACTGGGTCCCTCAATACGCCTCGTTGTTTTGTTTGTGAGGGAACATTACCGGTTATGTCATATGAACTTGAGAGGATCTCAATCCGTAGTGATCATGCAATTAACGACGTTTAGAGATAAACCTGGGGAACTCTTAGTGTGTATGTGTTGCGTCTCATCATGAACCCATCTTTTGCCTTGGTTACTCGATCTGAATCTTTTTCATCTTCTTGAGTAACCAATTTTGTATGATATGTTCTTTTCTTGCTCTCGACTTCCACGTCTAGAATTGAACCCTGTTAACCAAACGGCGTTCCTATAGTGCTTAATCCAGAAAGTATTATGGTTGTTAACCAGATATTTACTAAAAGAACTTTTAAATTAGATATTGACATCCTAACACTAATTTAATGCTTATATTCTTTCTTTAAAAATCAGTTTAACTATGCTATCATTTAACTAACATACCTTCTCCCCCATGGGAATTCCGATACGACAATCACAGCACGCACTAGCCGTAACACAATGCACACGCCACACGCCCACAACCGTAACAAAAGCAGTATCCAAATAACAATCAACATCCATCGAAATCCCATGCATATGAAGTGGTATCAAAGCATGAGGATTACACCTCCCATGCACATGAGGTTGGTAACTCCTAATATCCGGATTATCAACGATATTAGCATCACTAATTATCGCGTAAACCATAGGCCCCGTCGGATGATGTCTGTCAGGCATCTTGAACGACGAGGCCGAGGAACCAGATGAGAGCGTCTTCGTCATTAAAGCTGGTTTTGGAGCTGACATTGGAGGACCATCTTTTCCATAGTATATACGTTTCGATAGCTTAAGTCCCATTTCGACTGATTTTGAGAATTCGTTGGTCGGCATTTTCTGGCGGGAAAGTTAACGGAAATTTGTTTTGTTGCTTAGAATGTGACTAGTGTTTTGTTGCTTAGTTTGCTAGCTAAAACTAAAGTGCATGTTAACCTTACCATATGAATTTATAATTTTATATATATACTTCTTGAAGTTCAGCTAATTTAGTATCTGGCAGTTATTAATTATGTATAAATACGTATGTCTACAGTTGTGTGTTTGTATTGCCATTTTTTAGCCATACAAACACACAACAACTCATTCGTTTAGGTTGCATATGCCTGGCTTACGGGGATATCTTAGTTAGGTTGCGTATATTTGAGTCAAATACTCACTTTCTCCGGATAACCTAAACATCAAAAACCTCGTTCGTTTTTCTAGGGTTGTCTTGAAAAAAAAATTATGCCAATTTTTTTTTTAGGCATGCCTGATTAATACAAAGTATTTAATAGTAACCTAAACCCACTTTCATGCTGGGCTCCTAAAGATAATTTACCTTACATTTAATTAAGACTAAAATACATCGTTGGTCTCTAATCTTGTCCAAAAACATCACGCTGAACTAAAACTTGCCTTTTTCGTCGTCAGTAGTCCAAAGTATGGGATTTTTTAGGCTAAACCAGTCTCTTGACCATTAATGTCCAGGTCAACGTCTAATTTCTGTTAGTTAGTCGAGGGTATTATAGTCCATACACATTTATACCATAATCTAACTCAACCAGAGAAAAACTATTCGTATTCCCTCTTGATTGTTTCCCTCCCTCGTCACACAACCCTCACAGACACTTTAACAATGGCAGACAAGGACATTACTTTTACAGCAGTAACTGATGAGATGATAAAGTATGTGAAAGCCAAATATGAGGATACTTGGTTACAAGGAGATGACATGTTTGATGAGATATTTGAAGATTTATGCAGATTTGCGGTAAAATCTGAAGTGATGAAAGGTTAGTTAGTTTTTTTGTATTTGTGTGATTGGCATTTTAAGGTTAGCTGTCAAGAATGAGCCTAAATAACCCTATTTTATTTGCTAGAAATTCAAGCAATGTCAGAATCTGCCAAAAAAAGTGGTTATAGCAAACTAAACGTATCTGACGATATGATTGAGTATGTCATGGCTACTTATGGGAATAAGTGGGATATAGAAGATGAAATTGCTGATGTGATATTTGAAGACTTGTGGGAAAAATATGAGAATAAGGAGTTTGCGAAAGGTTAGACTTAATGTTTGCAAAGTAAGAAAGTTGTAATAGGTGAACTTGTTTTGGCTATCTTTCCAGATACTAACTTTAAAGGAAATGAAATTGATGTCATCATTATTTCAAACACATCTGATGATGAGTTTGGGATCCTGTCTTCTAAGAGTACTACTTTAATTTAAAAGGTTCCACTTCCCAAGCTTCCAAGGCTTCCACTCCCAATGCTTCCAATTCACAACATGTTACCACCCTTGTTCATAAAAGGCCAAAAATAAGGAAAATATTACAAATGTTGTACTTGGTCTTGGAGTGGTTGTGGGATGCTCCAGCACAAAGAGGAATGAGTGGTATGTGCCTCCCCCTAAGGAGCTCAAGTCTCCCCCCATGAATATTAAGTCTCCCATCAAGCAGTTCATCTGTTATTTTTAGTTGTTGATGTAATGAAAATATATATATATTTTGGTTGATGATGATTACTCAAAACGATGCTTGTTAACATGTATATTTTGTTGTATATGGTATAATTAGTTGGTGGTGTATGTATATTTTGGCTTTGTTGTTTTCATTTTGTCAGTTTACATTTGCTTATGCATTTTAGGGGGCTGTTTGAAAAAACCCAATTTGACTTATAAAGTCAACATATACCAAATAATTATTAACCAAACTGAATTGTTATAATCTTTTAAAATATCTTTTGTTTGCATTTGTAGTTTTGGTTTTGTTGTTACGTTGTTCAGTTTGCAATTGCATGTGCAGTTTAGGGGGCTGTTTGGAATAACACAATTTGACTTATAAAGTCAACAGATACAAAAAAAAAATTGTAACCAAAACTCAATTGTTATAACAAAAGAAGTACACACATATCAAATAAGTTACATTTAGACTGAAAGACAACATAGCATTTCTTGTAGGTGATTCACTTAGTTAATTGACTAGCAGGTGATCCACTTGGTCTTTGAGTTGCAGGTGCTTCACGTGGTGTTTGTCTTGGGCGTACTCCACTTGGTATTTGAGTTGCAGGTGGTTCACTTTCATCTTCATCACTGCCCAAGGAAGTACCAACTCTATTAGATGCAGAAATATGTAGGCCCACTACATATCCACCACTATCTGCTGTAGTTGTGTTTTCCCTTGTAACACCACCTCTACCAGTATAAAATGTGTTTCCCCTTCTGTCAAGGTACACTAGACAAACATACCACATGAAATCTCTATAAGGTGGACGCCTTGCAAAAAAGGTCAATCCAGCCCTGTTTTCACTTTTAACCCAACAGTCAAGGCATACCATTTGACAACCATTTTCTGCATCCATGGTGAAAATCTATTGGTATGATAAAGAATTGATGACATTAGATGTATTATATAATGCAGGCAAAAAAGGGTATAATAGGGTGCAATGTGGTTGTTGAACAAGTAAATGGGAGTAAAGACAGCATAAATGCTTAAAATCGAGTCAACATATGCAGTTTAGGGGGTGTTTGTAATAACACATTCTGACTTATAAAGTCAACATAAACAAATTTATTCAAACATGATGGTGTCCAAATCATAGTCTCAGAAAACGCCGGCTATGCCGCATTCCTCGTTCCGGATCGTTCGTACCGAAACGCGGTATAATCGCTACCTGGATCGCTAGATTCCACGTTCCGTTTCTGGTGTTATGATTTTTGTGGTTATGGTGTTTTCCGGTGGAAACTTAGTTGCAGAGAAGAAGATAAAGATGCGTGAGATGAGAGAGAAAATATTTGAGAAGATGAAAGAAGAAAATAGAAAATTGTATTTAATAAAATTCATTTGCTTTTTATGTTCCCAAAGTGGTACTGGTATTTGTGTATACCAACTGTTACTTTTTGTTTAAAATAAAATTTTAAAATGTTTGGGTTTTTTATTAGTTCGAGGTAATTAATTTAGAAGTCAATTCTACAATCTTTTATTGCAACTTGTAATTATAAACCTTTTAATAGAAAAAAGTTTAAGAAAAGTAATAAAAGTTTATAATATGTATAAGTATACAAAGATACATTGTATCAAATTGGTACATCGTACCAAATTATATGGTACATCGAACTGAAGTGAACTAGAGCGTACCGAAATGATCCTACCCTCCTTCGTACCAAATTTTAAAGACATAGCGAACCGTTATCCCGTTTCTCGTTCCCGCACCGGAGTGTACCGCGTTCCATGTGACTTTGGTCCAAAATACAGATGGCTACAACCTACTAACAGCAGTTCAATATTTTTTATCCAGCACATATGGATGTCTTGGATATAAATCCTCCACATCCACTCCATAATAAGTTGTCTCAAACTCTGCTTTTTCTAGCCATTTTTTCCTCTTCCATTCCTCTTCAATTCTTTTGTTTATTCTTTCCTCTTCCAAAAGCTGCTGGAATGCTTCTTCATACATCCTTGTCTGCTCTTCGTCTTCATCCAACATTGTGTGTTCTTCTTCTTGCTCATAAAGAGCTTCAAGAAACTCTTGTTCCATAGTCTGCCTTATCTCGTCTTCATCCATCCACTGCAAAAGTAATAGATTTTTACATCAACTACAATGTAAACACACAAGAACAATCGTTATGCAAATGATAATTAAATGAATGCATGTTGCCTTCTGCCATCAGAATGCCTTTTTTTACCTCGGACATTTGTTTCCTTTATTTAATCTGTCTACGAACTCTAGATTTACCCATTTTGATGCAATTTCACTTAATTAAGGCTTTAGGGTTATGAATTCAAATTTGGGGTAAATGTGGTCAAACAACACTAGTAAGAATAAATGCATTTCTGATGCGCGCGGAAGGCGCGTTCGTGTTACACCCCGAAATTTGGGTCCAGCGGAAGCATACGAACCTTTGGGTGCTACAATCTTGGTATCACAACATAAGGTACAAAGAATGGTTTTTATTCCATTTATTTAAGATAATATTCATTAATTTAAAACCATAAGTTTACATTAATGAAAGTAGTGCGGAAATAGGCCCAAAAGATAATTAAAGCGGTCCCGTTTATTCATCAGAGTTGCCTATGACCATGCCCCTTGCCAAGCGTCTTCCAATAGTGAGCTATCGCCTTAAAACTGAGAACACACGCTTCAAAGGTCAGCTTACGCTGGTGAGTTTATAGAGTTTAGTTACAAAAGTAATAGTGGACCTGATAGAGTTTAATTGCTAGGTGCGACTAAGGCAGATATATATATCCTATACATTCCAATTACAACATTCCAACAATAATCCAATAATATTCTATCAATAGGCGACTCTAGCCAGGCACCAAAGCTATAGCAAAGCCTAGAACAATGCTACCCTGGTCTAGGTCGGATACAGATGTCTATTCTTAGCTAGGTATCGCGTTATAGCAAAGGATTGCTACCCTAGTCTAAGTCAACAACTGTCGCATGTCTAACCTTTCCTAGTCAACACATTAGCAATTCAAAAGAATAGTGGTAGGTCCAAGAAATAGTTTGCATTCACATAAACACATAAAACATTCAATCACCAAATCAATAAACCAAACTTCAATCATTCACAAATCATATTCACGTTTCCAGTTATAGTTGATTAAAAGCAGCATGTATTCTCCCCCAAAATAGTTATGAAAACATTTGAAAAGAGGGGCTATGAAACTCACCTTAGCCATAGCAATGCACTATTCACTATTGACACGACTGACATCTAAAGCTAATCTCCATGGTATCCAGAAGAATGTACGACGAATACGATAAAGTAGAAGTGACGCAACCTAATGCGTATGCGATTACTCTTAAAATACCGCTCAAATGATAAAGAAGTCAATAAAAGTAATGTGTCGTAGTGTTCGTGGATCATTCATGTATTACTTTCAAAGTCCATTATCGTTCCCAAAAGTTTATAATTTATATCTCAAAAGTTTAGTTTTAACGTTTCGTGTGGTAGTAAGAAAATCAAAACTCGACATACAACTCACGCCAAAAGTATACCAAGACGTAACTCACGCCAAAGATATAACTCGCGCCAAAAATAACTCATACCTAGAAATAATATATATCCCAATATATTATGAGGAATAGTCAATAAAGTTGACCAAGACTCGAATCTAGAAGACAACGACCAGGAAGAGGTCGAGGAACTAAAGACACATAACTATGATAAGTAAGTAAATTAATTGGTAAGTTTCGGCATTTACCCAATAATCGCAAACGGTTTAGAAAGCTATTTTAGCATTATAAGAAAACACGATGTGTTTACCAATTTATGATCTCATAAGTTTTGGAAAGGTTTTATAAATTGTCGGCATGACGCGTCCGTTTATATTACGTTTCCAAGTTAATATGATTCATTTGAATAACTCAATTATCGCTAAATTTTCCAAGTTATCGTCAAAAATTACAAGTTATAATATATAATTGAACATATCATTCGCGTATATATTAGTTGTTTAGCTTTATCGACCATTTTGTATAGTTCGGGTCCAGATATGTTAAACTCTTATGAGTCTAACATACCCTTCCGTCGCGTGTACCGAAGGGTCCATAATGTCCAAATAACTAATACCGTAAATCCAATACGTCCAATCCTTGTCCAACAATATATAACATCACTATGCTCGTAAATGAGTCCAATAAATCAATTCCTCAAGTGTTTCAATATATTCCCTTAACTATTGTTACCCTTTTTAGTTATTGTTATCGTTTTTTCCATTTCAATTAAACTTTAGCCGAAACCATCTCGAAACACAAATAAATAAATAAAATACTCAACTAAACAAAGTAAACCTTGCCGTGACTCCCGTGAGTCACGGCTTGACTCATTTAGAACTTATGTAGCTCTCGGCTTAACCAATCACACACCCAAAGTGGATGTTCCCTGTTGACACTAACCGAACTTAGACACATTCACATTCACCCCATGTTACTACAACAGCAGCAACTCTTAATCTTTTGACAAACCAAATCAATCCTCTCATTATACTTTTATTCAGATTTAGTCAACCATAAACCAACCACTATGTCAAGACTAAGTCGACACCAAACGAGACCTAGATGGGTCAAACCCGACCCGTGCAGAAACCCTGACCCGAAGCAAACCAAACTGACACTTGACGGAAACGTTTTCAGAAATGAGATTTGCACAAGATAATAAAACTAATCCGTGACACACCTTACCACACGAATCAGAATTAAACACGTTTTATCTTGGTTTCAAAATTGTTTGCCTCACGAATTTTTTTGTCAAACTATTTTTAACAATGATTCCACGAAAACCCATATAACCGATTCACTCTCGGTTTTTAAGTCACAAAACAAGAAAAATAAAATGAAATGATAAGAATAGAAACGTCGTGGGTGTCGATTTACCCACAAAGAAGAGAGAAAGACGGAAAGAGATATGAGGAGAAAGGTGGTAGAGGCGGCTGACGGTGGTGGTCGTGACCACCGTGACAGTGGTGGTAGCAGTAAGGGTGGAAAGAGGCTACAAAAGCTTTTTAGGGTTTGTAAAGAACAAGTGAAACCCTAGAAATCCGATTCTAAAAATCAAGATCTAGAGTGCGTGGGTGGTTCTAGAGGCGCGTGCTACCCATGGTTGGAACCACAAGCTCACGATCTATCTTTTGGTGTTAAGTTTGCATTTTCTGGCAGCGGCGGTGGCGGTTTCCGGCGACGGCAGTGTTGGCCGGCGGTAAGGAGTGGTGGCCGGATTATTTTAGAGAGAGAGAGTTGTGGTGTGTGTGTTTATTAGAGAGATAAAATTGGTGGAAGAAATGAGGGGAGTGTGAGTGGTGTGGGCATATATACTCCCACGACAGACCTAACTAGTACAATAAAAACTAAAAGGGGTGGATGTGTAACTTATTACAAGGACCATTGATGTAACTTTCTCAATCTTTTGATATATAAGGTTCGGGACACACTTAACCTAGTAAACGAATGATTCATGACACGGGATTTACGCCATTGTTCTTAGAATATTATTTCAAATAAAAACGACATATAATACGACTCGTATCTCAAATTTGTTAAAATGATCGCTCTACTCGATATTTCTCCAATAACGACGCATCGAGGAATTTACGAGTTGTCACAGCCTCACCTCCTTAAAAGGAATCGCGTCCTCGCGATTCAATTCAAGTTACTCATTGAGGTTCAAAAGAGGCGAGTGCATACACACGAGGATTCATCTTCACTTTCCCTACGTGAATTTCGGATCTTACTGTGAGTTTCTATGAACTTCGAAGATAGAGATGCGACTTTACTAAAGTTGCTTGGTTTCATAATCTACGGTTTCGATAGGTCAACAGAGTTTAAACGTTCAAAGGTTAGGATTTCTTAGAGGGATAACGATTGCCTCATCAGCGAGTCATTTCTTCTTATTACACACGAAGCGTCGAGAGTACTACTGAGTCCTGAAGATAGGTCAAGGCTCTGAGCTATTGGTCTAGCTTCAACAAGGATTTCGATAAGATTGATATAACGAGGACTGAGCTTTCCCGTCTACTAAACACTTCACACATCCTTATGGTGAATCATCAAGCTTAACCTAGGTCATATCCGGGAAGTCAAGAGATTTACGTTGTTTGTGTCTTCTAATGGTTTGCGAGTAGTTTGCATATCCATCTCACTTAGAACGGCTTCCTTGGTATCATTTCTAATAGGTTCAGGGTTGCTAAGTTGGGTATTTCCATTTCTACCTATCAATCGGGATTGGCACTCATGACCATAGAGGGTTTCTTATGGTGTCTTCAAAGTACTAAAGTGATAGGTATTGTTATAGGAGAATATGGCCAATGGAAGGTGTCTATCCCAACCATTGCCAGACTTGAGAGATGTCTATAAGATAATTTGGCCAATGGAAGGTGTCTATCCCAACCATTTCCAAATCTTGATAAACATGCGACGTGTCTACTATTGCTCAGATGGTTTTCTTCACTTCGGCCATCAGTCTGGAGATGATACATTGTAAGCATATCCAGATCTGTTCTCTCGGCTCTAGGCAGTGATGGGTGTGTAGCAATTGCCACGTCCAAAAGGATAGGAATCAGCATTTCCTAATGCACACGATCTCCTTTACGTGTGACGAAATCTATTTGTTTAACCCAGTCTTACGATCGTACTTCCTCCTTAAAGAGGATCGGAAGAAGTTGAAGGGGGATCGGGTGTGTACTAACAAAATGATTCTCAGATAGAGAAAGCGGATCAAGGGGAGATTTCCCTTGTCGATTGGTGTTCTACTGTGAGACATAAAGTAAGGAGCTAGAGTTCAGAAGTGTGGGCTAGCTCATTGGAGCAAAGCCACTCTACCAGAGGGAGAGAAATGAGTACTCTCTCACCTCCTTAAAAGAAGATAGAGGGATTCTCTAGTATTGCTTTAACTATATGAGGAGAGGCAAGCAAGGTCGTCGATACTTTCCATCTTACTGATTAGCGGGAGGTGAGTAGGTTGGGTAGGACTACCAACAACCAATCAGGTAACGGTACGGGATCTACCTTCAAGGTTTAGTCTATGGCGTAGCTTATCGATCGGCTAAGAGGACCGAAAGGATAGCAGGTGTTTCTCGAAGGACGAGAGAAAGATTAGGTGGTTGTCCCAAGGAACGCGGTTCAGGTTACTCCTTAAGGTTTCAAGACTTCCGTTAGGCACGGAACCTCTACTGGACGAGAAGTCTAGGAAGTTCAGAGTACGACTCTGTTAGAAAGTGTTGATTGCTACTAGTAATCAGTCGGTTAACTTAGCATGATATCTAAGTTAGGGCCGGAAAGTATGACTCCTAAAGAGATTATTTATTACTAACCGCAATCAATCAGTTGACTCATTGGTGCACTTAACACTTAACACAGAAAGGTTCAGTATTCAACTCCAAAGTCCTAATTCCCAAAAGAAGTTCGACTATCGATCAATATCAATTCAACTCCTAAATACGAGTGGAGGTTAACGGCTCTAAGTTGGTTTACCAAAAAATTTCACATTAACGGAGCATGAGGTACGACACTGATAGAAAAACACAAGTAATACCACAACCAGTGGTAGGAATTCAGCAGACTATTGTTGCTAAAATAACGTCGAGAGTTCAACGTTGCCAGAGCAACATTGACGGAACAATGTCTACAGGATAACCTCGGTGAACAACTTCACTAAAATAGGTTGCTAGAACGTTATCGATAGGGGTACCTAACTAGAGGATAAGGTACAACACCAATAGCACATAAGGTACAACCTTAACTGTGAGTTGTTGACGAAGCAATGTTGAGAAGACATTATCGGTTTAGAAAGATGAACAACGTCATCTGGGTGACATCATTTGAATCAACATCGGGTGAATGGTAAGGTCTCAGAAGTCTAACGAATAGTCCATTCAAGTCGAGGCTCGAGGTAGGAGTGTCGGTAACAGGATTACCAACGACACGAGGCTGAACGACCAATCCAACAAAGTTACTAACGAAACGGGGCGGAATGATAATTCCATCAAGATTACTAACGAAACGAGGCCGAATAATAGTTCGAGGCCAAATGAAGATTCGAAGTCAAATGATGAGTTAACAACTCGGAACGTGGTCTAAAATCACAAAATCCAACAATCCCAAAAACCAAAATCAAAACCGAATCCAAAATAGTCTAGAACAAATCCAAAAGTAGCCTAAAACGATTCCAAACGCTCTAGTGAGATTGACGAGGCTTATGACGAACAGTGTCAATCGGGTCTAACCCGACTTAAGGCGAACTACGCATGACGGCGTCAAACCGGAATTCCACATAAGCAGAGACGTATAGCGATGTCAGAAGTGTTACAGTTCGGGAGGTGTTGCGATGCCAGTGTGTCGTGTGTGAGTGCGGGCTTTCGTGATGTTCGGTGAGTGTGTGTGTGTGTGTTCACCTAAAGCTCATCATTCCCAAAACCAAACTCTATCCCGGACATAATTCTGTTATAACTACTCCGAGTATCGCAAAATTCACCTCTGAGTCGGAGATAGGTGATCAGTCCATGTCCCACTGTCCCTGGCTGAATATAGGTGATCAGTCTATATTCAGCTGAGGTTCAATGAATTTGATATAGCCGACTTAGTTATACTAGCACCATGTCCTCTACATCCCAAATCATTCCCAAGGCTACTACTAGTGTGCAAGCTCTAAGCTGGCTAATGAGATTACGCAAAGGGATTGCGTAACTCTGTGAAAGGCATAGTGCGTGCGTAAGCATGAGGACATACTTACTAGGTGTGCTTAAGCATGAGGACATGCTTTCTGTGCGTGTATAAGCATGAGGCCATGCTTATAGTGAATTACTAAGATAGGCAGACTTAAATCGTCTACTAACAAGGCACACATTCGACAAGTGTCTCATCATTCAAATCATCAAATAAGCCATAAACATCTCATCAATCAATTCGTCTAATGTGTTCTCCACTATCTACACTCTTAAACTAGTCGTACGCGAGGCTTCAGCTTGGCAGGCAGGCACGTGGCGGTCATAGGGCTAAGTTTTCGAAAAAGTGGTTATAGTCTAGGTTTTGAAAATACCCAGTTCTCTATAACCTAGGCTCTGATACAAATCTGTAACACCCCGAAATTTGGGTCCAGCGGAAGCATACGAACCTTTGGGTGCTACAATCTTGGTATCACAACATAAGGTACAAAGAATGGTTTTTATTCCATTTATTTAAGATAAGATTCATTAATTTAAAACCATAAGTTTACATTAATGAAAGTAGTGCGGAAATAGGCCCAAAAGATAATTAAAGCGGTCTCGTTTATTCATCAGAGTCGCCTATGACCATGCCCCTTGCCAAGCGTCTTCCAATAGTGAGCTATCGCCTTAAACCTGAGAACACATGCTTAAAAGGTCAGCTTACGCTGGTGAGTTCATAGAGTTTAGTTACAAAAGTAATAGTGGACCTGATAGAGTTTAATTGCTAGGTGCGACTGATATATATATCCTATACATTCCAATTACAACATTCCAACAATAATCCAATAATATTCTAGTGGACCTGAGGAATAGTCAAAAAAGTTGACCAAGACTCGAATCTAGAAGACAACGACCAGAAAGAGGTCGAGGAACGAAAGACACATAACTATGATAAGTAAGTAAATTAATTGGTAAGTTTTGGCATTTACCCAATAATCCCAAACGATTTAGAAAGCTATTTTAGCATTATAAGAAAACACGATGTGTTTACCAATTTATGATCTCATAAGTTTTGGAAAGGTTTTATAAATTGTCGGCATGACGCGTCCATTTATATTACGTTTCCAAGTCAATATGATTCATTTGAATAACTCAATTATCGCTAAGTTTTCCAAGTTATCGTCAAACATTACAAGTTATAATATATAATTGAACATATCATTCGCGTATATATTAGTTGTTTAGCTTTATCGACCATTTTGTATAGTTTGGGTCCAGATATGTTAAACTCTTATGAGTCTAACATACCCTTCCGTCACGTGTACCGAAGGGTCCATAATGTCCAAATAACTAATACCGTAAATCCAATACGTCCAATCCTTGTCCAACAGTATATAACGTCACTATGCTCGTAAACGAGTCCAATAAATCAATGCCTCAAGTGTTGCAATATATTCCCTTAACTATTGTTACCCTTTTTAGTTATTGTTATCGTTTTTCCCATTTCAATTAAACTTTAGCCGAAACCATCTTGAAACATAAATGAATAAATAAAATACTCAACCAAACAAAGTAAACCTCGCCGTGACTCCCGTGAGTCATGGCTGACTCATTTAGAACTTATGTAGCTCTCGGCTTGACCAATCACACACCCAAAGTGGATGTTCCCTATTGACACTAACCGAACTTAGACACATTCACATTCACCCCATGTTACTACAACAGGAGCAACTCTTAATCTTTTGACAAACCAAATAAATCCTCTCGTTATACTTTTATTCAGATTTATTTGACCATAAACCAACCACTATGTCAAGACTAAGTCGACACCAAACGAGACCTAGATGGGTCAAACCCGACCCGTGCACAAATGATAACGCTACACGCGTCGTTCGGGGTCAAAGGAACTTCCTTTTCGTCGAGCAATTTTTCAACACCCTAGGCAGTGAACCTAATCATTGTAGTGTAGTATTAGGGTAAGCCACGGGTATTGATATCGTTCTCTAGGGGAATAGGAATGCTAGTGAGAAGTTACTACGCTAAGGTTGTGGTTGAGGAAGATTATTTTTTATCTTTTTATATTTTTTAAGGAAAGGAAAGGTACGAATCTCGGGGTTTAAATTTGGGGGGGGGGGGGGGGTTGGTATTGCTATCGATTACTTTACTTATCTAATTATCTAATCTAAGGTGTATGTAGTCTATGTCTAATTAATGTGTGCTCGTATGATAGTTTAAAGATGTGTTTACTTAGGTTTTACTACTCCTTAATTATCTCCTATTGGTGGTTGAATTGTCACGTCCTTATTCCTAGTTGCGTTGTGTGTCTAAGGTTGTAGGGTATGCGTTTCTCCCTAACTCTTTGAACTTACCAAAGGGTCTCGTCTACAAAACCCACTAGGGATAATAAACTCTTACTCTAAGGCACTCTTTGGATGGTTTAGCTTACAACTACTCAAGGAGTCATATTCTAAGGTTCACAAAGATTTAATCAAGCATTAAGTACACAACGAATGACCTATCGCATTACTAAATCATTAACCAACTAAGATAAGAAACAACCAATCAATATTCAATAATTAAGTTTCATATTCCCTAAGCAAACACACAAGTAAATTAGCCGGACATGGAAAACATGCAAGCATACACACAAATAATCAAAGACATAATTGTATTAATGAAGTAAAACACTTATCTTGGTGTAAGATAGGGTTTGGAACCCTAAAATACTGTACAAGACAGCCTTGGTTCGGTTTAGGCTTTTACTCCAAAAGACTACACACTCATACTGAAAAATTCGGATTCTATATATAATATTACACATGCGACGGCGTCACTTTATGTTTTGTGACGCCGTCGTGTCGCCGTCATTAGGGTTTCGTCTTGGCCACGTTAGACTTGCGACGGCGTCACCTTATGCTTGTGACGCCGTCCTCTTCAGCTTCTGACGCCGTCTGGATTACATCTAGGCCGTCTGAGTTGCGACGGCCTACTCTTTTATAACTTGACGTCGTCACTTGAAAATGGGAGTTTTGGCTTCTGTCCCGTCACAAAGATCCTCCGACGGCGTCACACTTAACACCTGACGCCGTCACCTTATGTTTTCAGCAGCTTTGAGTGTCTCGATTCTGACTTTGGCCATTTTCTTCGTATAATCGTCCAAATAAGTGCCATTCCAGCATTTTGCCTTCAAGAGACCTAAAAGTGAAAAGGAACGATATTAAGCAATAACGGATACAAAAGTGATCAAATAAGGGCTTAAACGACCCCTAAAAAAGGTACCTTTTAAAACCTTATCAAATATCCCTACACTTGGTATTTGCTTGTCCTCAAGCAAATGTGCTTTTAGCCAATTAATTTATAAGTTAGAGATCATGAAGCATTGGTTTAAAACAGTCCACAACGCATATAAGCCCCGTAAAAGTCATAACAAGCACAGAAATTACATACTAGCACCTCACATAGGGTGTTTGGATACTCACATCTCTCTCGGGTGTATATGAAATATAACAAATTGGAAATGGAAGATAAACACTCATTAACCGGTCCTAGTACATAGATTACCATAGGCTTGAGAATAGATCAAACCTCCATCGCTTTGGCGTAAGCACCTAGGAAAGACTATCAAAGAGGTCTTTAAAGGGTTGTAATGTTAGGCTTACGGTAGGGAAACAAAGGGTTTGGTGGGATAGGCTATATAGTGGTGGCCAGTCAAAAATCTCTTATGTTACAAGCATACGAAGAGTGGCGTTGCTAAGCCAAGACTCGACACTCTAAACTCTAGCTAACTGAAATAAACAAACATAAAATTAAAGGATAGATGTAGGATGGTAGCCCGTATGTTTTTTTTTTTTTTTTTTCAAACACTATTTTTTTTTTCTTTTCTCTTTTTCTATATTTTTTTTTCGATTTTTTTTTTTCATACACTTTTACTCTACCATCCTCTACGGTAACATCAAAATGATAGGGATTTATAGGCACATCCCTACACTTAAGTTTTTGTTACTCTAACATTAATTTGACCCGAATTGAAAAGATCAAAACACTTGGGGTACATTATTACGCAAACAAAGGGAATTTGAATTTAACGTTCCCTTCCCGTCATTTCATAAACTTTAACTTTTCCCATGAATCCCAATCGTCCCAAAACTGTATACAAAGGATATGACTCGACTTAGCAACTCATGCAAGCAACTAGATAATTGAACTAAGGGTTTAAGGTGATAACAATAACGCACTAAAAGTGAGTGCATATAGGGTAGGCTAAGGCGATTTGGGTGTACATTTGGGGGTGGGGTGTAAACAATGCTCTTCATTGATATTCCGGAAAAACCGAAACATCACGAGAACCGCGAAAAGGATAGGCTCTGAGGGGTTAACTAGGGGTATCGTGTACTAAAGATGAGTACAACGCAAAGGGTGTGGGGGAATTACTCAACCGAGGTGGAAGAAGTAATTATATTACGGGTATCAAACAAGGGCTATCCTAATGCCTCTTATCATTTAGTTATTCCTAACTACACAAGTGTAGTCTTACTTGCGATCTCGGGATGCATCACAAAACAAGTTCTAGAATCTAATATACTACCGGTTCACACTCTAAGCATTAAAGATGAATGCTTTTAATTCCTACTAATCTAAGGGCGATCCTCACATTTTGGGTGGAATTTAGGTGGTAAAGGGTTTTTTTGCTAGTCATATAACTTCCTATCCGTGAGACGCTTTTGTTAAGACTAATGGCCCACTCCTATATATCATGAAAAATTTTAAATTTGGTGCTAAAATTACCCTAACCGACATTTTCTCATGGTTTATTACACAAATACAATTGGACAAAGCAAATAATCAAGGATAAGCATAGTTTCAAAGTTTCCGTTTTATTTTCCCTCCCTACACTTAAACTGAACATTGTCCCCAATGTTCCCCGAAAGTATCAAAGTTATGATAATGGAAGGTAATTAAAAACGAAAGAAACTAGTACTCCCCTGATTAGCTCGGTAGGATCCGTGTGTGAAGTAGTGGTTAAATTCTTTCCAAGAAGAATTTATGCGTGAAAAGCTCCTTCCAATCTTATGTAACTTCTTCTTGATAAAATAAACCTGCACACTTGAAGAAAAAAACGAAACCTTTGCGTAAAATCGGCGGTAATAATATATAAGACTCGATTTAAACTAGGATATAATGCTTGTGGAATGGATGTTTACAAAATTTCTGGAAAATTAAGACCTGGAAAATTCCAAATTTTTTAGTAGCTCAGAAAACGAGAGAAAAGTAATCTGTTGTTTTTACTCTTTCCTGACGCCGTCAGGTTGCGATCCTGACGCCGTCAGGTTATCCTGACAAAAACTGGTCTGCGATTTTCTGAAAAAAATTCTGGAAAACTTAAATCTTTAGAATCTGGAAAAATTTCTGCAAAACATCCATTATGACTCGATACAAGCATTTGACTCGAACAAACACACAAATATATCTTTTAATGAATTGTTATTCTCATGTTTACGTTTCCTTGAAAACGTGTGTAATCCTCCCTACACTTATCCCTTATGTAAAATACCTTTGTATGCAATTAAGACGAGGTTAAAAACAAAATAAAGCATTTTTACAAATTTAAACATGAGAATAAACAATCGATAAAAGATATATGACACTAAAAAGCAAACAATTAAGCATGGGTTGCCTCCCACGAAGCGCTTTTCTTTATTTAAGAGTCTTGTAGCTAGACTCGTAGTCGTGCTCCTACGTACCTATATAAGTAAGCCTATCCTCCACAATGTCATAAGGATCAAACTTATCATTTAAGTTCCTAATAGTACGTTCGGTTAGATATGCCTTTTCAAACTTTTCTCCATCGGGATCATAGATTGTTATCCTAATGTGCCATTCTCCATTACCGTCACTAGGCGGTCTATCCCAATCCCATTTGTGTTTAGATTTCTCAACTTTCCACTTATTCATGACAAGGTTGACGGGCAAGCTTCCTAAGAACTCGGTCATCTTCCTAAATACTAAGGCGTCCTCGAACGGGTTCACTTCCATGTCCCTAGCCATTTCTTTTTCTTGGAAAGTTGCTTTACTAGTGAAGGCTTCATCTAGGTAAAAAGGTCTTTGGGGGCCTATGAGGTTCTTATCTATCCAAGGTCCATATCTAGAAGGCTCTCTATCCAACTTAATCTCATGTGGGATTTCCTCTTCTTTGTAGTACGTATGCTTTTTGACATCGTAAATTGACCTAGCACTCCCTTCTCCTACCACTATTTTGGACATCTTACAATCGATGATGGCACTAGCGGTAGCTAAGAATCCTCTTCCTACTAGTAAGGGGCATGTCGGGTCCTTATTCATGTCTAGCACATGGAAGTCGGCCAAAATAGTCAACTTTCCTACGTGTACTACCATGTCTTTTATTATTCCTACCGGACGTGCAACACCACCGTCCGCTAGACCTAAGATGGTTTCCGTTGATTATATTTTACCTAAGTTAAGGCTTCTATGGAGGGACAACGGAACAAGATTGATGCATGACCCTAAGTCGGCTAGAGCGTCAAGAGGTTTGGAAGTTCCAAGCCTACACGGAAGAGTGAATAGCCCGGGATCGTCTAACTTCTTAGGTAAATTATTTCGCACAAAAGCGGACCCATGTTTTCCAAGCTTAAGTTCTAACTCATATTTTTCTTTTAAAGCATTATAATAAGGTGCATGAGCTAAGACCTCAAGAATCGGTTTTTCTTGATGGAGTTCCTTGTACTCCTCCTCTAAAGTAGGTTTGGATTCTTGGTTGACGGGTTCCACCAACGGTGCAGGGCCTTGGTACCTTTTGGATGGCTTGGAACCCTTTTTGATAGCGTTTACCGAGTGAACCGTTGGGTGTGAGGGGCATGGATGTGTGTTCTCCCATGGTGAACAAGAACATGAAGTCGACGAGATCGAATTCACTTTTGGGTTCTTTATAGTGTCACTTGGGAGTGCTCCAACTTCCCGTTCATTGAAGGCTTTTAAAAGGGCATCAAGCTTGTTTGTCATCTCGCTTTGTCTTTGCTTAAAATCGGCTTCAAGCTTAGTTAATCGAGTCTCTTGAGATGACAGGAATCTAGATGCAATTGCCTCAAGATTAGTGGGGTTCCCGGTGTTTAGAGAGTTGAACCTATTAGGTGGACTAGATGAGCTTTGGGGTGTGCTTGAGTTTTGGTTCCACTTAAGGTTAGGGTGATTTTTCCATGAGGGGTTGTAAGAGTTTCCTAAGTTGTTTTGTTCGGGTTTGAAAGTGTACCACTTTTCTCCCTCTCTGTCGGTACGCATGGAGGCGTAGTCCGCAAAAGCTTGTTCGGGAAGTCTTGTGCAATCACGAGTGTCATGGGGACCACTACATAACTCACAAGGTAGAGTGATTTTATTCACTTGACGTGAGGACTTAGGATTTTCGTAGGAACTCATTAGGAAATTAACTTGATCTTCAAGTTCGATCATCCTACAGTCGGAAGGAGGCAAGGAGATTGCCTTAACGGTTTTGGGCAGCTCACGGGGGTCATCCCAACTTTCGTTGTCATAGAGGGCAAGGTCCTCTATCATACCCCATGATTCTTTCGCGGTGAGATCACTAAGTTTTCCACCGGCCGCTTGGTCAATGGATCGCTTGGTGGGGAAGTTGACATGATCATAGAAAATTTGGACTTGGAGCCAAAGATCAATGCCGTGATGAGGGACTTTATGAAGTAAGTCCTTGAATCGAGTCCATGCTTCGTAGATAGATTCACCTTGACGTTGTTGGAACATCAAGATGTCATTCCTAAGCTTAGTGGTTCTCCCCGGTGGGAAAAATTGAGCAAGAAAGCGAGAGGTAAGATCATCCCAACTTGAGATGGAGCCGGCGGGAAGTCGCTCAAGCCAATTACTAGCTTGGTCCCGTAGAGAGAATTGGAAGAGACGCAGGCGCGTGGTCTCTCGAGTAGTAGCATCAAGGTCGATGGAATCGACAATTTTGAGGAAATCCCTCAGATGCTGATTTGGATCTTCGGAACGAAGTCCATGGAATGCACATCCGTTTTGCACCAACCGGATGGTGTCGGATCGCAGGGCCATAGTTTGGGCTTGGTCGGGAAGCTCAATGGTGTTCCTATAGCCTGAGTGGCTTGGTCTTGAGTATTCACCAAGAGTACGGGCTCTTGGCGGGTCAATTGGTGGTGGGTTGATGAATGGTGGGTGGTTATCACCTTCCATGATGAAAAGTGATGGGGTTACGAAAAAAGGTAACGAAGAAGGGGGATAGACTAAGAGGAAGCTAAAAATGAGAAAAAAAAGTTTACTTGATAGGAATCAAGTAAAGAAACCTAAACAAGGTGGACTACTAACTAGCTATTCTATTCCCCGGCAGCGGCGCCAAAAACTTGATGACGCTACACGCGTCGTTCGGGGTCAAAGGAACTTCCTTTTCGTCGAGCAAGTTTTTCAACACCCTAGGCAGTGAACCTAATCGTTGTAGTGTAGTATTAGGGTAAGCCACGGGTATTGATATCGTTCTCTAGGGGAATAGGAATGCTAGTGAGAAGTTACTACGCTAAGGTTGTGGTTGAGGAAGATTATTTTTTATCTTTTGTATATTTTTTAAGGAAAGGAAAGGTACGAATCTCGGGGTTTGAATTTGAGGGGGGTTGGTATTGCTACCGATTACTCTACTTATCTAATTATCTAATCTAAGGTGTATGTAGTCTATGTCTAATTAATGTGTGCTCGTATGATAGTTTAAAGATGTGTTTACTTAGGTTTTACTACTCCTTAATTATCTCCTATTGGTGGTTGAATTGTCACGTCCTTATTCCTAGTTGCGTTGTGTGTCTAAGGTTGTAGGGTATGCGTTTCTCCCTAACTCTTTGAACTTACCAAATGGTCTCGTCTACAAAACCCACTATGGATAATAAACTCTTACTCTAAGGCACTCTTTGGATGGTTTAGCTTACAACTACTCAAGGAGTCATATTCTAAGATTCACAAAGATTTAATCAAGCATTAAGTACACAACGAATGACCTATCGCATTACTAGATCATTAACCAACTAAGATAAGAAACAACCAATCAATATTCAATAATTAAGTTTCATATTCCCTAAGCAAACACACAAGTAAATTAGCCGGACATGGAAAACATGCAAGCATACACACAAATAATCAAAGACATAATTGTATTAATGAAGTAAAACACTTATCTTGGTGTAAGATAGGGTTTGGAAACCTAAAATACTGTACAAGACAGCCTTGGTTCGGTTTAGGTTTTTACTCCAAAAGACTACACACTCATACTGAAAAATTCGGATTCTATATATAATATTACACATGCGACGGCGTCACTTTATGTTTTGTGACGCCGTCGTGTCGCCGTCATTAGGGTTTCGTCTTGGCCACGTTAGACTTGCGACGGCGTCACCTTATGCTTGTAACGCCGTCCTCTTCAGCTTCTGACGCCGTCTGGATTACATCTAGGCCGTCTGAGTTGCGACGGCCTACTCTTTTATAACTTGACGTCGTCACTTTAAAATGGGAGTTTTGGCTTCTGTCCCGTCACAAAGATCCTCCGACGGCTTCACACTTAACACCTGACACCGTCACCTTATGTTTTCAGCAGCTTTGAGTGTCTCGATTCTGACTTTGGCCATTTTCTTCGTATAATCGCGTCTTTTCGTCCAAATAAGTGTCATTCCAGCATTTTGCCTTCAAGAGACCTAAAAAGTGAAAAGGAACGATATTAAGCAATAACGGATACAAAAGTGATCAAATAAGGGCTTAAACGACCCCTCAAAAAGGTACCTTTTAAAACCTTATCAACAAACCCTGACCCGAAGCAAACCAAACTGACACTTGACGAAAACGTTTTCAGAAATGAGATTTGCACAAGATAATAAAACTAATCCGTGACACACCTTACCACACAAATCAGAATTAAACACGTTTATCATGGTTTCAAAATTTTTTGCCTCACGAATTTTGATGTCAAACTGTTTTTAACAATGATTCCACGAAAACCCATATAACCGATTCACTCTCGGTTTTTAAGTCACAAAACAAGAAAAAATAAAATGAAATTATAAGAATAGAAACGTCGTGGGTGTCGACTTACCCACAAAGACGAGAGAAAGAAGGAAAGAGATATGAGGAGAAAGGTGGTAGAGGCGGCTGACGGTGGTGGCCATGACCACCGTGACAGTGGTGGTAGCAGTAAGGGTGGAAAGAGGCTACAAAAGTTTTTTAGGGTTTGTAAAAAACAAGTGAAACCCTAGAAATCTGATTCTAAAAATCAAGATCTATAGTGCGTGGGTGGTTCTAGAGGCGCGTGCTACCCATGGTTGGAACCACAAGCTCACGATCTATCTTTTGGTGTTAAGTTTGCATTTTCTGGCGGCGGCGGTGGCGGTTTCCGGCGACGACAGTGGAGGAGTGGTGGCCGGATTATTTTAGAGAGAGAGAGTTGTGGTGTGTGTGTTTATTTGAGAGAGAAAATTGGTGGAAGAAATGAGAGGAGTGTGAGTGGTGTGGGTATATATACTCCCACGAGGGACCTAACTAAGTAACTAGTACAATAAAAACTAAATGGGGCGGATGTGTAACTTATTACAAGGACCATTGATGTAATGTTTGTGAATGGATGTTTGCAGTTTTTCTGGAAAATTAAGACCTGGGAATTTCCAAAAATTTATGAGTAGCATAGAAAACGAAAAACTGTATAATCTGTTTCTACATAGCCTGACGTCATCAGGCTTTAATCCTAACGCCGTCAGGTTGTCCTGACAGAAAGTGGTTTGCTGCGTTTTTCTGGAAAAATTACATATTTAAAACCTGG
Source organism: Chrysanthemum seticuspe (assembly GCA_019973895.1). Lineage (NCBI taxonomy): Eukaryota > Viridiplantae > Streptophyta > Magnoliopsida > Asterales > Asteraceae > Chrysanthemum > Chrysanthemum seticuspe. The sequence continues at coordinate 279,362,008 of BPTQ01000005.1, forward strand.
AAAAATTCCTGCAAAACATCTATTATGAATCGATACAAGCATTTGACTCTAACAAACACACATATATAACAATTTCACTAATTGCAATTCTCATGTTCATGTTCTTCAAAAACGTTTGTGATCTTCCCTACACTTATCTTTTTGTAAAATACCTTTATATGTAATTAAGACGAGGTTAAAGACAAAATAAAGCATTTTCACAAAGTATAACATGAGAATAAACAACAATGAAAAAGATATAAGACACTCAAAAATTGAAAAACAAAACAAGCAGACAATTAAGCATGGGTTGCCTCCCACGAAGCGGTTTTCTTTTATGAGTCTTGTAGCTAGACTCGAAGTCGTGCTCCTACATTGTCTCATTTTTCATCCTTAATGAAAAATCTATCATATTGACAAAATTCTCATCTACTCTATACCTAGGTCCTAGGGTCAAACAATCCATATAGTAGAGCCTCCTTTTCTCCCACATAAAGTTCAAGCCTTTTTCAACATCTTCTTTGCTCTTTTCCTCAAAAGCTCTAATGTTATCTCGTTCATAGAGGGATAGAGGGCCATAACCGTTCATCTTCCAAGGCATCCTATATGTAATTTCATTGTCCCTTTCCGCAAATCTAACCGTTCCCTCAGACTTGTTATAGCTTAACTTAGATTTTTCAACAAACGGTTTTCCTGACACAACTTGGGACAAGCTATAGTCGATGACACATCCTATATATTCTAGGACCATAAAATCAACTAGGTAGGTGAGGTTTCCTATAAAGACATTTACATCCTTGACCCTTCCCACAAAATTGCAAACCCCACCGGGATACTTAGGGTCCCTCCTAATCTTAAGTCGCATTTTCATTATGTCATTGTAAACAGCTGATGACATCACATTGATTGGATAGTCCGTATCTATGTAAGCGTGCTCGACATTCTTATATCCAATCATACAAGGGATCTTGATGTTCCAATGATTTCCTCTCCTAATCTTTGGGCATATTCTAATGATGGGTGATCGAGGATTGTCGATTATGTATTTGTGGTATGCAACTTCTTCCTTAGTGGGATAACGATTGAAATAGGCACTAGTATCCTCATTCTCACTTTCATTTACTAAATCATTACCTGAACTATTGTTAATCATGGAGCCAACAATCGAGGCGCTAACCGCTTTTTCAACAGCGTCCCTAATTGTACTCTCAAATACCCCACGCAAATCTTGAAGCTCATTGATTCTACTAATAGTTCGGTTGCGACGAGGGTTGGAGGGGTGTTGGTCAATTGGTTGTGGTTTGAGTGGAAGTGGTTGATTTTGTCGTGGGTTATCACCTTCCATGATGAAAAGTGATAAGGTTACGAACAAAGACATGAAGAAGGGGGATAGACTACAAGGAAGCTAATGAAAATGAGAAAAAATCTTACTTGATAGGAATCAAGCAAGGGAACCTAAACGAGATAGAGATCTAACTAGCTATTCTATTCCTCGGCAGCAGCGCCAAAAACTTGATGCGCTCGGAAGGCGCGTTAGGGGTGAAGGAAACTTCCTTTTCGTCGATCAAGTTTTTCAACCTCCTAGGCATTGAACCTAATCGTTGTAGTCTAGTATTGGGTAAGCCTCGGGGATTGATATCGTTCTCTAGGGGAATAAGAATGCTAGTAAGAAATGTATGACGAGAAGGTGGGGTTGAGGATGATTCTTTTTTATCTTTTTATGGTTTTTTAGAAAGTTAAGGTAAAATCTCAGGGCAATTGGTTGGGGGGTGGTACTTCTACCGATTACTCTACTTTATCTAATTATCTATTACTACGGGTAGCTTATGTCTAATTGAGGTGTGCTCGTATGATGATTAAAAATGTGTTCACCTAGATACTATTACTCCCTAGTTATCTTTTATTGGTCGGTTGAGTTGTCACATCCTTATCTTAACGCGTTGTATTCCTAAAGGTGGTAGGGTATGCATAGTCCCTAGTTCTTTGAGGTTATCTCTCGTATACAACCTACGGAATCAGCAAGCCTAGGCTATTTCATCCATAGACCATATCATCAAAAAGCATACTCAAGCATTAAATACAACGAAGACGCCTAGTTGCACTCCTAAGCCAATTTCAATTAAGATAAGAAACAACCTAACAATAATCAATAACTAGGTTTCATAGATTTAAGCAAACACACAAGAAATTTAGCTAGACATGATAGACAAGCAAGTATACACACAATCAATCGAATATAGGATAGACATAATAATAATTTGGATTAAATAACTTATCTCGATGTGTAAAATAGGGTATGAGACCCTAAGATACTGTCCAATTCGGACTACAAACGATTTAGGGTTTTTTTCTCTAAAAGTCTACCTCTTAGAATACAGAAAAATCGAATTCTATATATAGATTTACAACTGCGACGGCGTCACCTTTTGCATGGGACGCCATCAGCTCGCCGTCATTAGGGTTTCGTCTGGGCCAAGTCATCGATGGGACGGCGTCACCTTAGAGTTGTGACGCCGTCGGTCTTCAGTTGGGACGTCGTCTTGATTCTAGATATGGGCCATCTAAGTTGAAAACTGTGAGTGATGCCCTCCAATATTAAGGCGTGACGTCGTCAGGTTATGTAACCAAAATTTCCACTGAGCCGTCGCGTGCATGTTTTGATCAAGTCATCATAGAGGGACGGCGTCGCCCTTTGGTTGGGACGCCGTCAGGTACTGTTGATCAGTCTTGTGAGGCTTTGATCTTAACTTTGTCATTTTCTTCATGTATTTGCTCCTTTTCGTCCAAATGTGCTTCATTCCAGCATTTTGCTTCCAAAAGACCTAAAAAGTAAAAAAGAAACGAAATTAAGCAGTAACGGATATAAAATATGTCGAAATAGGGCTTAAATGACCCCCTAAAAGCGTACGTTTTAAATCCTTATCAATTCCCTACACCTTTATGCAATTGTGACCAAATGATAAGGGGCAAAAACCTTAATCAGATATGTATACACTCTTAATGCAAGGACCATACTCGTAACAGCAACGAATACAATCAAAACACATATCAAAACAATCAAAGAGGAAAAAAAAAAACCGATAGCACAAGAATATAAAATAGATTCATTTATTTCATAGATAAAGTGAACTTCAGTACATATCGTTCCTAAAAGAAACCATCAAAAGCACAAAATACAAGAAAATCAATTAGCCCTCCTAAGATCTTCAAGGAAGTTGTTCTTGTCAAACACCTGACTATGTGTTTGACAAATCATCTTCCTTAGCTCCAACGCCTTCAACACATTTGCCTTTTGATTCTTGCGAAGATCCCGAAGAAGCTTGTATGTCATAACCGAAGGACTATATCCTTCGAACTCGTAAATATACTCTTGAGTTTTGTTTATAGCATGAACCAAATCAGCGAAAGTCTTTTGGAGACCGTTTGCAATCTCGATGTCCTTGTCGTTTTCTCTTTGATAATAAAGAGCAATCGAATTGAACATGGAGTAAGACTTGGTAGCTATGGCGAGTTCCTGTAGACGTGTGAAGTTAGCCATTAGGTTGTTGTGATTTTGTGATAATCTATGTTTGTGATTGTTGGTATGCAAATGGTATAGGGTATGAAACCTTAAATACCAAAAACAACGGGACCTTCCAAATTCAGGGACTACTTGTGAAGTTACTAAATAGCTAAATAGTCAATTTCTATAATAAAAATACGCGGGAATTTTAAGTGCAAAAACGGCTAACTGACCAAATTCAGGGACCAAGTGTGACATATGAAAATTATTACCATGCAACTTGACCGTTGCCTTCCTTGATACGCTTATACATAATTAATGTATTGCCAAACACCCAAATAAACCCAAGTACTAAGATCCAAAAACATAAACACTCTCATAATAACCCGACCCAATTAAGAAAACCCAATCCAAACCAAACCTAAAATACATCCACACTCCTAAACACACGTACTGAAACACACATCAAGTCAAACACATTCATAAAAACACCAAGTAAAACCATGAAAGACAAGAGCATATTCGTGTCAACTTTTAAGGATGTATAGGAAGAAGAAGAAGATGAGGTCTTGTTCGTAATCCATTGTAATGGGTTTTTTTATTATAGCCCACTCAGGTATGAAGGAGGTTCATTAATTAATCTGTGTGCCTTTACCAGTGATAGGGATATATTTAGTTCAAGCCTTGATAATGTATTATCAAAGATTAATGAACAAAAATAGGCGTTGTTTTTCTGTGATCTTGAAGAATCCCTAGAAAATGGTTTGCATTTGATTCATACTGATGATGATGTTCATACTTTGTTTGCACTGGCTGAAACACATGAGTTAGTTGATATCTTTGTTGCACACAAGCCCCAAAAGTTAGCACAATATTATTTAAAAAAACATAAGTTTTGAAGTTGTGGGTTGGGTAGAGCAAGATGCTAACTTTCGAATGGTTAGTCCAAAACCTTTTAGGACTAGACGTAAATGGCACGGGATATATAGGAAAAAAAATGCATGAGAGTGGAACCAAGACACCAACAGTGAAAGGTGGTGTTGTTATCAAAGACGAAGAAGGGGTTGTAGATAAAAAATAAAAATAAAAATGCTTGAGGAAGAGGATGTTTTGCACAAAAAAAAGGGAAAGAAGTTGTTCAACATTTTAAGCGAGGTTTTGATGGGAAGGGAAAGGCTGAAATGGTTGAGTTTGCAGGTTTTGAGTCGAAAACATAGTTGGTGCTGCAGGTGTTGAAACCAGGGTTGGTGGTACTGCTGTTGATGTGTCTAGCGGTATTAAGACACCCTTTAGAAGCAGAAAAAGGATTACAAACTGCGTCCTTGCACTTTTCGCCCAAAGGCCATCCTAGGTGATGTTTCAATGATTAATACCATGTCATGTGTTTATGTTGGGTTCAGTGAATACCCAAACCCCTTAACTCTAGTATTTGAATAGAAAATACCCTAAGTGTTTATAACCTTAAAACACTATCAAGTCACTGAGCGCATAGCCACTCAGTGAGCCATCCTCAGGATACTCAGTACGAGATGAAGAAGAAGTCTCTCCACTCAGTAAGGCGGAACTTAAGGGGTGAAGACTGAGTCAAGAAGAAGATGGTGGATTCAGTGAGTGGTGACAATAACTCACTGAATCCCAAAACTCCTCACCAACTATTATGACAGAAGACAAGACTGAAGATTGAGACTGAAGGCTAAGAAGACTAAAGAATGAGCGGGACAAGGCGGGATAAGTTTGAACAGATAAGACGAAGTCCTTATCAACCCAAAGTCAAACTTTCCCTGAAACACTAACAACCAGGATCAGTGTCATCATTGACAAGAAGAAAGCAGCCTTGTCACTTACTCAATATAGACATCGTAAACAGAGACAAAATACATCAGTATTTTATCTTCTGTAACCTTGTCAATTTGTCCTCTAGGATAGAGTTAAAAAACATACTTGTATAAATAGCCATAAGGTATGAGTGAAAGATTTAAGCTTGTGCATTAATTGTGAAAAACACACACAAGCATCTTTCACTCCTCTAAATACGACTATATCCCTGAGATAGCTCAGTGGTACCTGAATAGTTGTGCTTAGACTTAGCCTAAGCTTCGTGAGGAGTTACACCATACTTGTCAATTCAATCCCAAGTACTGTTCCGCAAGTACTTGGGTAATGTATTCTTTTTTATTCGTTTTAATAAAGAATATAAACGTTAAAAATTACTCTGTGTTTTATCTTGTTAAAACTTATCTTTATGTGCTTTCCTTCAGTCATGATTCACACTTAGTCATTATAACTGTTTTTAGCTATTTGTGAAACTGGAACAACAGTTTAATTCTTTTAAGCTGTAATAGTACAATACCTAACTTAAATGTTTGTTGTTTGCATACTTGTTTTTGCAGACAAGGTAGCAGTATCATCATCACTTTAAGGTTCATGTTTTGTGTGTTCATCAGTTTATGGATATCCACGACTAGTGTGTAGATCATTTGAAGGTTCAGCAGTTGAAGGTTTTGCAGTGCAAAACTGCATCATCTTTTATATTTTGTGAAATGTCAGTAGAACCATGTATCAGATTATGACTCACTAGTTTCAGTTATTTTACAGTTGTATCAGACATTGAATCTATAGTTGACTGATATAAGTCAACTTGCTAAATAGTTAGTTATGTATAATATTTGTTTGTTTGTCTTATAGGTTAAATTCTGTGAGATCATACTAGTTTATGAGTTGACCTTTATAAAGTCATACTTAAAATGTCGGGTGTAATGGTATAATCAGCTCAAACAATCACCTCTTTCTGTGTTGGTGGAATTAGGTTGGGTTAGATTTAACTAAAGTATGGTATAAATGTGTATGGACTATAATACTCTCGACTAACTAATAGAAATCAAACGTTGACCTAGGCATTAATGGTCAAGGGACTGGTTTAGCCTTAAAATCTCATACAGTACTTTGGACTATTGACGACGAAAAAGGCAAGTTTTGGTTCAGCGTGATATTTTTTGACAAGTTTAGGGACCAACAGTGTATTTTAGTCTTTAATTAACTACAAAACATAATTTAAAATCATAAAATGTTGAAAAAAAATTGCAATATATATTTGGACCGGATTAACCAGCTATGGTTATCTGTTGCTCAAGAAATATGCAGTGACTATATAATTAATAATATCAAGTGAGTCAGTGTTTGCATACAGATAAATTACATGTCAACTATAGTTGTGGTTTACTAAATAAAAAAAGCATTATTTCAGAAACTAGAACAAAAAAAGCTTAATGGTCATATTGTAGAAAATATCAATATTAAGTAGTTATTATACCTCCAAATTTTATGTGGACTCCAGATATAGTTTCCATAAATAATGAAAGACATGAGATCAGGTATGTTGTATTTGGGCAGCTGATTGCTGCAATGAACAGAATCCAAAAAATCATATAATGTGTATACTAATTCTGATACCGCATATTGGAAGGACAAACTAATCGGTGAAATGAAAACGCTTAATAACAAGCCCGTATTCAGCTACATTTGTATTTATGGTTATGATTCATATATCGTGTCACAAAAGAAGATATTTTCGATTGTATGAGGTTTATAATTTATTGGTGTATTATATGAAAACACAGCATGTGATCTAACCAAATTTGACAAGTAGTTAGCCCGGATTTATGAATAATGAATTATGTGACATGATCATTTATGAGAAGAATGTGTAGTTAACATGCGTTTTGAGTCGGAAATAAAAACACGACACCCTGAAGGTAACATGGAAAGTACATATCACTATTAACAGATACTATCTGAAGGTGTTTTAGAGAAAATCCAGTAGCAAGATCCATACTATAGACTAAATAAACTTAGCAGTTAAATAGCAACATCCATCACATTTAAAAACAAGACCTTGGGATCTTTTAGCAGTTAATAGTGTATGTGATTGAAGGTAGTAGTGTTAGGATGTGTTTGGCGAAAAGCTTATGAGAGGCTTATGAGGCTTGGGCTTTTAAAATAAGCTGGCTTACAAAATAAATCTCATTTGTTATGCGGGCTTATGAAATTATAAGCCCCTAAAAAGAGCTTAAAACTTTAGCTCCATAAAAGAGGCTAAAAACTTTAGCCCGAGACTTTTGAACAATAAATTACTTATTTACTTACAAAAATATCTAACATATACAAAAACTCATTTAATTATATCCTTTTTAGTAATTTTGCAATAATAAGCCTAAGCTTAAGCCTATTTGCCAAACAAGTTTACAAAAATACAAATTTCAACTACGGCTTATAATAAAAACCCTAGCCTCAGCCCATTGCCCCATTGCGCCAAACATACCCTTAAAGTAATAGATCTGGTATTTGATCATGCTAAATCCTGAAGGCGGCAATTTATGTCTAAAATCATAAAAATAGGCTTCTATAGGCTAACTTGTAAAAGAGTTAAGCGCATTTAACTTTTTCCTTTTCTTGAAATGAGCATGTATGACCCTTTCAAAAATTAAATTAGCATTAAGAGACATGTTTTTCCTTCAATTAGAGAACATTGCAATTGTTATTTTTATTTTTTTTATTATAAATATAATATATTTAACTATTTAAATAAAAATGAATTGTTAGGTTTGGTGAATGTTTTTCGTCGTTTTAAATCTTTTCTCAAGCGATTCGTATAACATAAGCCCGTTTGGCCCGTGCCTGTTCGGCCCGAGCCCGCCCGACCCACCCGCCCGTTTTGCCACCTCTACTAAATCCTTAGTTAGGTTCGGACAAGTAGACACATTTGTGACATGTCAAATAGGTTTCAACGAATAACCTTCACATCTTTAGGCAATCTATAAAAAGCCAGAAAACTGCAAGGAACATAAATTATCTACAAAATACTTTGAAACAACATGCAAAGAGACCATATATAATTAGTACAATCAGACATTCTTATTGCTAATATGTCAGCCGAACTTCGACAAGCAATTTACACCGTTACAAAAATCCAGACCTTATATCATTTACATGTCTATTACTACTATTATGTCCACCAAATTTCACTGGTCTTAGATCTGGTCTAACATGGGGGATTATATGCCCTTGCAGTTTCGCAAGCTCTCTTACTCTTAACAGAATTGGTGCTGGGATTGGAATTGACGCCTGCTTCTTAGAGTTATGCACCTGCTTCAAGAAAACAACTCTCAAATCAGTAATTAGGAAGCGTAAAAGGTAGATATGCTAACAAATTGATCTGTTAAAAGAGTTATTCGAGCTTGAGTTCAACTCACACTATGCTTGATCTAGTTTGAGCACAAAACCAAGCTCAAAACATATAGTAACTAGTTGAATCCAAGCTCTCATAAGAGATCAACTACGATTCTTATCAAATTTGGCAAGCCCTATGTGATAATGCAGGTCTAAATTATAGTTTTGACCCTTATTTCAAAAAACTATAGGGCTCAACCGCTCAACTAGTATCCCTATAGAGTTTTTCGAGTTATTCGATATAACTTCAGATATGTGTATATCTAAGGCCTTCTCAAACTTCTCAAGCTGAAACTAGCCTGCAATATGATTGCTTGTCGAGCTATCGATTCGAGTTTTAAATTCTGACCGAGCTCGAGCTTGCCTCGGCTTTCTTACAACCCTTGCTAGAACTCATAATTCGGCGTAACACGCCAAACCAATTTACCAAAACCATTGGTGAATACGAGACTGACACTAAATCACTAACAACTTTTGCATATTTTGTCCGTTTAGTTATAAATTCTAAGATATTAAGAGAAAAAGAAAATCAATATCTCAGCATAACAGCTATAAGAACTAAACTCTCGAGAAATGAAATGATATCTACCCTAGTGAACACTATGGTAAAGATGGTTCATAACTTCAAATGTATAAGAATAATGAATCATCAAGATAGCCTGATTTGAAGACTTGGATATTCTACAGTAATTAATCTAGAGACAAAATTGCAAAAGGGCCTTAGTCCATTCTGGTTGTGTTCTTATGTCTTCTATTTCATGTCTACATATCTTTGGCGCTACACATCTGTAAATACAGTAGATGAAAGAAACTGAAACAAGATGGTTTTCAGATCTGTATAAGGAAATCCAAATACAGTGCTTCTCCCTTGAAGTTCAAAAATTGCAATGAAAAGCTTCATAGGAGCCAACTAGAGGTGGCAAGATGGGTGGCTAAACAAGTTGCGTAATGGGTCAAACATGTTTGGCTTTGAACAGTTCATTTTTAGTGCAAGTCAAAACAGGTTGGTCGATTTTGGCCGACCCATACACTTTTTTGTTCATTTGTTAGCTTTTTATAAATAATTAATGCTCTACTTGTGATCACCGCAATAATCTTATTGCATTATAATAAATTTTTGAATAATAACTAGGAACTATGACATTAAAAGCAGACTTTAGGCGACGTTCACCTATACGGCCCATCTGATTCAGTTTTTATTTGTTTTTTGACATGACAAACCACAACCCAAATCAACCAATTTATAAGAATTTTGATCAAATGGAGACCTCTACATACAGCACTGAAAACTTAGATTGCAAGTTGCAACTGAAAAATAACTACTTACCCCTTTGTCAGCGGGTAACTGGGTGAAACTGGCTCTCAGCAGATTCCTCCACTTATCCTGCAAACATCAAAAGTTGGCTTACATAAAATAAAAGGTCGTCTTGTTCACAGTTTAGCTTACAGGAGACTTGTATACTGGTCAAAACAGTCGACTTATGTACGGCTCATAACGGGTTGAATTGACCTGAAACACTTCCTGACTAAAATTTACATATAGAATAGGGCCAGATATGATTGCAATAAGTAGGTTATTTTATTAAAGAGTCTAATGGTTGTAAATAAACAATTGGATGGTTTTATGCATCAAGAAAACTTTGGGCGACTTTCAACCTGTTAAACAGACCTGTTTACCCGTTAGAGATATAACATAACCACAACCTACTGATCAGCCATACATAAGTGAATGGGTAAAAAATGTCACCTCTATGTTATATCCAAATGCATGAAAGGACAACATAAAGATAAAAATATATTATACCTTGAGATCGACTGATGTACGATGTGAGCATGTTGGAAAGGAAATCCTCTTTATCTCGGACCACCTTCCAGCACCATGCCTAGAAACACCTTCAACTAACTTGATAACTTCACTAAGAGTCCATGGTCGGTGATGTTTCCGTCTCATCCCTCCTTTTGCTGTGGGTACAGTTAATATATCATCATCTGAATCGTCTGCATATGAATTCATGGGTCCCTCATCAGACTCATTGTTTAAGTCTTCAGACTGCTCTGAATACCGCTCATTTTCTCCTTCTTTCTTAATTAGCACCTATAGGAATTGAAGATAACAGTCACAAGCCACCATCTAGACAAACATCTTGATGTAGAATCTAAGTCTATCATCAAACTTTGATAGCAATTGATACATAATCTACTTCACAATACGACTATAAAGATGTTCCCACAACAGATATAGTCTATATAACTTTGAAGAATTGAAAGAAGGGATTGAGACTCAAAGAGATAAACCAACAGATTACAAGGAACAATAACAGAACAAGACGGAGTATCCTGCTATTCATTTTTGGAACACTCATCAATAGCAAGTTAATGAACCGAGACAAGAATGAGCCGTATAAATGCTTACAGGCTGTTGAATCCATCCAGTGGGTGGTTCAACTTTGACTTTGCGATTCTCCATTTCATTATCTGACTGAAACTCATGATCGTCATGGGATTTCTTTACATGTTTTGATGCCATACCCATTCCACAAGACTGGAAGTCCTACAGTTATAGTTTACCACAAATGAGTAACCAAATAAGCAGCAGAAACATTTGTAACCGCATATTACACATATATCCACACAACATTTTTGTGACTTGATCCTAGGTAAGCAGCTAGAGATTATAACTATAATGCAGATGAACGCCTTCGTACATAGTGTCTCAGGCAAATTGTCTCTGTGCATAACAATGTAATATTTCTTTTTATATCTTATATACAAATAAAGATACAAACTAAAACCAATGTATGACAATGTGACACCACATTTTTGTGACTTGATTTTAGGTAAGCAGCTAGAGGTTATAACGATGATGCAGACATTGGTATCTCTAAGATCACTCAAAATAAGAAGCAAGAAAGCATGATGTTAGTAGTACTCGCATTTCACACACACACAAAAGTAGCAACAAGAAAGCATGATAAACCTAAAATGTTGGTTGCAACTATTCAATAACTAATGTAGGCAAGTAAGCATAATACACCATACTGTCAATATACATCATGATACTAATGTTCCAATCATGGAATGCATATTTTCATTTAGTGAAATGCGTACAGCCAAGATAACCGAATAGCATATCAAGAGTGTCTTAGTGTTAACAAAGACATGCAACAAAATAACCTATTATAATCATCAAAATAATACATACATAAGTCAATATAACAAGGGATTTCGTAAAGACAATATAAGAAAACCACAGAAAGGACAAGCAACTAGGTAATAACAACACATATATGTCTGACGCAAGAACAAGCTAATGCAAGCAAGAAAAAATGCAAAATCAAATATAAGTTTGCCAAGATAAAAGAATATAAAGAAAGCAAGCCAATCAATAGCAGCCAAGTTTCAACTATGTCATTTAAACTTTCTTAAAAGGTTTAACAGGTCAAGTTTCGGTCTTGTTTTATGTTATGAATTTTTATACAAAAATGGACATGCAACCTATATTAGTGGGTTATATATGTTGATGTTGCATGTCAAATGCAAAATAGCTGTTGTGGCATTGCAGTTGTAAAAAAAGGGACGACGTGGCATCTCCCCATCTAACTTGTACAATCGGGGTGTCACAACAGCGCTATTTAACACAAACCTGGAGTTTGGGTAACCTAGGTGAAACAATGGTGAAACTTGTCTACTATTTAGTGAAATTTGCTCAACATACCCCCGAATCCAGATACTACTAAGGCGTAAACAGTACCATGCACAATACTTTATTTCTGATTCAACATACCATAAGAGCCACATAATTCTCTCGTGGGCGTCCTCTACGGATCCTAGAAACATATGGAATTTCAACCCCAGAACCTCCAAGTGAATCCTGACGAGTGACCAGCGGTCTGCTAACAGGCTGGATATTATGAATGGGCCTAACACGAGTCCGTGGTCCATGTCCAGAACTTCTGACAGAGGAAACCAGTTTTCCACCAGATTCCCCACTGTCTGGTTCAGAAGCTTCTTCAATATAGCGCTTTGTGGGCTTCCGAACTCTTTTAGCTCCCAGATTATCATCACTATGAATATGAGGACTGGAGGTATCGCTTTTCACACTCTTACTGCTACCACTGAAATGATCTTCCAATTGAATAGTTTGGCCAGCTGATTTATTGATATTACGGGCCTTATGGCCTCTAGCATTTCTTCCACCAAAACCATCAAAAGGATCCTCGTTATGAATCTCATCCTCATCATTGTAGTCTTCCCTTTTGACTTTCTTTGCTACTCTGTTGTTTTCAATTCTAAACGTGGTAGCTGAAACATCACAAGAATTAGATAAACCCATGGAAATCCTTCTCTTGAGCCACTGTTTGTCCTTCACTGAAGTTTCCCTGCCAAATGTAGCCTTAAAAGTTGCTTGAAGTTCTCTGACTGAAAGATTGTCCAAACATATCTCCCCCTTTAGTTTTGAGAAATCAGGTTGCAAACTAGCACACATGGTTGAAGTTGAAGCTTCACTTTCAGTTGATCCTATTGGAGGGTCTGCTTGTTTTATATCTACAGATTGGTCAATCTCTCCATCAACAGGAGTGGACTCCAATCGAGGAATTTCCTGCAGTTTGAGATTAAAGCAAACTCTTATTTCTTTTCAATTAAAAGTTGAATGTCCAAGTACTTCTTAGGGATACAGGCATACAACTCGATGGTAAACGATTATTTATAATACAAATAGATAAATTTAATATATTGTACTGTATAATCCATTTTAATGAGCTTTCCTTTAAAATGGTGACGGCTCATGAGAGACCAAACACCATCAATACTCACTACACTAGAAGGTTTAAGATCATATTTTTTGACTTTTATTTATTTTCAAATGTGTGTAATGTCTTGATAATACAAAAAGTTATTCAATATTATATAGTCATAACAAATATAACTGAAGAACGTAGTAATATGTATCTAATTTTGAAATAACATATAAGTATCTGGTCACCCATTAACATAGTTAACTCCTTTGACTAAAACAACGTTAATTTTGAAGTAACCAAAGGGACATTATAACAACCCTAAAAGTAACGAGAATAACAACCCTAGAAGTTGTTGAAGGTGAAATGTAGCATTTAGCAGGTGCAGGTCCATTGCAGCTAGAGATAAAACAAGCTTGGATGATGTTGAAAAAAAAACAGTACCTCAAATTGGGGATTCAACTTCGCAAGATCAACTGTTGTGTCAACTAACGCATCGGATCTTCCTCCTTGGGTAGAAGGGTCCTCAAAATTTAGGAGACCTGTGATATTTTTCATTCAGATGAACTACAAGTATGCAAATAGAAGCCTATATGGGTAGAGCTATCCGCATCTTGCATCCTAAAGGGAAGATCATGAGTTCTAGACACGCTATATCATCTTTTTTTAATGCATGCGTTTTCAAACCAATAATTTTATAGCGTTGATAGCAAACAAGATCATGAAACACGATAGGTAAAAAGAATGCTTTATCAATACCATATTAAGAGCATGTTCAAGAAAGCAGTTTTTCTAAACGAGCATTATGCAACACTTCTTTCATATGGAAAACAAGACACGAGATTTATGCCCCTAATAGGGCTTTAATAGTGGCAAGACAGTAAATACATGTCCATACAAAGACGATTAAGAACCACCAGCATAAGAGAGGCACAACTAATTAATAATGAAAAAGAACAAACTGAAGAGACCTTCACAGTCGATAGGCATGAACTCCTCATCAAAAGCATCATCATCTAAAGTGCAGACTCCAGTCTCACCATTGTTCAGTACATGATGCACTGAACTGTTACCATCAAGAAATTCAGCTTCCATAACTTCATCATCGGTTGCAGGTACTAATCTCCCATCGCCTTCAACCTGGAAAGTAGCACAGACTTCATAAAAAGAGATGCAATTTACTATGTCTTAACTAAAAAAAATCAGCAAAGGCACATATGGCATAAATGACGACCACGACCCACAATCCTCAAAATGATATTCTGCACGTGTTCCATCAACAAGTATGACTGGTAACAATGATGATGAGTAATCAAGTCAGTAAACTGAAACATTATCATGACAGTGGCAGGAAATTTATCCTGTTGCATCAGTATTATCATACAGCTAGAAAAAACCTCAACATCCCAGTTTGTCTTTAGAGAACCAAACTCCCAAATCCACTAAACTTCTAGCAGCAAATCAGATGCTTGTTAAAATTCAATGCCATGTAAAGGAAAAAACTAACTACAAGTTTCACATTTTAAATCTGCATACTTTACAGCATTAAAACTTCAAGCACAAAACAGGAACTCTTATAGCACTCAAAGATAAGACTAATCAGACCAGTTAATAAAGACATGCAGCAGAGTTCCAATGCATCTTTCTATTGCTTGATCTTTATCTAGAGCAAAACTAGCAGCAAATCAGATGCTTGTTATAATTCAACGCCATGTAAAGGAAAAAACTAACTGCAAGTTTCACATTTTAAATCTGCATACTTTACAGCATTAAAACTTCAAGCACAAAACCGGAACTCTTATAGCACTCAAAGATAAGACTAATCAGACCAGTTAATAAAGACATGCAACAGAGTTCCAATGCATCTTTCTATTGCGTGATCTTTATCTAGAGCAAAACTAACAGCAAACAGAAGTATAGTGAGATTTCTTAGCACAAAGAAGGCAAACCTGTACCTGAGGGTGAGGTATCTTTTCTATGCAATATTAAAAGTTAGCTTAGCATTATGCTACACCAATAGAAGATTATAAGTTTAATACTGACTGCACAAGCAAGTTGTACTACTAAAACACAAAGGGATTCATATGTTTCTTATGCTTTTCAATGTCACTTGCTAGACAGAGCATTATAAAGTTGTTGTGCGTAAATTGTACGAGATTTATCTTCAGATTCTCTTTAAAATTAAATCCCATTAATGCAGGATAAAAACTAGCATCAATAAGAGCATAAGGGGCTTTATAATTACAATATAATATCACATTCCACACAAAAAGATCCTACTTGTCAAGCTCTCCGAAGTCGCGAGTCGAATCAAGAGTCTGAGAAACCGTTAAGGTGACTCAGATCTTGACTCCTACGATTCATCCACCGACTCTTCCGAATATGACTCACAAGTCACAGAATCAGGTAAACATTTAGTTTAACATAAAAAAATGAAATAAAAAAAAATGACTAAATTCCTCCTGAATCAAGCAATTGTGTTTGTTAAACTCATGCTATGCTGCTCTCGAGTACAATAGCATACGTTATAGATCATTTTAAGAAAGCATAGAGACCAAGAGAGTTTGTGATTAAATCAAAAAACTAGATGGTTAATGACTGACTGGGATATTTAGGTTTTACAATAGGGTCACCCACTCAATTACTCACAACTATCCCCAAATTTAAGGTTTTAAAATTCTTTACTAAAAAATATCTCAATTTACTAAGGATTTTTAAATTTCATTAACTGTACCATTTACTTTAAGAAAATTAGGATCTGTATATGTTACTACTTATTAGTGTCTCAAAATTTATGATTCCTAGTCACTATGATGTTACTTATCTTAAATCGTTCCTTGCAAAGAGTCAAAGAGTCAAAGACTATAGACCCTGTGTTATAACATGTATAATCTACACCACAACGAACCCATATGCTAAATGTGTCAAACATGTTACACCATGTGTTAGTGTCTTCCCCCAGTATAGTGGGGCTATTACAATGCATGTGTCAGCTACTCCCAAGTACATGACTGTAAAGGAGATACCTCCTATTCATTGTTATTAGAACTAAATGTTTCTTTTAAATTTCCATTAAATACTTCTCGTCACATAGGCGAGGGCATAGTCAGCACCAAGTATAACACCAACAATATGTGACCCATGATATCTAACGTAAATCCATTTGTAACTTTGTAAGCAAAAGAAACATTCATTTTTATAATAATTAAAATAGGACAAAGAAGAGTATTTCCTTTGAAGGCATATACTTGGGAGTAGTCAGTGTCCGAATGCATTACAATTGCCCGACTGTCTTAGGGAACACGCTCACACATGGTGCAGTTCTATGCGCCTCTATCATAACATAGCATCATAGACTACTAAGAATGATTCAAACAAATCGAATTGCAAATTACCCGAGCTAACTTGTAAACAACTGGATCAGCAATCTGCTTTGTGTTATCAGAGCGAGTTATCACAATCGCCGAAGCACTCTCTACCTCACTTCTCCCACTTTCTTCCACTCCTACCACGGTTTCCATGTAACATTCCACCACATGCAACCCAAATGCAGCAACTGAAATCACACAAAAAGGTCAATAAATACAAACCTTACAAACACGCCAATCACCACCGTTACTTTTCTCATTATAGCAAACCCAAATTAAATAATCCACGCAATCATAGATTAGCATTATACCATAAATTCACTAATTGTAACACAAAATCAAACTAATTCTTAATAATTAAAAACTCAAATTAACCCTTCTACACAATCACTAGTTTACATTATATAAAAAATTCACCAACAACACGAAAACCTAAGCAAATTTGATCACATAAATTACATGTTCTAATCAGTAGTTTCGGTACTAACTCAAACTAAAGCTTCTACATTCACAACACAAAAAGGCTAATAAACTTAATCACCACAATCACGTTTTTTAATCATTAGAAACTCAAAATAAACATCCTACACACCTACAAGCATACATGAATACATCAATTTAATCACCATAATTACCGTTCTGATCGTTACTAAAAATATTTAGCCTTCTAAAAAACACAAGTCAACATTATATCATTAAAAAGTAACTTTTTTTAATTCATTACAATAAAAACTATAGCTTCTACGCAATTGCATAGCTTACATTATACCATTGTTGAAACTCAAACACCGCAACCGCAACTACGTCTTCCAATCATTAGAACACTCAAAATCAAAGCTTATACACAATTGCGAGTCTCGATTATCATTACTTCACCATCCACGATACAGTAACGTAATCATTACAAGCTCAAATTACACATTCTACACAAACTCAAGCTAACATTAATTACTTCAATCACCACAATTACATGTTTTTATCACTACACTCTCTTATTAAACCTTCTAAACAAATCAAGCTTTACGATTTAAAACACGACGTGAGTCTTAATTACATCATCAATTCACCATTCCACAACACGAGGACATAAAAAAGCTAATCAATTTAATCACGTTTTTAATCGGATATAAACTCAAGTTAAAGCTACAGCACAATTACGTACCTTACATTCTAATCATTACAAGCTCAAATTATTCTAATCAATTCAATCGCCAAAATTACATGTTTTTATCATTACAAGCTCAAATTAAAGCATCTACACTAGTTCAAGCTTTACGCTATATCATCAATTCACCTCCGCAACACAAAAAACCTAAATTTAATCATTATAAACTCAATTAAAATCTTCTACACATTCAAATCATGAATTCACCATTCAAAACACAATAAAATACTAACGCATACAAACTAATCAATTGCATGCTCAAATCAGTACAAATTAACCGTAAAAATATAATTTTACCGCTTAAATCTGTGATTACAACAATTACATGTTCTAATCATTACAAAAATGAAATTAAACACCATAATTAAACCTTGTACACATTTAACAGTACACAATTACTTGTTCTCACCGTTAAAATGTAAATTTGACGGTTGATTTTGTGATTTGGATGTGAAAATTAGGGCTCCGATTGATTGATTAAAAAAATTGGGGGAAATGAAGTTTAGTTTTTAGTGAAAAATGTGTGGGGGTTCGGATTTGAAAGGGAGTTGTTAAATTTGGTTGTGGGGAGTTGGGTTGGAGTCCGGGTTGTGTATAGTGGTTCACTAGTTGGTCACTGTAGTGTGTACTCGTGTCTTGGTTGTGCGGTGGGAATGTGGGATTATTGTTGGGTGTCAAATGACGTCGTTGCCCCTCTGCTAGTTTTCAAACTTTTGCTTATGCACTACTAGCTTATAGACCCGTGAAATTCACGGGTTTTTAAAAAAATTATTCATTAAGAAGGTAAGTGTGTGAATAAAATAATAAACAACAACGAACGATACATGTTCCATTCTTTTAGAAAAATAAATAATAAGTTAACGATCCTATAAACAATTGTGTTTATAACTATTAATATAATAAACGCCTATGCATCGTCATCTCCAAATTTGATGATCTTCACAAGAAAATGTATGTAGCGAGCGTTAATAAAGTGATAAGCCAATGTTCGTTTCTTCAACACCAAATAAGTTAAAAAAAAACATTAAAAGTGTAAATAAAAGGAGTTTATGATTTATAACAAGCGTAAATTTAAGAAATGTTATAAATGATGTAATATGTATATTGGAGATACCTCTTGGATCTTTATACACAACATTTGTAGTGGTGTTCGATAGATTACCATCTGCATTACAAACGACAACCTAAAAATTCTTTTGCTTTTGACGCAAGAAACAATTACGTATAGTTGTCCGTGGGTGAAAACAGTGCATGAGAGATACAAACAAACTTTTGAAAGTGATTGACCTTGGCTCTTATTTATTGTCATAGCAAATGAAACTGACAAATGAATTTGTTTCCTAACGATTTTTAGCGGTAGACGTTTATTAGACGGAATAATTTTCAACCTTGGTATGATAACCTTCTTTCCAAAATGTGTTCCTTTAATTATTTGTGCCTGAATAGAAGTTCTTGATAATCGAACAACTTGAAGTCTTGTCCAGTTACATAATCCATTTGATTGATCTATATGCCTCAACGACATTACCGAGACACCTACTATTAACACAAGTATGTGTTTTGGGACACCGAAAAATTTCAACCTATTGATAAATGCTGGTGAAAAAACATATTCATTTATGAAGGATCCACGATCAACTTTATCAAGACTGTCACAACTTAGATAAACCATTTATGTTGGATAAGAAGCATATATTAAATCAATGACTATTAGGGTGGCAGGCAGGTGCTCAGCCACCATATGAGAATAAATTACAACCATTGAAACAGAGGCGGAGCCAATAGGGTGGCAGGCAGGTGCTCAGCCACCCCCAACCGGCACAACTTCTCCGACTTATACTTTGAATTTCAAGGCACTTTTCATGACTTTCATGTAGTTTGGCACCTGCTACAAGCCTCTGTTAGAAACGGTGATCAAGTCTCCTCTAATCCCTTTTCGTGATTATGCTCAGCAGAAGATGACCTTTGTTGCAGCTGTTAAATAACCTGTTATGGTTCACATATGTTTTTCTTCTTCCATGTGCCGGAGAAATCTATGTTGGAAGAAAAACAAAAGCAAGAAATATTACCTTGATATTATTTATAAGTAGATCTGGATGTTTGGGAAGAACTGACTAAGTGACGAAATATATGTTGATATCAAGAGGAAGTAGCACAGTAATATGATTGTGTAAAAGTAACATGTGATGTGAGTGTGAGTGTACAGAGAAAAATATTAAGTTGATTTGTGTATTTGACAATTGCATCAAGTTATATAATCTTTTATAAAAATAAATGCACACTTCTAATTATGAAAGTCCATCATTTGAGTTCAAATAGGTCTATCGGCCTATACGATCACTGATTCGCAAAGAAAAACATTAAACGTCATTACTATCTTGAAATATTCGAGCCTCCCCTAATAAAAATTCCTGGCTCCGCCCCTACATGGAAAATATAAGTGACAAAGAGAGGATCATACCACGACTCTAAAGTAGCAGCAATATTTCGGATATTATACAAATAAATGAAGAGAATATCAAATAGAGTTTACAAATATAAGCACCTACAAATACTAAAGAAAAATTTATAGTGCTTTAAAAAAATGGAACTGCTCAATCACTAATAGCCACCCTCAATAACTAAACAAACCTGTGAACGAAGAATCTGAATTTGATTTATGAAGACGTCTATGGCGCCAAAGAATTATTATATGAGAACTGGAACAAATAGTAGCATTAAGATGGAGCAAAAAATGTACATTATGATAAGGTACAACAAATTACAAATTTACAATAACAAATTTTATTTATTTATATTACAATATAAAATATTGTTACAAAATGAACACATCAAAATTCAACTTGGCCAACCCATTTACATCTGAGGCTTAATCAGACTCTCTAAACATACTATATGAAGTATCTCAAAGACATCCATAGTAACCATCTACTTGATGCATTCCACATTGGCTGTCGGTCTACTATTATTGTCTTTCCATTTCCTTTAAGCTAATATAAAAATACTTGCATAAATACCATCACCAGATTAAATCCATATGTTTAAGGCTATTATTTTTTCCAAAGGCAAAGTAATACATAATCAATACACTGGTAATCAAATATGTTTAAAAATATTTTATAGCAATAGGCCTAATATTCACATATCAAGGGTGCAGCAAAGCGATCTCTATTTTTTAGATTTAAGAGACTATTAGTAGGTACTTATTTTCTCAATTATTAATGATAACTTTGTTTAAGGCCGTATATAAAATATTAAGTTTGCAAACGCATAAGAGTTGTAGATATGACATATACAAATTAAAATAAGTGAGCATTTAATTATGTACCGCAAAATCAAAAGCATATCAAGCATTTCCAAATTGAATAGCATAAGCTGCCTCAAGTTCCCAACTTTCCTACAACAAAAAAAACGCCAAGCAACAAATAATTTAAACGAAGTTTCCAATTCTGATTTTCATCGAAAATCTCTAATGCACCCTGTGAATCACCACTGAGTTTTTTCTTTGTTCTCATTGTCACTTAACTTTATAAGCTTTTAGTAGGACATGGAGTTAAAAATATATATTTTATGACTAATGAAACCGTAGTAGTAAGTACGGATACCCACACAAGAGTGGCGTTGGGTGATTTTTGCGAAGAAAATTCATTTAATAACACTTAAAACTTAATGTCTTTCGTCCATATATAAAACATAAATATTGATATCGATAACACGACCTCTTATGTTTGAGCCAAACACAAAAACTTAATGTCTTTTTTCCATATATAATTTGTAAACAATGCTCGGGTGAGCACGGTTCGGTTTGTGTCGGCTTTTGGACAAAACTGGATCGAACTTTTGGTCCTTAGTTTTAACTTTGTAACCAAGCATAAAAAATTTAGGGTTCAAACTTTACTTACCTTATCAATAGTGATGCAACATAACTATTGCTAACAAGTACGTTACATTAAATAAAATGATGAATGCCCTTGATCAGGAGTCTCTCTCCATCATCTTCCATAATTATAATTCATAGAAAGTTGCTAGACTTTTATTTTTTTATTTTGTTCTTCCACACCAAGAAAATAGCTTATATCAAAGTTGCTTTAAACCAACTCTACGTTCATTAGAAACCCAAACTTTCGACTAATATGGGTTTTTCAATGTATTTTCATTTAACCATGTGAATTCGCGGGTCAATAAACTAAACATATAAATAGCATGCCAAAAACACTATTGCATCATTAATGTAACGAACATAAGCAAGATCCACTTATAAAACAGTAGCCTAATGCCCTCACTTGAGGATTTAATCAAACGGTCCCGAGAAAAACGTACTGAATGAACTCAATCAACATGATCATTCTTTAAAAATATTGAATGGTTACCTTTTTATGAAAATTACCAAATCCAGCCTTTTTAATTCAAACATATAATTATGATAAGCATCATGATTTTTATTGATATTTTTTTTTATATTCTTATAGACGGGCTTCAATGGTAAAAATCATACTCGACTTCCTCCGAAAAGAAATGAAAATAATGATAGCAACTAAAGCAATGAAATAGAAAGTACAAATTATGCTACCTTTTAGAGACATTACAGTGTGTTTGTAGTGACGCGTCAATTGTATTCATTACTATATGTGGTCTTGAAGCATTAGTTTTATCATAATTTAAAGAGGAGGTTCATTGCTATATGTGTTTTTGAAGCATTACTTCTTGAATCATTGGTATATGTGCTTGTTAACTTAACTAAGACAAAATATGATTTTATAAGCTGGTTAAATTCAAACTCGCATTTACAAACCGTTAATGTATACTAAATTTTTTTCCAAAATAATAAGTAAATGATTTACCTTCTAAGCAAGGAAACTTGATATGAGATTTCTACTCTATGCTTTAGCCACTGCACACCTGCATCCAGCCATTACTAAAACAATAAAGAAACAACCAAGATTGTAAGTTCACAAAACCCTGATAAGTAGAAAATGTTGTCTGTAGTTAAACACATTTTATCCCTTGAACTCGACCTCTTACCTGTATAAACAAAATATTAATAAAAAGCACCCGCTTTCGGTAGCTCTTTCAAAATTGCTTATTATAATGATCAATTAACCGTTTTCACAATAAAAAGCGTCTTGTGCTACATGGTCCTTTGTTCACTGTTCCTCGCTTTGACACATCAATCCTCAACTTCCACAAGTGTCATACATAATGAAGGCATAACGGTCTATTTCAACTGCTCCATGTTAGAATATATATTGATATTGATATGCTTTTACCCTTGCAGTAGCCCTCAAGTCTGCTAATCTTACTGATTTCTTGGCTGCAACTCTAGCTGACATGGCTGCATCAGCTGTTTCCTCCTAGAATTTCAGATTTTTATCTGACTTGGTCACAACTTTCTTTGCTTATTTTGGTTACTGGGGCACCCTGGATAACTGTAGCCATGGGCAGCAAAAGAAACTGTTAATATAAGTCTCAAAAGTACCAGAATTCCATCAATGATTGGATGTGCATTTGCTATTTGATGGAATTGTGATAATCTCATAATCAATTGATAAGTCTGCTAATTGGGTATTTAATAAATTCATTGATGAATCAATTATAACTCGATTCAATAAAATGGTTCACGTAAATTTGAATGCTTACCTTGGATTAACCGAAAGTTGATCACCTTGATCTCTAGAATTTTTAATCACCATCTTCTTTCTGCAACCACAATATGAAACCATAACAAACAACCAACAATCTGACACCAACATTTGTTCTCAAATTCCAAACTCAAACCAAAAACATAAATGAACATTAAACAAAAGAATTGAAGTGGTAATGATTATAAGAATAAGAACAAAGTAGAGAACCTGAAAATAGTTCCTATGTATCACGAAAAACCTGCACTTTATTCTGCTATGATCATATTCACGAAAATTGATGTGAAACATAATTGAGAGAACATATTAAATTGTTGTTATGATAAAAAGTAACAATAGAATAGATTGAGAGAACATGCAATTAATTTTTCCCCAATTTATAAAAAATAACAATCGAATAAATTGCAAATTGATTTGAGAAGGGATGTTGAATCTGTTATTTTTTTGAATATGTGGAATCATTGATGGATTTGAGAAGATTTGGTTTAACCATGAATTGAGAAAAAAGGAGTTACACAAAACTTTTGCGGTGTTAATGAGTTAACAAAATATCTTGCTCTAATGAATGTTGATGGAGCGTGTACAGGAAGATTGGGTTATTATGAGTACTGAAGAAGTTTTGTAGCGTAGATGGTTAGAAATTGAAGAAAGCAGTGGTGTCGTACATTCCATATTTAAGAACCAAGATTGTAGCTCTATTTTGAAACAGACGATTTGTATTAATGATATATGAATCAATGAATTATTGGTTTAAATTGTTAAAGCTATGTTGTTCTTTCCCATGAATTGGACCAATAGTATGTGAGACACATCAGCAAACTAATTGCAATGGCTGCTTCATAGGGTGGTACAAAACTCTTGTTTATTATATTAGATAGATAAGATTATGCCCAGTCATGATCTTGATCATCTCCTATTATATCAGCTTTCTTTTTCCGATGATCAGACACTACCAAGTTACCACAATAGATAACCTAAGTTTTTTTTTTTTTTTTTTTTTTTTTTTTTTTTTTTTTTTTTTTTTAGTTCAAACATTTAAACAACAAATTTAAAATTCTTTAAAAATAAAAACATTATAATATTAAATTCAAATAAACATTAAAAACATTACGTAAATTATTCAAATAACATTAAAAACTTAAACTAATAAAACTTAAACATTACAATACTAATTAAAAACTTAAACTAATAATTTAAGATGTAGCTTGCCTTGATTGCCGCCTTAATATTCAAAAGTTTTTGTAGTCCACTTGGGGGCAAATTTGTCTTTTGGTTCATTTCCAATTTTAATAACGTAGACTCCATGTTTTCTAATGCCTCTTCCTATAGTAATACCATTTTTCAATATTTTACTACCGATTTCGCTAAAGAGTACGTTTCACTTTTTATCACATATTTGACCTATACTTAGTAGATTAAAGTTTAGGTTTTCTACGTGACATGCGTCATTAATGGTCAAGGATTTGTGAGAGATTGTACCTTTTCCGATGATTTTGCTCTTGCTATTTCTGAACACCACATTTCCTCCATTAAAGGATTCGTATGTGGAGAACAATGCTTTATACCGGTCATATGCCTTGTGAACCCGCTATCCTTGATCCATTCGTCCGGATCCAAGTCAACCTTTAGGCACACCTAAGAAAATAATTAACTCAAAAGTTTGGCCCCCATTTGTTCATGGGTCCATTGGTGTTATACATTTTATTCATATGAGGCATATATGAAAATGGTAAGAAAGCATTCCAAGGTGTATAGTTTTGAAATGAAAAACTATTTTGTGTGTTAGGATTCCATCCTATTTGATGGTGGTTACTTATAGGATAAACATTCTTTTGCCTTCTTATAGTTGTGTTCGGTTTAGAAAATGATGGACCTTTGTTTTTCATAAAACTTTGACCTTGTTTTAGGGAAGGTGGTTGTTTGACATTTCTAACAGTAACATGAGTTGGTTTCTTTTTGTTAACAATAAAAAATTCGGTTTTAGAAGAGGTGGTATAACAACCCGTAAAATTTCAAACAAATTTTAACAATAAACTATAGTAAATTTGTTACTAAGTTTCACTCCTAGATTTTTCCGAGCCTATTTGAATGGAGAACAATAGATTTTCTCGTAAAACGTAAAAATCGACACTCAACACATACCGACACCAACGTAGTAACGGCAAATAGATATAATCAAATTTCAACGTAATAACAATTATGTATTATTACGTTTACGAAAAAGTTTCTAAAAATATAATTTTTATATTTTTCGAACACCCGGAGAGTACGTTTTCGCGAAGACTCAACAACACACGCAGTACACTTTGTACAATATTATAATAAAACAAAACCATATCTATCTTATAAACTACTCTACACGCCCTACCCCAACTTTAATCAGAAAATCACTTTACGTGCCTTCCTTTATCTTCTCCCCAGAGTCAACAAGAGCTTTTTATTTCTTCATCCAAGATTCAATGCCACAGAAGGTATAGGAAATGATGATAGATAGCAATCTTGGCCAAAAACAGCCTATGCTCGAGACCTACCCTCTTAAAGGCGTGTCGAAACTTTGCTCCTCCTTCTCTTTTTATTATCGCTCGAAGAAAAAAGATCCATCACTCTCATATTTCTATTCTTCCTATGGCATATCACGAGAGATGATAAGAAGATGCAATGGATGGTGACCGGTGCTCGTTTTGCTAACTACATGAATCGATGTCAAGAAAGAAACGGTAAAACTTTCTTGTTTTTTTCTCCTTTTTAATCCTGCTCGAAGACCAGGGAGCATCAAAAAATATATATATAACTAAACTACTAAGTGTATGCAAGGACTTTGAGGTTAGAAGACCTTGAGTAGATTACTTAAGGTCATAAGAAGTTCATTTGATACGAGTTAATCGTTGGAAGTTAGCTAGTATATCGGGTTCCCATTTTCCTCGTTGTTTTCTCATACACGTCTCTTCACCACCGCTATTGGTGTTGTAAGTTCTCTTCGACTCGCTCTCAATTCATCTTTTTCGTTTTAATTTCCATATCGCACGTACATACATACACAAATATGTAAAAGTTGGCCTTGTTGTGTTTAAGAAAACTTGTGTGGAGACCTTTGAACCTCGTCTAACATTACTAATCATGCTACAAATAAACTAGTGCTTATTTACTTACACACTCATCTTCATGTAGAGTTTGTCGAGATTTTGAATACAAAACAATGAAAAGAAAACATAAAAGAAAACTAGTGGCTCATAAAAAAATTGAAATACTTATTGAATTTTCTTTAGCTATTGATTCGCTTATATTACCTATGGACTCTTGTTACTGATGAAAGAAACAACATGGTTAATATATTCGAATCTTTCACTTGCCATTTCATGTTCAAGCTATTTTATATTAAACTTCAAGTCACCATATTCTATGAAACTTCATTACTACTACCAGTATTAAAATATGATCCTTGTTTTCATTGGTCTAGTTTTTTTTAAGCTTATGGTCTTAACTGTTGGTTTTGAAAGGAATGACGAGTCCAAAACCCACTGTGGTCGAACCACAGTGGTGTATAATTTGTGTCGACAAGTCCGGTCTCGATTATGATAACTAGAGTGCTTGTATGATTAACTTATAAATTAATTTACTAACCTATTGTGAACAAAAGAAACTGAAACTCAAAACACAAATGCATGCACACTGAGTAGGAAATATATAGCTAAATATAACACAACTAACTATACTTTAAAAACATATGTGTTGCAAGTCTTCACACAAAAAGAAGTTGTAGTTCAGTGGTATGCGTGCTCCTTTTCATCACACAGACCTGGGTTCAAATCCCCTACGTTCACTGAGTTTGTTTAATTTTTTTTATTTTCCACTAACTACTAATATAAACTGACACCAACTATTATATATACAATACAGTGGGTAATATTAAACATTTAAGGGGTTCGGCCCATCGGGTAACATGTTGGTTTTTACGTGAAGGGTCTCAAGTTCAAATCCCATAAATGACATTTTTGATATATTTTTAATTAACTGTTTATTTATCATTTTTGGACCCCAAACTTATATATTTTTACAACTATGTCAAAACTATATTATTTCCAACACTTTTGTTCACAATTTCGTCAAATTAATAAATTTAGTAATTACTAAAACCCGACTAAAAGACGAAAATTAAAATATCAAGAAAATATTTATAACCAAAAGTCCAAAATTAATATAAATATTTTCTAACTTATCATCAATTAACCTTATATAGTATCACTCAACATTGATAATATAAATACTTAACGTAAAGTATTTATTAATATTTTACCAATGACACATGATTACTTTCATAAATAGTTTACTTGTGAATTCCTTCCGTACTTAGTTGTCTGGTTACTCCTGAACCAGAAACTTACTCGTCACATATACTTTTATATACTATTATATGTAACTGTACGTTTGTCTATGAGCCAATACTTACAAAATATTTTGAAACGATTTTTTTAATGAAAACTCTGCCACACAAGCAATATTAAACACAACTACTTGTAAACACTTAAATTTATTCACACACTCTGAGTCGTAAGTACACAAAACTGCAAACTGAGTCTTGCCATCTCATTCTTAGGTTCCGGGTAGGAGCCAATGCTATATCACACTCGATCTCTTTGTGCTTTATTCCCCGAACTGCTAAGGTGAGTTCATAGCCTCGCTTTTACTTGTTTTTCAACCCCCGTGAGGGAGATACATGCTATAAACTAGAACACAAGTTTTTTCTTAAAATGTATGCTTGCCTGACTATTATTATTATAGCCTAAGTTGCCAGCCAAAAGTCCCCTTCATCATGAACCATTAATCACTTGCGAGTGAACGCAAATATTGTGGATAGTACTATAGGAATTGACGACCCCAACTCGGTTATCGGAAATAACCGGGGCGCACCATATTTGATTATCTCTATGTAATTGGCTATTACATCTGGGGGGCAATTTTATTACTTACACCAGTAATTAGGTGTATGCAGTTAGTATTGGTGTCATGAGCTTAGTGCATAATAATAATCTCTGTTTTTCTATGGTAATTGTCTTTGAAGCAATTATCATCTTTAACTTGTGTTCAACCATTTACTAAACCTATGAATATCACTCAACCGTTGTGTTGATCTTTTTAAGCATGTTTATCTCAGGTATTGAAAAGGCGATAGCTAACTCTGGAGGCGCTTGAGCATTGGCATGACATGGTCATAGACGACTCTGAATTACATATCGAGACCACATTTTGTAAATGGGCCATTTTTCGCAACAATTCAACTTTATAAACCTTGTTTTACTACAATAAATGAAATATTTTTACGAAAAAGCTATTATTTTTCACTTTGTGTTATGATCCAATTGAGTAGCATCCCAAAAAACTTTTCTTCCGCTGCAAACCATTTTTGGGGGTGTTACAAGTGGTTACGTTATTTTTACTGTTTACTGCTGCAGATGCCCGGATCCCTAAATTTATACTAGCTGGATCCTTTTTCAAGGGATCTGTCGGATCCGGGACTACAATGGCGGGTTTTTCAATTGCTTTAACGAATTATGTTTCGTTAATCTCGCTAGTTGACGCAATATGTTCCGGAACACCTAGACCCTTTTGACTATTACCCGTTTTAACACTATCAAGTATTTTTATCAAGGTAATTAGTACTTAGTCAAGAAATCTTAGAATCAAGGTGATCAACTAGAGTTTGAAGTTATATACAAAGCTTGCATTCACTACTTACTTTTTTCCCTTTTCTAGTCTCTTTAATTTATCTTTTAGTTCAAGAGTTTCCTTTTCTAAAAGTTCGTTTTTATTCTTCAAAATCTTGTTTTTATTAATTACCTTGAGACTAGTTTTGCATAGCTTGTCATATTCAAGATGTAAGGATTCATCATCTAATGATACACTACTATAATATAGAGAGTCGGAACATCCCTCGTTGGAGTCTTTTGCCATGAGACAAATTTCTTCCTTCTCTTCCTCACTCATTCCCCATGAACCACTTACGAACGCCTTTTGTTCATCGCGTTTGGAACACTCCCTAATGAAGTGATTTGGATCCCCGCATTTGAAACACTTGCATTCGTCCTTTACCTTCTTGTCGTCTTTGCTTTTCCGCAACCCTTTCTTGTCGTCATAAGGTTGCTTGACATATCTTCCTTTTCTTCGAAAGAACTTCTTGAAGTCTCGTACCGCCATTGCATACTCTTCGTCTTCACTTTCCGAATATGAGGTTTCTTCATCACTTGAGACTTTCTTAGCCTTTAAAGCGAGAGATTTATGTTTCTCTTTATTTTCCTTCGAGACCTTGGAATCTTTGGCGAGCACGAGCTCATAGACTTTTAGGTGCCTATGAGTTCATCGAGAGTGAGGATCGACAAGTCTTTGGATTCTTCAATGACCGTTACCTTCGGTCTCCACTTTGATGGAAGCGCCCTTAGAAATCTCCTGACATGATTACGACTAGAAAAAGACTCATCAAGTGCTTGTAATGAAGTAATAATAGTATTAAAGCTAGCAAAAGAATTTCAATACTATCCTCATCCAATATTGAAAATTGTTCATATTGTTGAACAAATAAATCAATTTTGTTGTTTTTAACTTGTTGATTTCCTTTGTATGTTACAACCAAAGAGTTACAAATTTCTTTAGCGGTTTTATGCATATATATTCTTTCAAATTCCTTTTTGGGTAAGGCATTATATAAAACCATTTGTTAGGTTTTAGGTTCCACTGATCAGGAATTATTCTAAATATGGAACCACTGCTAGAGTAAAAGAAACCACGACTAGAAGAAGGAATCCACTGCTAAGTTAAACCACTGCTAGTAGTATTCTATAACCACTGTTGATGTTTTGTAAAAACTGCTAGTTAGATAAGTCGGTTTAATATTTGTATTAAATAAATATGGAAAAGATATTTATCTTGTAGGTTACGTATTGTATCTTGTAAAGGACTTCTTAGTTTATAAAAGGAGGTTATAGGTTTAGATTAGATATACGTGTGTTTTGATATATCTAAGGTCGATACACTTCAAGGTTGTAAAACCCTAATACTATTTAGAGTATTCGTTATTAATATAATTGAGGTGTTTAGTGATTTATGTTGTTCTTCTTCTTAAGGTTAAGCATTATATTCCGCGTCGTGTTTAGCAGGTTATTATTGAAGTCGGTTTCTATTAAGGATCATTTGCTCAACTGGGATCAACAAGTGGTATCAGAGCTTGTGATCTAGAAACTGTGATCAAGAAGAAGTCAAGTTAACTTTAATTCAAGAAGAGTAAAGATGTCTGACGAAACTCATATGGTTACTGCATCAAAGGTACCCATGCTAAGGCAGGGTGAGTATCAAGTATGGAGAATGCGAATGAGACAATATATTCGCATGATTGATTACAACATCTGGGAAGTTGTTGAGAAGGGTGATAAGTTACCTACTTTGGGTCCTGATGGAAAGCCTGTTGGAATTGTTAGTGAAACTGACAAGGCACAGAGGAAATTGGAGATCAAAGCTCATAGTATTCTCAGCATGGGAATACCTAATGAATATGCTTTGGACTTTGAACAATATGAGACTGCTAAGGAGTTAATGGATGCCATTGAAACAAGATTTGCTGGTAATGAAGCTACCAGAAAATCCAGGAAAAACATGCTCAAGCATCAGCTTGAAAACTTCACTGCACTTAGTGGAGAAAGTCTTGATGGCACCTATAATAGACTACAGAAGCTAATCAGTCATCTGAAGTTGGTGGACTACAAAGTTGCTCAAGAAGACATAAATCTAAAGTTCATCAGAAGTTTGTCACCTGAATGGGCTGTGCATACAGTTGTATGGAGGAACAAAGATGACTTTGAGAAGATGACTCTGGACAATCTCTACAACAACTTGAAGGTTTATGAGTCTGAAAAGAACATTGCTGGTTCATCTTCATCTACTCAAAACATTGCTTTTGTTTCTACAAACCACAAGGGTTCTCAAGAAGCATCCACTGCTGGTTATGGAATTTCCACTGCTATTGCTAATAATACCACTGTTAGTGATGGGGCCATATGTGCTTTTCTGGCTGATTTAACAACTAGTGTCAGTGTGTTAAATCAAGATTTGGATCAAATTGATCCTGATGATCTTGATGAAATCAATCTTCACTGGCAAATGGCAATGTTGACATTGCAAGCTAGGAGATTTCTAAGGAGAACAGGCAGGCAAGTCAAGTATGATGGTCAAAAGATAGCTGGGTTTGACAAAAGCAAGATTAAGTGTTACAACTGCAAGAAGAAGGGACATTTTGCTAGGGAATGTAGAGCTCCTAAGAGGATTAGTGAAGGCTACAAGAAGGCTACTGAAGAACCAGTTTCTTCTTCTGCTTTGGTTACTCAGGACGGACTTGGTGATTATGACTGGAGTGATCAAATTGAAGAAGGTTCTAATGCAGCTTTCCTTGCTAGTAAAGCTTCTAAAGAGCATAACTTTGCTCTCATGACATATGCATCATCTTCTGGTTCAGACTCTGAGGTATCTAATGAGTCAAATAATTCTACTTGTTCATTTTAATCGTGTCAAGATAATTTAGAATCTCTTAAAGCAATTAATGAGAGTCTAAGAAAAGAGGTAGAAAGACTTGCATTAGATAACTTAGGATATATATTTGGTTTTGAGAGTGTTGAAGAGAAACTTAAATTTCTGTATTAAATGTGAGTTTGAGTATGTAGATAAGATTAACATACTAGGTGGTGAAATTGATCTTAAGGACAGAGAAATTAAAGTGCTTAAACAAAAACTTGAAGAAGCAGAGAGTGTAAAACAAGAAGCCTAGAAGATAGAGAGAAACATGTTGTTAGGGTTGCTAAAACACAATATGCTTCTGATTTAGTAAATAAGCCAATTGGACAAAAATTATTCAAAGAGGGTTCTGGCCTAGGTTACAACAATATGCCACCACCCTCTCTTATGAAACATGCACCACCAACAAAAGAACTGTCATTTAGCAGTGAATTCAGTTTCAACAAACCTGTAGGTGAGATTAGTAAGTCTGAATCACCTAAGATAGGTTCTGATAAGTCATCTGATGGTCCAATTATTGAAGATTGGGAGTCAGATTCTGAGGAAGATAGGTCAAAATCAACACAGTCTGTGAAGGTAGAAAATATTAAGTCTGTTGATTCTAAACAAGCCAACCTTATGCCTAGATTTGGAGCACCAATTTCTAGGAAAGTGGTAAACTATAATGAGTTACCTAGGGAACAGATGAAAAGATACATACCTAGGGGTAATCAGAGAAGCTTCAATGGCCAAATTTCAAACAGATTAGGAGATGAGTTTCAATGTGTTAAGAAGGCTTGTTTTAAATGTGGTAGTTTTGAGCATCTTCAGAGAAACTGTTATAAAAACCAACCACAAGTTTGGAACCATTGGAGGAGGGTAAAGGAACTATAAGAACATGAAAGCTGGATTTTGAGAAGGTTTATCTGGTATAGGGATTGAAGTACAATTTATTCAGTGTTTCTCAAATGTGTGATAAGAAAAATTGGGTACTTTTTGGGAAAAATGAGTGTGTGGTGTTGTCTCCTGAGTTTAAAATGCCCGATGAGAAATATGTGCAGTTAAGAGTACCTAGGAAAGAAAACATATACTGCTTTAACATGAAAGATGTAATTCCTAATAGGTCCTTAACTTGTTTGTTTGCTAAGGCATCAATTGATGAGTCAAAATTGTGGCATAGAAGGCTAGGTCATCTTAATTTCAAAACAATCAATAAACTGGTAAATGGCAACTTAGTGAGAGGGTTACCTTCTAAGGTTTTTGAATGTAAAGAACTTTGTGTGGCCTGTCAAAAAGGAAAACAACATAGAGCCTCTTATAAGACCAAGAAAGTTAACACCATAACTCAACCACTGTTTATGCTTCATATGGACTTATTTGGCCCTACTTTTGTTAGAATTTTGAACCATAAGCATTATTGCCTAGTGATTACTGATGATTATAGTAGATTTTCTTGGGTATACTTTTTAGCTGCTAAGCGTGAAACTAGTGAGATTCTCAAGAGTTTCATTACTAAGATAGAAAATCAAGTAAACCATAAGGTCAAAGTAATCAGATGTGATAATGGAACTGAATTTAAGAATGATGTTATGAATCAGTTATGTATAGCTAAGGGTATTGAGAGACAGTATAGTGTTGCTAGGACACCTTAGCAAAATGGAGTAGCTGAGAGAAAGAATAGGACACTAATTGAGGCTGCAAGAACTATGTTATCTGAATCTAAGTTACCAACTACCTTTTGGGCTGAAGCTATAGGCACTACATGTTATGAGCAGAATAGAAGTAAGGTAGTTAAGCCTCATAACAAGACACCATATGAACTATTGCACAATAGGAAGCCTATGATAGATTTCCTAAAACCTTTTGGGTGTCCTGTTACTATCTTGAATACCATAGACCATCTAGGCAAGTTTGAGGAGAAAGCTGACGATGGATACTTTTTAGGCTATTCTTTCAATAACAAAGCCTTTAGAGTATACAATAGGAGGACCAAAATTGTTGAAGAGAACCTTCATGTTAGGTTCAATGAAAAATCTCCTAGTGTTGAGACCAAAGGACCAGATTGGTTGTTCAATATTGATATGCTAACCAAGTCAATGAATTATGAGCCTATCAATGTAGGTACATCCACTAATGTTGATGCAGGTACACAGAAGAATTCTGATGCAGAAGCAGATCCTAAAGGAGATGAATCTTCAAAAGAGTTCTATTTAACTGTGTTGGGTTCAGTAAATACCAAAACCCCTTAATCTAGGATTTGAATAGAAAATAACCTAAGTGTTTAATCCGTTAAACACTATCAGGTCACTGAGTGCATAGTCTCTCAGTGAGCCATCTTCAGGATACTCAGTACGAGGCAAGAAGAAGCCTCTCCACTCAGCAAGGCGGAACTTAATGGGTGAAGACTAAGCCAAGAAGAAGATGGTGGATTCAGTGAGTGATGACAATAACTCACTGAATCCCTAAGACTCCTCTCCAACTATTAGCACTGAAGACAAACTGAAGGAAGAGACTGAAGGCTTTGAAGACTGAAGAATGAGCGGGACTAGGCGGGAAAAGTTTACCCAGATAAAACTAAGTCCCCAAGTGCTTTACCCAGATAAAACTAAGTCCCTATCTACTAAAGCCATATATTCCCATTTATAGTAAGCGACGATACTAAAGGATTCTCTGTTAAGGAAAGAAGCTTCGCCGCCTGACTACTAATAGCAAAGTAAACAGTAATCGAATATATCTATATTCGTGATTACTGTGATCAATGTGTTTGTCTTCTAGGATAAAGTTAAAATCATACTTGTATAAATAGCATAAGAGAATGAGTGGAAAGTTTAAGCTTGTGAATTGTAAAAACACACATACACACAAGCCAACTTTTCACTCCTCCAAATACAACTTTATCCTTGAGCTAGCTCAGTGGGTTCTAAGATTTGTGCTCAGACTTAGCCTGAGCTTAGAGAGGAGTCACCCAAACTTTGTCATTTCAATCCCAAGTACTATTCCGCAAGTACTTGGGTAACGTATTCTTTTGATTTATTTCTAATAAGAATATGATGTTGAAAATTACTTAGTGTGTTTTACTTACGTTAATTTCAGTTATTATTCACTATTAAACTGTTTTAAGTACTTAATTGTTTTTTAAACTATAGTGAATAGGGAACAACAAGTGGTATCAGAGCAAGGCTGATTATAAAACCTTTTAAGCCGCTCTAAAAGGTTTTTAAATCAGGATTCCTATGGCTGAAATTGATGTACCCCAACTAGTCGATAAAAAGGGTGGAGCTTATTCAGCTGTTGCCCCTAGACTTGAAGTTGGTAAATTTAACAAATGGAAAAAGCGTATGCTTTTCTATTTGATTGGGATGGAACCTTATTATATCAAGTGTATTAATGAGGGTCCATTTGTCCCAAAGACTGCTGAAGGTTTGCCCAAACCTGAAGCTCAGTGGACTCAGGATGAAAGGAGAGTGGTCAACCAGGACCAAAGACTCAAAAGTATCATCATATCATGTCTTCATGATGATATAATGGAGTCAGTTATAAGCTGTAACACGGCTAAACAAACCTGGGATGACCTGGTCCATAGCCATGAAGGTCCATCTGATACCAAGGAAAACAGGATAATGGACCTGAAACTTGAGTATAATACCTTCAGGGCTAGGGACTCTGAAACTCTCTCTCAAACTTACACCCGTTACAAAACTCTTTTAAATGAACTGACTAATGATGGTGTTAAGTTATCCAAACATGAGATAAATGTTGGTTTTGTTAATTGTCTCCCTGAGAAATGGTTGAACTTCTCTCAGGGACTTAGAAATGCAAATCACATCCAAAATCTTGAACTTCATGAAATTTATGGGAAATTTGTCTATGAGGAAAACCTCATCAACAGACGATACCCTGACTTAAAGAAGTCTCAGGAAGTCAAGAAGTCCCTGACCATCACCTCACCTATATCAACTGCCTTCTTTTCTAACAATGTGGTTCAAGATTTTCAAGAAAATTCTGATGATGAGCCTGATGAGAGATCAAGTGAGGAGTACCTAAATGACATGAATGTTGAATTTCAGGAAAGGGCACTCCTTGCAAACTCTCGAAGGTTTATTAAAAGAAACAAAGGTTTTTCAACTGCTAAAGCAAATGAGGACACTGAGTGCTTTAAGTGTCACAAAAGAGGTCATTTTGCAAAGGATTGTTTTTCAAAAACAATTTCTGAACCCTCTTACAGACCATCAGGGTCAAATCAGTCCTCAGGCTTTAGCAAATTTCAACCTAAAATCTATCAGTCTCATCAAAACTTTCAGAATAAATCTGACCAGAACAAAACAATAGATTTTGAAGCTAATTATAGGAAAATCAAAGCTAAGCTTGCATTACTTGAGGCCAGTCCCTTAGAATCAAAAAGTGTTCAATCTGTGCAGGGTAAAAACAAAGGTCTTGTTGTTGAAACCTTCGACTGGGATGAAGAGCCAGTCTCATCAGATGATGAAATGGTGAATGTCAACGCACTGATGGCCCTCTTAGAGGAAGACAAGCTAGCTGTTGGAAAGAATCATGCCAGAAATGGAGAATGGGTTAACATCACAATGAAGAAGGTAAATATTCTACTTTCTATGGATGATGATTCTGATTGGCAATCCTATATGAACTATATCAATGTTGATCTTAAGTTTGTAGAGGAGCAAAGACTAAATCTTTTTTCTAAGTACAACAAGTTAAGTTTTGAATTGAATAAGTGTAGGGATGAGTTACTTGTGTTAAAACAAAACAAGCTTGAGGCTATCACCTTACAAATTCAAAACACTGAATTACTTAAAAGAAATCAAGCTCTTCAAGATGAACTTAAGAAAGAAAAAGAAATCATTGATAGTTGGACCAACAAGAATCCAAGAGTCTTTGATGCTGTGGGTGCTCCCAGTAGCAAAAAGAGAGTCATAGGTGAACATCATCTTTCTGACTCTCACAACAAAGACCAGAGTCCTAAACCATTTGTGTCTGGTGGCATGATTACCAATATGTTGTCTGTTCCCAAGCCCAGTGATTGGATTGAAAGACTTAATCCTGAGTAAGCTTCCTAACTTTGACTTTGGAAGAATTCTAGAGCCTGAAAGTCAAGCTCTAAAGAGCATGCTTGGACTCCCAGATGTGCCCAGTAGCACTGAACACATCTCTGAGTCTGAAGATGAATCTCAAGCACCACTTCCACCTTTGGAACCTCTTCAGGGTGCTGATCCTAACTCTGAGCTTACTCCATTACATTACAATCCACACTCTCCTAAAGAAAGGTCTGGACTTGGTAGAACCATCTTGAAAAGACCATCAAAACTAGCTCAACAAGAATCCACCCCCACTGAAAATTCCACATCCTCAGTCCCCACTGAAGCTGATCAGATTCAGCAACTGACTGAATTTGTGAGGAAGCTAACTGACAAAATGGAATCTATTGAAAAGGTCCCTAAACCAATCAAGGAGACAAAGTCAGCTTCCTCTAGCTCCTCAAAATCAAAAGCCACCACCAAAAACAAGCATAAGTGTGATCTGTGCCACTATACCAGTCACACCACTGACAACTGTTATAGAATCCTTTTTTGCATGATCTGCAAAAAGGATGATCACAGAACTGCTGACCACTTGCAATATGTGAGCTCTCTCAGTCAAGAAAACTACACCAAAGTTGGTCATCAGTATGCTTCTTCATCCAAAGCTCAAAAGTTGAGAGCAAAGCCTTTTCCTCCTTGCCCACACTGTGGCTTTAATGATCATCGCCCTGATGATTGTCTTATGAACATATGCTGTGATATTTGCGGTAACACATCTCATAAGACATCTCAGCATGACAATGTCATCCATGCAAGGAGAAGTTCAAAACAACCCAAATCCACTGAGTCATCCTCAGCCTCTAAATGCAAAACCTGTGGTAGCTCATTGCACTCCACCACTGACCATGAATCGATTGCTCAATTCAAAGAGACCATGAGACCCAAGCCCACTAGTAAGTGGGTCACGAAGAGAAACTAATTCAGTTTACTACTTGTGCAGAGGCATGCCAGGGAGCCTATCTGGCATCTAGACAGTGGATGTTCAAGAAGCATGACCGGTGTGAAGGAATATTTGCACAAGTATGTAAAGGAACCAGGGCCAAAGGTAGTTTTTGGTGATAACTCATCATGTCCCACTGAAGGTTATGGTTCAGTAAACTGTAATGGAATAGTTTTCTCTAGGATTGCTTATGTCAATGGTCTCAAATACAATCTCATCAGTGTCAGTCAGCTATGTGATGCTAAGTACATTGTACAATTCAATGACAAACAAGGTACCATTTTCAATGCCAACAAGGAAGTTGTGTTGATTGCTCCTAGGAGAGACGATGTTTATGTCTTAGACATGTCAACTCTCTCTAAAGATGGAACCTGTCTCTTTGCCAAAGCCACTGAAACTATCAACTGGCTGTGGCACAAGAGACTCTCACACTTAAACTTCAAAAACATCAACAACTTGGCAAAACAAAACAAGGTCCTTGGCTTACCATCACTGGTTTTTGCAAAAGATAAACCATGCTCAGCCTGTGAAAAAGGCAAACATAAAAGAGCATCTTTCAAAACCAAGCAAAACTTCTCTATCAAAAGCTGCCTTCACCTCTTGCATATGGATCTCTTTAGACCAGTCAGTCCTAGATCAATCCAGCATGAGAAGTATACACTTGTCATTGTTGATGAGTTTTCAAGATACACTTGGGTATACTTTCTTTCCAAAAAGAGTCAGGCAGCTGATACTATAATGTCATTTATCAGGAACATTGAAAACCAGAATGACATTACAGTGAAACAAATCAGAACTGACAATGGTACTGAATTTAGAAATGCTGAGCTTGAGAGTTTCTGTGATGAGAAGGGAATCTCCCAAAAATTCTCATCTCCTTATACCCCTGAACAAAATGGGGTAGCTGAAAGGAAAAACAGAACTCTCATTGAGGCTGCAAGAACCATGTTAAATGGCTCAGCCCTTTCAAAGCATTTCTGGACTGAAGCAGTTAAAACAGCCTGTTACACTCAAAACAGGTCAATCATTATCAAAAGACATAATAAAACTCCATATGAGATATTCAAAGGTAGACTTCCTGACATCAACTACTTCCATGTGTTTGGATGTCCTGTGTTTATTCATAACCACAAGGATCATCTAGGCAAGTTCGATGCTAAAGCTGATGATGGATACTTTCTAGGTTACTCACTGATCTCCAAAGCCTTCAGGGTATTTAACACAAGGAGACAACAAGTTGAGGAAACCTATTATGTCACCTTTGATGAAAGTATAGAAAGCATCAGGTTCACCAACACTTCAGTGGAAGAAATAGGAATTGATAACTCATCAAGATATCCTCCTGATGAGTACAACACTGAAACCAATTCCTCATACCAAGCTGATGCTGACATCTCATATTATGTCTTGCCTCACAACCTGTCACAACCAACTATCAGTGAATTCATTGATAATCAGTCAGTCCCTACTGGGATAGGTAACACTGATCCAAATGATCAGGATCATATAACTCAAGAACCTCTACCAGAACAAGACACCTCAACAGATGATCTAAATGATCTTGTAGCTCTTGCACCTGAACTCACACCTGAACTCCCAGTGACATCTTCAAGCTCAGATCCCAGACCACAAAGTAAGTGGACAAGATCTCAGGACATTGAGCTTGTAAACATCATTGGTGAACCCACTGAGGGCATGCTCACTAGAAGCATGGCTGCTAACTTAACTGCAGCTTCAGCCAATGAATGTCTATATGCTGATTACCTATCAGAGATAGAACCCAAAAGTGTCACCGAGGCTCTAAAATACCCAAGCTGGGTTCAGGCTATGCAAGAAGAACTGCAACAGTTTGATAAAAACAAGGTCATGACCTTGATCAAATGTCCTCAGGATGTAGTAGTCATAGGAATGAAGTGGGTTTTCAGAAACAAAACTGATGAAAACGGCACTGTCATTAAAAACAAAGCCAGACTTGTAGCCAAAGGTTATAGTCAACAAGAAGGCATTGACTTTGATGAAACATTTGCTCATGTTGCAAGAATGGAAGCCATCAGAATCTTTCTTGCATATGCAACATACATGAACTTCAGGGTCTACCAAATGGATGTTAAAAGTGCATTCTTAAATGGTGATCTCAAGGAAGATGTATATGTTCAGCAACCTCCAGGCTTTGAGAGTAGTGAATTCCCTGACTATGTCTGCAAGCTTGACAAAGCCCTTTATGGACTTAAACAAGCTCCCAGGGCATGGTATGAAACTCTCTCAGCCTTCCTGATACAAAAAAAGTTTGTCAGAGGAAAGATAGACAACACACTGTTTGTCTATAGAACTCAACAGGATGTGATTCTAGTCCAAGTGTATGTTGATGACATCATCTTTGGCTCAACAAACTACAAACTTTGCAAACAGTTTGAAAAATTAATGACAAAGAAGTTTGAAATGAGCATGATGGGGGAACTCACATAATTTCTTGGACTACAAATCAGGCAAACTGATAAAGGAATATCCATCAGTCAAGAGAAATACACCAGAAATCTCTTGAAGAAATATGAGATATCTGACTGTGCCTCAGTGAAGACTCCAATGGTCCCACCTAACAACCTTGGACCTAATCCCACTGGCAAATCAGTCAATCAAACTCATTTCAGAGGGATTGTAGGCTCACTGATGTATCTAACTGCTTCCAGACCAGACATCCAATTCTCAGTCTGTCTAATAGCAAGATATCAGTCCAATCCTAAAGAATCCCATCTCACTGCAGCCAAAAGAATACCCAGGTACCTGAAGGGAACCCCAAACCGTGGACTCTATTATCCAAAATGCTCAGGGTTTGATCTCAAGGGTTACTCTGATTCTGATTATGCTGGCTGCAACATGGACAGAAAAAGTACCTCAGGCTCCTGTCAATTTCTTGGAGGAAAACTAGTTTGTTGGAGTGCTAAAAAGCAATAATCAGTGGCTATGTCCTCAGCTGAAGCTGAATATGTAGCTGCAGCGGGATGTTGTGCCAATGTATTATGGATGAAAAGTCAACTCAGTGACTATGACATCCATTACAAAATGGTGCCCATCTTCTGTGATAACACCAGTGCTATTGCAATCTCCAACAACCCTGTCCTCCACCAAAGAACCAAACACATTGATATCAGATATCACTTCATCAGGGATCACATAATGAAGGGAGACATTGAACTTCATTTCATCCCTACTGAATATCAACTGGCTGATATCTTCACCAAACCTTTGGATGAACCTACATTCAGGAGACTGAAAGCTGAATTGGAAATGCTTGACATTGAAAGTCAGGCATCTGAAAATTAATCTTAGTGAGTTCTGTGAAACGGTTTGTCTCCCTGAACATCCAAAATCTACCTCTCACTGAATGAGTAAGACTCAATCAGGGTCCCTGACATAATGCATTGAATGAGTAACTAAATGCTTCAAGTATTAGTTACTTAAATGTCCTAGGTTGGTAATCCCACCAATTTAATATAGGAATACATGTCTTACTTTCAGGAGTATCATCATTTACCTCACCCCACTTGGCATTAAATGCCTTCTCTCACATAAAATATCCTATGGATATGTTATTACTGATAAAGTGCACTTTTACTGTGCATTGTAACTGTTTTCCTTGAAAGACGGGATTTTACTGCGTGAAGTGGTGGGTGGCATTAAATGTGGAATATCAAACGATTTCAAAAATGGTCTTTACATATCCACGTTTATACAAAAACCACCCCCTCACTACTCTATAAATACCCTCTTCAAAAACCACAAAACACACACAAATTATTTTCTGCAACTAAACTCTGTCAAAATCCTTTCTCTAATCCAGAAAAAATTTGTGTGTTCTCAAAATCTTTAAAACCTCTTTTGAAAAACCCTCCTTGTAAACATTTACAAAAGTTTTTCATCACAAACTCGAGAGATCTAAATACTTTGATTGTTCTAGTCAAAACATTTTTTTTAACCCTAAAATCTTCTTTAATAGAAATGGCTAGAACACAATCTCTCTAGTTTGCTTCTCTGTGGGTAGGGGATCTTGCTAACGTTGAATTTAAAACAAATAATGTCATAGGAAATTTTGAATACCCTGAAAATGTCCCAACCTATAAAGACATTATAAATTTTTTATTCAACTGCCCACTCAAAACGGCCTTTATAAAATGTCCCTCAGTACTGTACCCAAACTACCTCAGGGAGTTTTGGGCTACAGCTAAAGCCTTTGACCCGACACCTTCTACTGATGAGAATAACCTTAGACCACCTAGGGAATATCTCATCAGGTTCAGTCTTAATGGGGGGCAACAATACACCCTGGATTACAAAACATTTTGCACTTCAACATGGTTAGATTATAACAAAGGTATTTATGTCGCCCATCCTGAACCCTCCACAGCGAAGGATGGGTTAAAACAAATCATTTTAGATCCAAATTTTTTGGACAAGACCCCAGTCAGTAAAAGCTCATTCCCTGTGGCTTGGAGGATCCTCTTCACTTTTGTGATTCAGGTCCTCGGCGGGAACCACTCATCTACTAAACAAGTTAACTCTATTCAGTTGATGATGGCATATTGCCTGATGAATGGGGTCACTATCGACATAGGGGAGATCATTTACAGTGATCTCGTAACGAAGCTATAGAGCAAATCTAGGACGAAGTACGTTTCGTATCCTAGGTTTATCTCTTGTGCTTTGCAATCGTTACTGGGTTCAAATTATACTCAGGATGAAAAATTTAGAAATTTACCTGGCATCCTGAGCCCATCAAATTTTCAAAAGGACCCATCCCATGTCACTCCCATTGAATTGACGGCCCACATGATTGCTGTAAACAATCAAAGTGGATCAGTGTCTCCAAACCCTGCTCCTAAAAAGAGAAAGGGGAAGTCTCAGACTGGGACTAAGACTAAACCAAAGTCTCAGGGCCCTGAGGCTTCAGGAGCACAGCCTAAGAGGTACAAAAAGCCCGAGACTAAACAGACACCCACTGACCAGGCAACAACCACCCCCGTGACAATGAAGGACACTAATAAATCACAGTCAGTGCCCTTGGTCACACCTACTACTCCCCAAGATCCAGAGGGAAACAAACAACCCGCTGGTAGGGTAGCGCCTTCCACTACGCCTGATGATGACATTAACAAATCCAAGTCTTTGTCTGAGGGCACACTGATAGATCCCAAAGACTCAGGGGGAAACAAACAACCCACTGATAGGGATACAACAATCACTGACTCCGCCAAAGGCACTGGGAAACACCCACCAGTGTCTCAGGGGTCACTAGGGGACAAAGACTCGGAGGGAAAGAAACAACCTGCCGATACGGAACCCAAAACCAATCCTGACTTCGGAGAAGGCACTGGGAAACTCCCATCAGTGTCTGAGGGGTCAACGGGGGACAAAGACTCAGAGGGATATATACCACCCGCTGATATGGAACCCATCACCAACCCCTTACTCACAATTGCTGATATCACTGATATTCTATTCTAAGAGGATGAACTTGCTGAAACTGAAGATGAAATTTTATCAGCTAGAGAAGAAATGGACGCTGAGGTTCAATCTGAACAAGAGCCTCAGCCTGATCCAAAGGAGCATACTGAGTCACCATTTCATCTAGAAGATAATGACTCAGACTCCTTATCATCCAGCTCTAGGGAATTTAACCGTTTTGACAACATTCTTCCAGTCACTGAAAGACAGCTGGTTCAGTAGATCACCAAAGCCTCAAGGAGACTGTACACTGGGGTTACTGAACAACTTTGGGATCAACACACTGAAGCGGCAGCCAGCTACGTTGATCTTCGATCTGATGTGCTCACCTTCAATGAAAATGTTCATGAGCACAGAGATCTCATGTACCAACACCTTATCAGACTGGATGAAAACCTGGTTAAGTTTCTCAAGCATCTTCAGTCATGTGGAGTTACAATTGATGAAATCAGGGATGCTATTAAAGAGGACCCAGCAATCAATGCCAAAGTACTGGAAGCCACTGAAGTGTATGTAAAAAATTCATCTCGACTAACTGAACTGATTGAAATGCTCCAATCTGCCAATGTTCAGGGTCTCCAATCTTCGGTTCAGTCTCTTCAGACCTCAGTGGACTCATTGAACACCCAGGTAGCTGCTATGGCTCAGGCCTCATCTTCCATGGCCTGGAATCTTGGTCCCCGGATGACTGCTTTGGAGCTTTCTCAGGCTAACTTGGATACAAAGGTCACTGGTCTTCAAGCAGATACTTCAGAGATTAAGGCTATGATCACTGAAATATATCAGGCCTTCAAGGGTCAAGCAGCTCCGTCCCCCTCAGCACCAACTCCAACTCTTGCCCTCACTGAAGTTTCGGCAA
Organism: Chrysanthemum seticuspe; assembly: GCA_019973895.1. Classification (NCBI taxonomy): domain Eukaryota; kingdom Viridiplantae; phylum Streptophyta; class Magnoliopsida; order Asterales; family Asteraceae; genus Chrysanthemum; species Chrysanthemum seticuspe. The sequence goes on from BPTQ01000005.1 coordinate 279,406,549, forward strand.
TAGTTGAGGGGGAGAATACTGCTGAAGAAACTCCTCTTCACACTGAGGGGGAGCAAACACCTCCAGTATCAGTAGCTCCAACATCATCTGCACCAGTCTCAGCAATACCCATATCCTCACTACCACCACAAACATCAACAACAACAACAACACTGACGGTCACAACAACAATACCACCCTTAGTTGCATCATCTTCCTCAGGCCAGGACAAAGGCAAAGGCAAAATGACAACTGCTGAGCCTGAGAAGATTCCTTATAAAATCGGCGACACTGAATACCTGCTCACACCACAATAGCTGAGTAAACATCTTGCTAAAGAAGAAAGAAGATTGAAACTAGCTGAGGAAGAGAAAAGGAACAGAGAAGCACTAGCAAAGGTTGTTGCCGAAGAAGCTGAGAACATGGGATTAGATCCAAGCAAGCTTCAAAAGGGTCAGGCAGGGCAAAAGTTCAAGGATGCTCAGGCTGCTCAGATGGCTGCAATGAGAAAGCAGTTTGAAGCAAAGAAAAAGAAAGCTGAAGCTGTCAGGCAAGAACGAATTGATCATTACAACTGGACAATGACAAGCCGAAAGAAGCCTGAGAAAATCACTGATGTCAAAATCATCCCCAACTCCAAACCACTAGCAATGAATGTCTACAGGGGGGGGGTGATAAGAGACATTTTGAGATTCATGATCCCTTAACTTTTGTTGATTTTGGAATCACTGAACTCGATGAGCTGGTCCAATCATTGAAAAGAAGCAAAATAAGGTGGTCAAGGACCTGATGAAGATGCTCAGCAAAAGATATGAAAGGCTGAGAGATGCACCAGCCCAACTGTGAATTCAGCCTGCCTTGACTGCACCTCAAGGATCTCAACCACAAGCATCCACTGGCAAAAGGAAAAGAGTTGAGTTCCAGCCTGAGATCAAAGTGCCTAGCTTAGAATGCAACAGAGAGCTGCCTGAGGGTGTGAAATTTGTGAACTGTCTAGTGATTGAAAAGCCTGAAAGACGGCTATTTTTCATTGATGTCTACGGGAACCCAGCATTCCAAAGGTGGAGTGATATCGATCAGGCAGGAGTGGCTACTATGATAAGCTATATTCTAGTGGCCTCTCAGATCCAATCCCCAGCAAACATCAGGTTTTGTCAAGACCTGAATGCTAAAATAAGAGACCATCTTGAAAGGGAAACACTCATCACCAAGAAAGTGAAGCTTGAAGCACTGGGAATCCATCTGGACTGACATCATGTTATCTTTTCTTTCTACTAGTGATAGGAACCATGTAAGATGATTAATAAAGATGTATGTTTTTGTTAAAATACTCAGTGTTCCATATTGTATTCATTAGTACATTCAGTGTAAGAAGAAGCCATTTGCTCACTTACACTGATCAAACACTTAGGCAATTTGTATATCCAAATAGGGGGAGACTGTTGGGTTCAGTAAATACCCAAACCCCTTAATCTAGGATTTGAATAGAAAATAACCTAAGTGTTTAATCCGTTAAACACTATCAGGTCACTGAGTGCATAGTCTCTTAGTGAGCCATTTTCAGGATACTTAGTGCGAGGCAAGAAGAAGCCTCTCCATTCAGCAAGGCGGAACTTAATGGGTGAAGACTAAGTCAAGAAGAAGATGGTGGATTCAGTGAGTGATGAAAATAACTCACTGAATCCCTAAGACTCCTCTCCAACTATTAGCACTGAAGACAAACTGAAGGAAGAGACTGAAGGCTTTGAAGACTGAAGAATGAGCGGGACTAGGCGGGAAAAGTTTACCCAGATAAAACTAAGTCCCCAAGTGCTTTACCTAGATAAAACTAAGTCCCTATCTACTAAAGCCATATCTTCCCATTTATAGTAAGCGGCGATACTAAAGGATTCTCTGTTAAGGAAAGAAGCTTCGCCGCCTGACTACTAATAGCAAAGTAAACAGTAATCGAATATATCTATATTCGTGATTACTGTGATCAATGTGTTTGTCTTCTAGGATAAAGTTAAAATCATACTTGTATAAATAGCATAAGAGAATGAGTGGAAAGTTTAAGCTTGTGAATTGTAAAAACACACATACACACAAGCCAACTTTTCACTCCTCCAAATACAACTTTATCCTTGAGCTAGCTCAGTGGGTTCTAAGATTTATGCTCAGACTTAGCCTGAGCTTAGAGAGGAGTCACCCAAACTTTGTCATTTCAATCCCAAGTACTATTCCGCAAGTACTTGGGTAACGTATTCTTTTGATTTATTTCTAATAAGAATATGATGTTGAAAATTACTTAGTGTGTTTTACTTACGTTAATTTCAGTCATTATTCACTATTAAATTGTTTTAAGTACTTAATTGTTTTTTAAACTATAGTGAATAGGGAACAACAAATTGAGAAGTGGAAAGCTTGTCTTGTCAAACCCATCATTGAAGAGCAGAGTCCCACAGAAGATGATGATGTTGCAGATTCAGGAAATAAGGGAGATCATCTTAAAGAGAATGAAAACTCAGTGTTGGTAGAAGAAATTGAAAAGCAGAAGAAAACTTCTGAAAGCACTGCTAAGCCAAAATCTACCACTGCTAGTACAAGTGAATCCCCTGCTGCTAACTTAGATGGCAGTACTTTCTTTGGACCCACTACCAAGCCACTATTTGGTGAAGATGAGTATCTAACTGATCCTGACATGCCTAGTTTGGAAGAAAGAGATACTCTTACTGATGATGAAAATATGGATGACTTTTTCAACAATGCTGATATTACAAATTTGGATATAGTCATCATAGAAAGTCCAATTCCTACCACAAGAATGCATAAGAATCATCCCAAAGAGCAAATTCTTGGAGATTTGAATACTCCAGTTCAAACAAGAAGCAAGGCTTTAAATACTAAAACCTTTCCTGAACAAGGTTTCTTTGCCAGATCTCTTTACAAAAGAAACAGCCATCAAGATCTGCAAAATTGTTTGTTTGCTTGCTTTTTGTCACAAAAGGAGCCCAAAAGAGTTGAAGAAGCATTAGGAGAAAAAGGTTGGATTGAATCCATGCAAGAGGAGCTGTTACAATTCAAGCTTCAAGAAGTGTGGACACTGGTTGATCTTCCTAATGGTAAGAGGGCTATTAGGACTAAATGGGTATTCAGAAACAAAAGGGATGAAAGGGGTATTGTGGTGAGAAATAAATCAAGGTTGGTTGCTCAAGGATACACACAAACTGAAGGTTCGGATTATGATGAAGTTTTTTCCCCAGTTGCCAGAATTGAAGCTATAAGATTGTTTTGGGCATATGCTTCATTTAAAAATTTTGTGGTGTATCAAATGGATGTTAAAAGTGCCTTTCTGTATGGTACTATTGATGAGGAGGTATATGTCTGTCAACCTCCTGGTTTTGAAGATCCTGATCATCCTGATAAGGTCTACAGGGTGAAGAAGGCTATGTATGGGTTGCATCAAGCTCCAAGGGCATGGTATGAATGCCTTTCTACTTATTTGATGGACAATGGTTTCAAGAGAGGACTGATTGATAAGACTTTGTTCATAAGGAACCTCAAGGATGATATATTGCTGGTTCAAGTTTATGTTGATGACATCATCTTTGGCTCAACCAATAAGGAGTTGTGCAAAGACTTTGAGAAACTTATGCATGATAAGTTTAAGATGAGTTCTATGGGAGAACTCACATTCTTTTTGGGGCTACAGGTTCAACAAAGGACTGATGGTATTTTCATTAGTCAAGACAAGTATGTAGCATATGTTTTGAAGAAGTTTGGGTTTCAGGATGTAAAGAGTGCTAGTATACCAATGGAGACTCAGAAACCACTGCTACTAGATGATGGAAGTCCCAAAGTTGATTTGAAGCTGTATAGATCTATGATTGGATCTTTGATGTATCTCACTACATCTAGGCCATATATTATGTTCTCAGTATGTATGTGTGCAAGATTTCAAGTCACACCAAACACATCACACATGAATGCTGTAAAGAGAATCTTTAGATATCTTAAGGGTCATCCTAAATTGGGCCTTTGGTATTCTAAAGATTCAGCATTTGATTTGGTGGCCTATACAGACAGTGATTATGCTGGTGCTAGTTTGGATAGGAAGTCTACTACTGGAGGGTGTTAGTTTTTGGGAAGCAGTCTAATTTCATGGCAGTATAAAAAGCAAACAATTGTGGCCAATTCCACCACTAAAGCTGAGTATGTGGCTGCTGCTAGTTGATGTGATCAAGTGCTTTGGATTCAGAATCAATTATTGGACTTTGGGTACAATTTTATGCATACTAAGATTTACATTGATAATAACAGTACAATATGCATAATTAAAAATCCTATTTTGCATTCTAGAACTAAACATATTGAGATAAGGTATCATTTTATTAGAGATTGTAATGAGAAAAGGTTGATTCAAATGGTCAAAATTCATATTGAATTCAATGTTGCTGATCTTCTCACAAAAGCATTTGATGTGGGGAGGTTCCAGTATCTTGTAGTCAGTATTGGAATGATAAATATCTAAATCTCAAATTTGTTTTGTAAAAGATGTGTACTGTGATTAGTTGATCTTAGTATTGCTTGTTTTGTTCTATCTATTGCTTGTTTCTTTGTGTTTCCACTAACTGTTTTGCAGATCAAAGAATTAAAACATAACCAGTATGATGCAATGGACTTAAAAGGAAAGTATGGTGTTATTATTATTGAAAAGATCTGCATACAAGATGCCGATGTTACAACCATGGGTTACAAACTACCAGCAAAGTACATCAAAAGACCACATCCTACTACAACCATCAAAAGACAACAAGCTTCACAACATACACCAACACCACCTAAGGCTTCTTTGTAATGGCCCACTCTGGCATCTTGTTAGGTCACCATATTAGTAACACAAGCATCAATAGAAGAAATAGATGAAGGATAGATCGGTTGAACAATAACACACAAACACTTATGCGTTTAAAATAGAGAAAGGTTATGCGTATTAAGTGAAAGAGAATGAAATTGAACAACCAACCCTCAAGTGAGGGTATTACAAGACTATTTATAGGAGAGGAAGCTAGGGCAACACTCCTAGTCCCTTTCTTTCCTTATTGGACTTGGGCCAAGGCTCATGGGCTTTCTACATAAGCCTTGGCAAGATTACTAACATAAAAGCCATATTAAGCTAACTATTACATATGAATCACTAACACTTGAATAAGGTTTAGGAGTGATTCCAACAATCTCCCCCTAAGTGTTAGTGATGAATGAATGAGTGAAAAACGTTGTAGGTGCTGATGTAATAGTAGCTTTGACGTCTTGTGACATTCTTCTTTCTTGTGAGAAAAAGTGTCTTGATTCGAACAATCTCCCCAGTGTAGAGAAATTGTTTCTTTTTAAGTATTCTGCTTTGACATCTTCATTTTCTTTGTTGTTTAGTTCTTTGTTCTTTGAAAGTGATAGTATGTTGTGGTAATCTGCATCAGGTCTGCTTCGCTGCTCCAGTGTCTCCACGTCTTTCTCCAACATGCTCACACGCTCTTTAACGTTGGATTACAGTTGATGAAGTTCTTTAAGTCTTTAAACTTTGTAGATTCTTTGTTGACGAATAATCATTCTGACTTTGTGTTGTCTTTGATTATGAGAGAACTTTCATAAGTGATGTTGTTGGTATGAGCATGTGGAGAATATGCACGATCAGTCCGCTCCAGAGCTTCCATAAGAAGTAAACATGGGAAAGGTTAGTAATAAGCGGATTCCGGCACCTACAAGTTTGAACTTCGAGAGTGTTAACAACATAGTGTGAAAACACAACTCTAATTCTCACAAAGGCCGTTCCTGAACCGGAGTCCCACAAGTAAGATAACACGATGTACCGAAGTACACCTACGGTTCAGATGAGTCGCTGAGGTACACCGAAGCATCACCTCACGACTGTAGACCATTTGAGACCACTAAGCGTAATCCACGGGGAGTTACCAAAGCGACCTGCTGTCAGGGCTGTTTGATGTTGACCATGGCAGGAGTTTCCATTCAATCACTGAGGATCACAGATGTGACCCTCTCATAAATGTTCTTGACAGATTGCAAAGATCTGTGAAGGACTCGATAAAGTACCACTGTTGTTCTTATTGTTGAACAACAAGTGATGAAATGTCAAGTGTACCTAAGAGATCTTTTGATGAATCTCGTGGCTCTAGACTCAATAGTGCACTTTGGTTTTCCTGAGCGGAGACAAGGGAGAGGGTCTCCTTCTTCAATACCAGCAATCTCTAAGAGAAAGCCGATAGTTTACGTAGGGTTCCCTGTGAGGATGAAACAAGCTTCTGTTGAGAGAAACTTGAGTGGCTAAGAAGGTTTAGTGCATGCGTCACTGGGTCTATGACGGCTTTTAATCTTCAATACCGGCGTCATCAAGTGACAACCAGTAGCATATGAATTGAACCCGGTGTCTGCCCTAAGTTGAATAATCTGGAGGGCTATTTCTTTTTACCCTTTTCTTTGCTTTTCTTTTTAATTCTTCAACTCCTTCTTTCTCCAATTCTCATTTTCTCCTTTTTATAATCATACCTAAGGACTTCTAAGTACTAAATATTTGTGATGTCCTTGGGTAGATCCCTCCGGCTCTGGCGGATCATAGGACGGTTATTCCTAACCTTAATCACCTTATAACTCCATTGCCATAAAATCATTTTCATGAAAATCTCTCAAAGTGTTTGTGAATGAAAAACATGTTTGAACACTTCAGGAGTTTTAGATTTTCAGAAATACTCCCCCTCAACATGTGCTTAAGAGTTTTGACAGAAATCTGCACAGTGAGGAAAGAGCGCGCACTTTTTGAATTGATCGACTCAAGATAGACAATCCCTTGCGAGACACGATTATGTTGCATAGTTAAAGAGGTACATTGTCAGCTTTTAGGTGACAACTAGCTCTAATAACTACCTTGAAGATGTGGACAGCCCCGAAAGGTTGTCAAACCCATCAAAGTTCATGTCTATCAAGAGTTTCTCGAATAGGTACAATTTACTTGGATAAGTCTTGGAAGACAAATCTTTTCAATGTATGACTGTTCAGTTCCCGTCAATTCATGGGTTGAAGTCTTTTTACACGAGGATTCATTAGCAAAACACAACATATTTCTTATCACATAATTTTCTCCCCCTAAAAAATGGCATATAAATGTTATTTTTGAAGAAATGTTGAGAATAAATATGACCATTTTGAGTTTTGTGGGAAGATTACACAAAGAACAATTTGTGAACAAAGTTTTTATAAGTCAAGTACTCCCCCTCAACAAGTAATACTAACTTTTGAGGTTTTGAAAACATAAGGGGAAGTGCTTGTTCTTTTGAGCAAAACCTTGAAAAGTGAAGGTTTGATAGGTTTTACTCAAAAGTAAGAAGCTTTCGCTCCTTTTATAAGGATTGTGGCACTGAAGCGTACCACAGGGTCCTTTCATTACAAGAACGGGTTGTACACTGTTATGAGTGCACACGCCATTGTCAATATAAAATCACACATCCAAAATAATATGAAATGGAAGCAGTTTAAGGGGTACCAGGAAGTCCATCAATCTTTCCAGGAATGCGATCAGGGCGTTGATAGCCGGTGAGAGTAATCCTGGGACGACCACCTACAAAGCTCTCCAATGTTCTAAACTGGTCCCTTCTGTACAACCTTTCATCTATCTGAGTGATGATCCTCTTCACATCCCGTCTATCCTTAGAATTCCATCGCTTTGGAGAACCAATTCCTTCATGTATCTTCTTCAACCTATAGGCCAAACCGTCCCTCACCATCTTCAATGTGTGATCCCCAAACTTGTGAAGATCTCTACACGCCATCAAGCAGTTGCGATGTAGTTCGTTGCGGTAAACTACTCCGAATGGTTTGCTGATGAGAGTGTATTGTGAGAGCTGGTTGATGTCAGGTATTTCTAGCTGAGGCCTGGTGAAGTTGACACGAGTCTGATAGGATTCAACAGCAAGTTGTAAATCTTCTACACGTTCTTGGATCACTAAGCTTCTGATGAAGATGAGTAAGGACTTGATGTATTCACGTTGAATTTCAGTCGAGAAATGTCTCATTCTTCCCTGTACTTTAGCAAGATACAGATCTTCAATGTCGTTGAGAGACAAGTTCTGAAAGTCCGCTTCACAAAATTCATAGTCCCTTTCATCTTGTCTTTTGACCACGATAGTCTTGAGAAAGGTGTAATCCCATTTAGACGAAAGGGTGACATGCTTAACAGCCACGATCCCTTTATCACTGAACACTTCATGTAGAGACTTTCGAACCTGGCAGCTCTTGTAGTAGATTCATCGGCGTTTTGGCCAATGATGAATCCCGTACATTGCATCAATGTCATACTGTTCCACGCTGTTGGAAAACATGTGGGTAGCCTTTTCTTCGATGGCTATGCAGTTGGAGTATATGGCTGTCGGGAACGGAAGTGTAAGTGATGTAGCATATTTCTTTGTACCATCGCTACCGTGTAAAAGAAATTCCAAATCTCTGTTAAAGAAATAGCGAAATGGAATCCTATGTTGATCTGGTTGGCCAATTGTAGGTAGAGGTTTAGACCAGTCAGTGTAGTATGGAGGATTGTCTCTTTGGTGAAGTCGATGTTTGCTTCAGGGTTGAGCCAATCAATGTTGTTAGACATGGCTCGTGCTATATTATCAAGGTGATATTCAACTTCAATAGCACTTTCTGAGCTGTCTTTGAGTAGTTGAAATGCTTCATTCTTGATTCGTTTCAACTCTGATTTCGTCATTTTCTTCACACGGAACTTCTCTTGCAGAAACTTAGCATGCTCCAACGTACTACCTTATACCATATCTGGATCATCAGTTAGAGCGGGAGTGGCATCAACAAGTTTAGAAAACCATTCAAACTCGGTGTCATCTTCGTCTAGCCATGAGACGACATCAGCCTGAGGCGTCTTGTTCTTCCTCTTTGGCTTTGATGAGGATGATGGTTTCTTTGTTGTTGAAGCGGAAGAGGTGGGTTATTGTTGGGGCTCAAGGACTTCCTCATCGTCACCACCAGTGTACTCAAAGTGATCATCGGTTTTCTCTGTCTGGGGTGGTAACTCAGAGTCCTGAGGTTTTTTAGTAGAAGAACGTGGAGGAGATCGTCTTGGTGGTGAAGTCCTTCGGGGTGGTGGTGGCATAGATGATGGTTCACCAGACTTCTTTGAACGTTTGGGTTCGTTATCTTTATCCTTATCCTTGTCTTCATCGTCTCTTGGACGTTTAGGCCTCTCAACTTCTTCTCTGCATGCTGATTTAAGTTGGTATTCCAGCAATGCTTCAAACAATTTACCTTCGTAAGAGGCAAATGTTGCAGATCGTTTAGACATTTAAGATACCAGCCTGGAAACCAATTCAGCATCTGAGAATATTATGGGATCAACTGGATTGATGTTTACATGCATTGGTGTTGATCTCATAGTTTGCTTGGCCAAATGCAATAGATTCAGATAGAGTTGTTTGGTAAACATCTCCTTTGTAACTCCAGGAACGATGTCAAGAAGGAACTTGTGAGTGTAACCTTTGATCATTTCCCCTTGAGGATCACGTTCCATGAACTTCTGGATGTACTCCCTAGCAGCTGACATCTTGTCATTCTCGTCATGAAGATACTGAACCTGGTCAGCGAGAAAATTCAGCTTTCTGTAAAGCATGTCTTTCTTCCTGACCTGCTTGACAGCTTTAACGATCCTTGTCTTTGCCCGAGAAGTCCAAGAGTCCGTTGGCTTCTTTACAGATTTGGATGTGGATTTGGTTGATCTTCTGGATGGTGGTGGTGAAGAGTGAGAGGATGAATCTGATGATGAAGAGTCATGAGGAGGTTCAGGGTCCTTAGGAGGTTCTGAAGTTTTCTCCTTGGAATGAGTTGTACTATTGAGAAGATAATCATCATAGTTTACTTCGTCATCTTTTGCAGTCTTAGCCTTTTCTTCAGCCTGAATCCTGGCCTCTTCCTCTGCTTTGGCATGAGCTGCAGCCTCTTCATCAGTCTTTTCTTTCTCAGACTTTTCTTTTTCTGGTTCTTCAAAATCATAGGTGATAGTCTCCTCCAGTCGCTGTTGTTGTGGATTGTGAGTGGTGGTACCAGTTCCCTTATCGGGTTGATTAACCGCATCAGGATCTGGTGTGGTTAGTGCACCACTTGACCCTCCAGGGCCACGAATTTGTTGCTGTGTGAATTGTTCAGCAACGTGTTGGAGTCTCAAAATTTTCACCTTTTTCCTGTAATCTTTGTCAAGTTGCTCTTCATCGGAACTTTCTTCTTCTTCTTGCTCAAGCACCGGAGTCTTTCCCTTGTCACCTTTGGGACTTGGAGGTTTTGCTACTTTCTCAGTTTCAACGTTTGGAGTTTCAGAGTAGAAAACTTCTTCATCCGTATCAGTGTTTTCAGAGTCTTCATCGACTAGCTTTCTTTGCGGTTCAGACTTGGGAATGGGAATAGGAACAACTTCCTTAGATGGAACTTTCCTTTTGAGTGGAGGTTTCCTCTTAGGGAACTTTCGTTGACTCTCAGTGCTTGCGACACTTCCTGTACTGCCTCTTCTGGTTTTCCTAATAGGTGTGCCAGAAGACTTGTCATCGAGAAAACCAACTTTGCCTTCATCAACTGCTACCAGATACCTTTTGTATGAATACATCTGTTTGATTTCATCAAAGAGAAGGTGATTCGGCAACACAACACCTTGTTTCTTTGTTGTTGATTCCTTAAATCTGACTGTTAGAGTAGGTTCATACAACATGTCGTGATTATTGGGGTCATTGAGTCTCTTGGGGATATCGGGGTTATACCCAAGTGCTCTTTGGATCAACAGTTTTGTATATCTGATATAAGGGATCTTTGATCCAAGTTTTTTGAGGAATGTCATCATGTCGTCCCATATCAGAGCTTCAACTTCGATATGCTTCATGTTGACCAAAGCCCAAAAGATTTGCAGTTCCATGAGCTTGGGATGCTCATAGCCACTGTCACGACCGGAAACAGATTTGGTGATGATGATGTAGAGAGTTCTTCAGGGTTGAGGAATATTCTTAAGATCCACATGTGAATGCTTAGTGATTACTCCTGAAGCTTCGTCATAACCAATATCGATAAGGAATTGTAGAACAGTCTCTTTAGTTGGTGTGACATTGAGTTCGGTTGGCTCGATGACCGGAATGAGGAGAACAACCCTCAAGTCAGCAGGTGTGATGGTGATTTGTTTGTCATTGAGAGTCACCGTCACAAAGTTTTGTCCTTTGATCTTTTGCATTGTAGTCCAGAACATGTGAATATAGATCTCAGGCACTGTAGCAGAATTGGAGAGCATGTTATGATAGGGATGATTCTTCAGAATATCCACAACAATTAAGCAAGAGGACTCTGAGCAGGTGAGAGTTTCAAAGTCAACACGAAGATTGTTCTTTCCAATATTCATCGGATAGCCATGAGGGAAGATATCAGCAACGGTGAGAACATTTGGTGCATCCACATTCTGCATTTGAGCGTCCATGTCGTGATCTGAAAGATATTTAGCCAAAAGAACCAACATATCGAAAGACATTATGTTAGTCAACAGATGGTTTTATTGTCTAATTATTGAATGTAATATGTCGATGATTGTTACGAGTCCAATGTCACTTGTTTTGTCTAATAGTCCAATGACGTTGTGATAATTTTCGTGAGTTGATTAACTTTAAGTTTTAAAGTCCATGTTTTCACTTATTATTCACATCTTGTTAAACATTTAAGCTTATAGTGACATTATAGGTTTCGTGGCGTTATGATTTATTTATTTACAAGTTTGCACGCGTAACAACTCATAATTAAGGTTAAACAAGGCTTAGGCGTAGAAATGGCAAGCTTATGCGTAAACAGGAATGACATACGCGTAAACGCAAGCTTATGCGTAGGTTCTTGACTTACGCGTAAGAAATATTACGCGTAAGAAAAGGGGACCTTATGCGTAGAGCTTACGCGTAAGCGTATATAAACCTTACGCGTAAGGCTTACTCGTAAGAGTCAACCTTATGCGTAGAGGTCACTGTTTACGCATATCCTTCACAGGATACGCGTAGTCCCTTTTGTAGAACCTTACGCGTAATAGTTACGCGTAAGATTGCTCTTACGCATAACATTCTGCGCGTAAGGTGATCCTTATGCGTAGTTTGCTAGAAACCTTGATTCTGTATTTTTCAAATGTGGAAGACCTGAAATAAATTCGTCATAACACAATCATTAACATCTACATTCACTTATTTTCAGAACATATCATGAATACTTATTGAGCAGTTATGCGTAAGAACACTTATGCATAAACCTAAACCCTAAGGTTCAAGAATTACGCGTAAGAGAATTAGCCATAGGAATTGCACTAAAATGATTCTGGGAAGTCTAGTATGCCTATAAAGATGTTTTATCCAAGTTTTAACATCAAACTCAACATGAATAAAAAAATACCCAATACGTATGAACTAGATCCCTAAATTTCAATTCTTTCACATTTGATGTTTCTGGGCAAGATCTAAGCATGGATATAGTTAATTCATCATATAAACAACATCTTATAAGCAACTAATTAACCAGAAACACTCACACAATAAAACACCCAATTCACGCATAAACCCTAGTTTTCCAGAATCAATCAATTCGTGTTTCTGGGTAAGTTTTGAGGATAAAAATGGTATCATTGATGTTATAGAAACGTTTTGACACAACAATTTTAATCACAAACACATAAACAAGATTATGTGTTCATACGCATACGCGTAGAACACAAAATCGTCCTTAGGTTAATATCTAACCGTTATTTTTCGAAACGATTTAAAACCATTGTTTATAATCTTGTTACAAACACAAAAACACTTACAATATGAAGATCTGAAACACGGATTTGTGGAACGAATATTAGGCGTAGGATTTGGTTTGGTAAAGTATTAAATGTGAAGAGTAAATGTTAGGTGGAATGTTTTATTAAAACTAACTTTAACCTTTTGACAGTTTTAGTCCCTCCACCTTAACCATTTTCATCCAATGCCCATAACTTCCATTTTGGTTACCAAACAAAGGATATTTGGAAAGAAATTTGACGACACTCCCCCTCGACTTAAGAAGTAATGAAAGTTTATAAATTTTAGTCCGAGGAGTGTCAGAAAACCAGAAATGTGATCATTATTACTAAAGAAACAACCGGGATAATATAACATGCAAGTACAAGGTTTTATTGAACTTTAAGAATGTTTATTTTCTCCCCCTCAACACTTGTCCGAAAAAATACTGAATTTTGAAAGATTTGAGTGTTGACAGAAGAATTGTACTTGCCATGTTAAAGAAATATAGTTAGAAGAATATTTTTGTTGTTTTATCTGATTTTATAATTTTGTATTTTGTTTTTGAAAAATATTTACAAAAGAGGTTTTGGTGTTTGACTGGTTTTTAAGAATGTTTTAAGAGTTCATCCAGTTCCTCTTGAGTCAAACACCGCATACCAATCCGGTGGACCAACTCATTAAACCTAGCAGGAGCTAAGGCTTTGGTGAGGAGATCTGCCAATTGGTATTCTGTACCCACAAAGTATAATTCAACAGTACCCTGTTCCACGTGGTCCTTGATGAAGTGATATCGAAGATCGATGTGCTTTGATTTCGAATGCTGAACAGAGTTGCACGAGATAGCAATAGCACTCCGATTGTCGCAGTACATCGGGATTTTGTCAAATACGTAACCATAGTCTTTGAGTTGTGTTCTCATCCAAATGACTTGAGCACAACACGCCGACATGGCTACATATTCTGCTTCTGTTGAGGAGAGCGATGTACAATCCTGCTTCTTCGATTGCCATGACACCAGTTTGTCACCAAGATATTGTAATGCTCCTGAAGTACTTTTCCGTGAATCTAAGCATCCTGTGTGGTCAGCGTCTGAAAAAGCTATTAGTTCAAAACCAGAATCCTTCGGATACCAGATCCTCAAGTTAATGGTTCCCTTTATGTATCGGAGGATTCTTTTGCCTCAGAGAGGTGTATTTCAGTTGGTCTCGACTGATAACGGGAGCAAAGATATACGACAAACACAATATCAGGCCTACTAGCTGTTAGATACATGAGAGACCCAATAATACTACGGTATTTGGTAGGTCCACCAATTTCCCATGTAAATCAGCGTCTAGCTTCTTGGTATGAGCCATTGGTGTGGCATAGGTGTCACAGTTTTGCATTCCAAATTTGTTTAACAGTTCAAGGGCATATTTGGACTGACTCAAGAAAATACCACGGGGTGATTGGTGAACTTGCATTCCAAGAAAGAATGTGAGTTCACCCATCATTGACATTTCAAAATGTTTTGTCATTAATTTTGCAAAAGCATTTGAGTATTTTAAGTGTGTTGACCCAAAAATGATGTCATTCACATAAATTTGAATAATTAATATGTGAGCCCCGTGATATTGTATGAAAAGTGTGGGATCGACCGAACCTTTGGTGAATTTATTGGCAATGAGGAAGGATGATAACTTATCGTACCACGCCCGAGGAGCTTGTTTGAGACCATACAGAGCTTTGTTCAGTTTGTAGACATGGTTCGGGAACTCGGGATCAACGAATCCTTCTAGCTGGCTAACATAAACCGTTTCTTTCAGTTGCCCATTCAGAAAAGCAGTTTTGACGTCCATCTGAAAGACCGTTATGTTCATATGAGCCGCGAATGCGAGAAAAATCCGAACAGCCTCAAGACGAGCAACCGGAGCAAATGATTCTTCAAAGTGAATACCCTCTTCATGTCTATAACCCTTAGCCACCAGACGTGACTTATTTCTGATTACGTTCCCTTCAGCATCCAATTTGTTCTTCCAAATCCATTTGAGACCAATGACGTAGACCCCTGTTGGTCTTTCAACCAGTTTCCATACTTCAAGACGTTTGAATTGGTTGAGTTCTTCTTGCATGGATTCAATCCAGTTGTCTTTTGTCATTGCGTCTTTAATGTTTTTAGGCTCATATTGGCAGACAGTGAGTGCATAAATGCAATGTTCACCATCTGTGTGAAGACGTTGTCTTGTTACGACTGGTTGATTCAGGTTGCCAATAATGTTATCAAGAGGATGGTCTTTTGTCCAACGATGTGTAGAGGGTTGATGTTGGTATACATTTTGCAGATTTTGAGGATTCAAATGGTTTGTTGATGATTCCGCGACATCAGGTGCAGCAGTTTCATTGGCAAACGGGTTAAAGAACGCATTTGGATCAAAATCTGCAGTGGGGGTACTTCATTAAGAACATCAGCAGCTGGTTCAGCGTCGTTGGAAGCAGTTTGTTCAACTGTTGTTGTAGAGTCAACTGGTGGTGCTTTTTCAACAGTAGTTGTTGTAGCAGGTGTATCAGGTATAAGAGTATGATCAGGTTGAGCAGCGGAAACATCAGATGCACCTGAAGCACGTTCATCAATATCGTCACTGAACAGAGGAGCAAATAGTCTTTCCTTTTGTTGACGTGTAAGTTGGGGGCTTGGTTCAGCTGATGATGGGGTTAGAGGGAAGTTTAAACGGTTGTGACCGGGTTCTAAGCTGTTATGCTCAGAAGCCATTTCTGTAAGTTCATCAAAATTAGCATGAATCGTTTCCATAACCTGCTTTGTACGACGATTCCAGATCCGGAAACCCTTAGAATTTTCACAATATCCTATAAATACTCCAATGTCAGCTTTGGCTTTGAGCTTACCAAAGTCATGACGATCATTATTCGGATAGCAAAGGGATCCAAATACATGAAAGTGTTTGAGATTTGGTTTATGGTTATGGATAAGCTCAAAAGGTGTTTTGTTGTGGTGTTTAGTAATCATTGAATGATTTTGAGTATAGCACGCAGTTGATACAGCTTCTGCCCACAAGTAATCTGGAAGTTTAGCATTGATTAACATTGTTCTTGCCGCTTCCACTAACGTTTGGTTTCATCTTTCAACAACTCCGTTTTGTTCTGGTGTACGTGCAATAGATGTCTGATGCTCAATTCCCACTTTCTCATAAAATTCTCGAAGAGGTTGGTTTTACAAATTCAGTTCCTTTGTCTGTTCTGATTTGGCGGACGGTGTTCCAGAGTTAAACTTGAATTTTCGTGGGATAGGTGATGAACATCTGTGGAGCTTGATCTTTACTTTGAAGAAAGTAGACCCAAGTCTATTTCGTGAGTAGTCATCGACAATTACCAAGATGTAGCATTTGCCATTAATCGTTTGCATGCGCATCGGGCCACACAAATCCATATGAAGAAGATGAAGCACATGCTGAGAGCTGTGTTCCACCTTTGAGGGAAAATGAGCACGGGTGCTTTTTCCTTGTTCACAAGCTGAACATAGGTGATCTTTAGAATACCGGAATCTCGGGAGACCTTCAACAAGTTTGTATCGAGCAAGGTTGGTGATGGTTTGAAAGTTTAGATGTGAGAGACGACGGTGTCATAGCCAAGATTTTGTAGATGTAGCCTTTGAGAGTAGACAGATGGGAGATGAAGCAACCATGTCTTGCATTGAGATTGTGTATAGACTAGAATTGCGAGAGCCAGACATAAGATCGTTTCCTTGTAGATCACAAATGAAACAAGTTTTCTCCCTAAAAGCAACTTCCCAATCTCCATCACAGAATTGACCGACTGAAAAGAGATTGTGACCGAGGCCTTCCACATAATAAACCCTGCTAATTTCAATATTGCCATTGATATAATCTCCGTAGCCCATGATAGTTGTGAAGTGATCATTCCCGAATCTGATAGTGCCAATGAACTTTGCAATAAAGTTTGATAACAGTTTAAGATTGCCTGTCATGTGTCGGGAACATCCGCTATCAACAATCCAAAGGATGATCTGTATCACCTGCATTACACATAGACGACACAGATGGAATAGAGGTAGATGTGGAACCCGATGAGTTAGAGGGTTCCTCAGCAGTTATAGTAGAAATACACACATCAATGATTTTAGGCATCCATTTAAATCGTAGTGTATTATGTATCCATTTCTGCCATCTCCAACTAGTCTTAGCTTTAGTCTTAGTGAATGCACTAGGTGGTACTACATTCTTTGGTGGTGATACTGGAACTACAGGGACATCAATGCGTTTCTTAGAATCTAAGGAGGGCGGTCTACCAAGCACAGACTTAGAAGCATTAGTGGGCCTAGAGGTATACCGATTCTTAGGATTCCGTAAACGAGACAAGATAGCTCTAGCAACACATTTGTCATGACAATCAGAAAGCATACTTTTACGACAAATAACACAAGAAGCATCAGACTGAATATCAAAAGTACTTAAAGGTTTAGCATTCGTTACAACACTTTTTCCATTACATTTGTCAGACGCAATATCTAAAGTAGATGCAACGTGAGTCTTATTCAAAGTCCTAGGGTGTTCTTTTACTTCAGCATTCCTTATTATTCTTTTCTTAGGTCGCAACTTCCTATTCTTCCTTGTATTGCTCCTAGGCTGTGAAGTGCGGACGTTTGGAAAAGAGGCAACTATACCTGTTGCAGTAGAGGGAAGCACATTAGTAACTTGTGTTTTGTCAGTAGGCAATCTGGGTTCAAATTTGCTAATTGTTACAGGTGCAATTCTCTTAATGATGCTAGGCTGAACTTGTTCATACTTTCCTAACATTTCCCTTAACTTAATGATAGTGTGCACCAAATCTTGATTTTCAGAACGAAAATTTCCAGCAAAATTCATGACTTCGTTAGTGTGTGCAATATAATGATCAAGTTCGTTTGATGCTTCATCACGAGTCTGTTTGAGTAAATCAAATATGACACCATATTCCTGTTTAACTTTTGAAAGTTCATGTTCATATTTTGAGATTTGACACTTAAAAGGCATGTTTTGATCATCCAGTTGCTCAAGTTTTGGATTAAACGTTTTTGATTTCAACTGGTGGATCTTGTTTTGCAAAGCAAGTTCATGATTTTGACAATCTTTTTGACACCATTGAAGACAACGTTTTGAATTTGAAAGTTCATTTATCAATCGTTCATTTTCAACTTTTAAAGATTCGATCTGATGCACATTATCATTATTCTCAACAATATCAACAGAATCAACAGAATCAGCAGAGATATGATCAGATGCATATGTAACAGATTGTAATAAAACAAGATTATTGATATCAACACATATAACATCTTCCAAGAGTCGATCAACATCTTTTCTCAACAATTTCTTTTTACGTTTAGTATTTGAAATCGATGTTTCTGTTTTCTCAAAAACTAATTTCATGAGACCAAGTTCCTTGTGAAAATCCCTTTCCCAATATAGTGTACAAGTTTTCAAAATTTTGACATGGGGTAAAAGTCTTTTCTGAAGAATGTCTCGATGTTCTCGCGCCATTGGCGATTGAAAATGTTCAACTTTTATTTCAGAATGAAATTCAATCTCACGTTCCAAAATTTTGAGGTCAGATAAGAAAGTGTCAAAGTATTTTATGACGCGACAACTTTCGGCTTTTATTTTAACTTCACTAAGTGAAGGTAAAGGACCATTAATTTGTGTACCATTTTGTTTGGGACTAACTTTAGAAATTGGTGTGATAACAAAAGGTTTGTTAGAAGTATCTTGTTGTTTGACAAAAGTAACGGCTTTTGAATAGTTAAATAGTTTGTTATAAACGACATTTTCCATTTTTGACCGACTCTCGTCATCTGCATCTAATTCCTCCATACGATTATATTCAACAATTGTCATAATTGAATCATCAATTCTATGTTCTGCATTGTAAACATCAGGATTTGGTTTGAATGCTCTGTTTGAAAACTTAGGTTTGTAATCAGCAAGAATTGGTCCATATCCATTTGAATTAGGTTTAAAAGTAAACTTTTGAATGGTTGTGATTGACTCACCATGTTTCTAAACAACATTTCGAAACTCTTTGATTTTGGTTTGTAAGTCGACAATTTCTTCAAGATAGTTATCTATTCGTTTCGTAGAATGCTGTTTGTGAACTGTTTTTGACAAGTTAACAACTCAGCCTTGGCTTTTTGTGTTTCCAAAGTAAGAGCGTTAAGTTGTTGTTTATGTTCATGTTTCAGTTGTTCTATTTGAGACAACAAAGCATTCTTGGAAACGGCTAGATCACGTATCTGTCGTTCTAATGATTTTTCGTTTTGATGAGATTTAGCAAAAGCGACTTCAA
Source organism: Chrysanthemum seticuspe (assembly GCA_019973895.1). Classification (NCBI taxonomy): domain Eukaryota; kingdom Viridiplantae; phylum Streptophyta; class Magnoliopsida; order Asterales; family Asteraceae; genus Chrysanthemum; species Chrysanthemum seticuspe. Next base: position 279,425,679 of record BPTQ01000005.1, read on the forward strand.
AACCTTTTTCACGTTTTTCTTGAGTTTTAAAAAAATTGATTTATCGAATTAAGCATTCATTATCCCTAATTAACAGTGCATTTTTTTCTTTTAATTTCGTGCAAATTTCCAACCGAGAGTGTTGGTATTTAATTAAGGTCAGGAGCTCAATTTCTCTATTAGACCAAGGCTCATTTTGTTCAACGTGAGTCTCAACATGATCATTATTTAGATCCTCAAATATAATCACGGAGTCAACTTGATTATCAATATTAACCATAAGGTCATCTTGATTGTCAAATATAACTACGGGATCTATTTGATAATCATCGAAATGAGATGTGGATTTATCATGTTGAACACTCTGATCCTGGTCGGATGGAGAAATTGGCGAAGATATCAGATCAGGGATGAGTATATTTTGTTCCGGTACCTGAGACAAGCCATCAGTGTCATACACTGGGCCTGTGTCACTCATGTGTAGAGCTTGCAATTGTGCCATCAACATCACTGCTGCATTAGCCTGCAAGTCCTCCATATCATCATCAGAATCTGCGTTTGCCATAAAGCTCTGTTTCTTTATTTGTAAGAGTTCCACCAGCTTCATCTTTAAGAGCCAAGAGCAACGCCTCTTTGTAATAAGCACTGCCTCTTGTCCTCGGCTTAGGACATGCATTAGCCAGATGACCCTTTTCATTGCAGTTATAACAACGAAGACCATTAACCCCATTCTGAGCATTCCCCTGTTCAACCACTTGAGCTCTCTGTTGTTGTGGAGCACCCTGGTTATTCCTTCCAATAGCATTAAACCCTTGACCACCTCCCATCTGACGACCATAACCACGGTTCTGAACTTCAACACGTCCATTGTTCACAACAGCTTGATTCCTTGTGTTGGATGAGGAACGAATGCGATTGTTGGATTTGTTTGTATACCGACCGAAGGCTTTGGCAATCATAACAAATCCTTGTTGCAATTCATCGAAAGCAGCAGAGTCCTCATCAGCTTCACTGTAAAGTGCTTGAGCATTGTTGTTGTTGTATGGAACCAATTGAGTTTGTTGAGGTTGTTGCTGTGACTGATCATATGGTGTAATGGTTGCAGTTGGTTGAGGAGATGGTTGCTGAGTTGTTTGAGGAGGAAGATTGGTTTGAGCCCACAAAGCAAGTTGTTGATTATCAGGAATTATCTGTGAAGTCGGGAGTCCACATATAGTCCTTTCTTTGTCAACTTCTTTTTGGTGAGGTTTCAAATAGTCGTACAACAATCCGTATGTAGCATGATGAAGGTTCTTAGCTTGACGGAGAAAAATGACATACTTCTCCCATTCCGGACCAAGACTACTTAGGAACTTAGTGTTGACAGCAATTCGAGGCATGATGATGTTGTGTTTGTCCAAATCATTAATGATGTCCGAAAAGCGATGATGATAAGACTCTAATGTCTCTCCTGGTTCAATCATGAAGTGTTCATAAGCCAAGTAGATTTTGGATTCCATGTCTTCCTGATTGAGTGATGTGCCTTCCATTAGAAGATGAATATGTTCCCACATTGCTTTAGCTGTCTTTTCAGCATCAACACTTCGAAGGATCGGATTGGGTAGTCCCAAAAGGATGTATTGCATTGCTAGTTCATCGGCTTCAAAGTGTAGAAGTTCATCACCAGTGAGGTTGGAGATAGTTGCAATGTTGGTGACAACATCTCTTGGTGGATTGGCATCTGGATCTGCGGGTGTGATAACAGTAGGCATCTGAAATGGACCTTCCATAATGACCTTCTTTAAAAACTTTCCATGTGGCTTCTTTAGATCACAAAACCTAAAGAACCTTATCACCCATTGATCATAATTTCCGGGAGTGAGCATTGGAGGTCTATCAAGTGAGCTAGCTTCATGAATTGATTGTAGGCTACTTAAGGCTTCACACATCTTGCCAAACCATGTCGGTTCCTTCATAGTATTCCTGGATGGATGTTGATTGTAGAAGTTTGTGTAAGGTTGTACTTGAAGACTAGGTGGTGGTTGAACCATTTGTGGTGGTGGAATTGCTCCAAGTTGTGGAGTATGTTGTTGATTAAATTGTTGTTGATAAATTTGTTGTTGATGATTAAATTGTTGATGTTGTGGACTTAGTTGTTGTTGTTGTTGATGATAAGTGTAAGGAAAATAGTTAAAGTATGGTGGTTGTGACATGTTGAAAACTTGTGTTGTTAAATGGATCTTTGTAGTCGAATGAACCTTTGTTGTTGAAGAATCCTTAGGCGTAGAAATCACAGAAAAGCCAAGTACCACTTATGCGTAAAAACACCAAAGATACGCGTAACAGCAATAGTTACGCGTAGGATTAGCTTACGCGTAAGTAATGAGAAAACAATAAAGTTATGCGTAAACAAAAAGTTAAGCGTAGAAAACTTAGGCGTAGGATTAACTTATGCGTAAGACACAGCTTAGGCGTAAGATGAATCTTATGCGTAAGGAGTTCTACGCGTAAGCTTAAGCTTATGCGTAATTTTAGGGTTTTACCCAAAAGATCTTTTACAATATCATAGTGCAAAAGATATCCAAAGTCGAAGTGTTTTCAGGCTTATCCAAGCAAGAAAAACACTGAGTAATCCACGAAACTAAAGATCAAACCAAGGAAATGTTACGCGTAAGATTAGGGTTTCACTTACGCGTAGAAATTTGCCAAAAATGATTTCTGCCAACTGATGTTTCCAAACTAGATTTTTGTGATGAAATAGCTTCAATATCACCAAAATAACACAAAAATGTGAAACTTGAAGATCCAAAGCTTATAAAACAGTTAGGCGTAGAAAGAAACCCACGAATAAAACCTAGCTTAAAAACAATGATCCACACGTAAAGTTTGAAACTTTTTGCCAAAAACAGATATTTTAACACCTTAGAACGTTGAAAGTACAAGAATCTTGGATTGAAAAGTGTAAAAAATAAGTTTTTAAGCGAACCAAAGTATCAACCGTTGTTACGCGTAAGACCGAAACTCACATAAACAACAAAAATGATTCACCAAACTATTTGGCAAATGATACCACTGTTAGGTCACCATATTAGTAACACAAGCATCAATAGAAGAAATAGATGAAGGATAGATCGATTGAACAATAACATAGAAACTCAAGCATCAATAACATAGAAACTCAAGTATCAACCATTGTTACGCGTAAGACCGAAACTCACATAAACAACAAAAATGATTCACCAAACTATTTGGCAAATGATACCACTGTTAGGTCACCATATTAGTAACACAAGCATCAATAGAAGAAATAGATGAAGGATAGATCGATTGAACAATAACATAGAAACACTTATGCGTATGAAATAGAGAAAGGTTATGCGTATTAAGTGAAAGAGAATGAAATTGAACAACCAACCCTCAAGTGAGGGTATTACAAGACTATTTATAGGAGAGGGAGCTAGGGCAACACCCCTAGTCCCTTCCTTTCCTTATTGGACTTGGGCCAAGGCTCATGGGCTTTCTACATAAGCCTTGGCATGATTACTAACATAAAAGCCATATTAAGCTAACTATTACATATGAATCACTAACACTTGAATAAGGTTTAGGAGTGATTCCAACACATCTCCTTCTTAACTCTTGGTCCTCCAATAACATGCCACACTTTGGGACATGCATGTCCCATCACCCTCTCTCTGATAGGTGGTGATGAAGAAGATGGACCCTCTGGTGGTGGAAGCAGTGCTTGCATAGGAGGAGCTTGTAGAGGTTCTGGTTGTGGTATTGAGGCAAGAGGAGGAACAACCAAGACTTTTGAAGAGGTCTCATCATCAGTGTCTTCATAGGGAGATACATAGCTAGGCATTGAGCTCAACTCTGAACTGCTTTCCTTCTTCAGTGCTCTATGTGCTTTTGGTTGGATAGCAGAAGGCTCAACTGCTGAAGGGTTTGTGCTCATGACAGAGTGAGATCTTTTCTTTGATGAACCTTTCTCATCAACCCTACCTGTTTTCAGAAACTCTTCCCACACACTGTCTGAGGAAGAGCTGTCTGTTGAAAGATTGATGGGGTTTGAGTTGCTCATGTTGATCTTGTGAATTTTGGTGAGATGGTTTTTGAAAGTGATTTTAGTAAGAAGGTTTATGGGTATGTGAGAAATGTGTGTGGTATGTGGGTGATTTACTCTTTAATAGAGTTAAGTGAGATATCAGCAAGTAAATATGTGGAAGGTGTGAGTTGTTGAGGAGTAAATGAAGTCTTTGACTTTGGTGGCCGGATTAATGACTTGGAGTTGACCATTTGACTGGGTGTTTAGTATTGATTCTAACCACTGCCAGTATAACTTTTGAAACCACTTCTTGTTATTCTAACCACTGTTAACCTTAACAATGTTTCAATTGTTTGGTTTGTGTTTGTGATGTGCAGGTATGAAGGAGCTTTTGTATAATTTGGAGCTTTTTGGAGCTGTTGCTGTGATTGTTTAAAAAAAATGTGTGAATCTTTTGTAATCCTTCATACTAATGCTTGATATCACTATTTTTGGCTTGGATTTGATTGCTACAACCTTAGTCAAAAGATTGGAGTGTGGGTGCTGTATCCACTGCTAGAACATTTCAAACCACTGCTAGTGTTTTGCTGACGATGGATACTTGAGGGGCTGTTTTGTAACTTTGGTGAAAACGTATTTAATTCCCCAAATCACTGCCAGATCATTTAATTGATCTTCAAATCCCTTTCCATTGGCGCTTAACACAAACCCTAACCATTCCAACTGCTTAATTCACATCTCACATCATATCCCATCACCAATTACAATGCCGAATTTGTATTCCAAAACCCATAACCTAGTTGCTTACTTGGTTAAGAATAATCAATCAGAGGGATTCCATGGAATGATTTATTTTCTTAAACACAGTCCTATCCACTTTGCTTTAACCATAGAACCCACCATTCTTAAAACTTATGTACATGAATTTTGGTGGAATGCTGAAATACATGAGCGAGATGGGTTAGATGTTCTTAGGACTGTTGTGGATGATAATGAGATTTTGGTCATTGAGGATGTCATTAGAGGTGTCTTGAAGCTAGAGGATACTGATGGTGTAGTTAATCTTTCTGATGATGCTATTTTTGAAGGATTACAGAGATTGGGTTATGAAAGGATGGGTGGTAAAATTAAATTTCTTAAAGGTATGTTTTCACCCCAGTGGAAATTTTTGATTCACACTTTGCTAATGTGTGTGAGTAATAAGACCACAAGATTTGATGAGTTTTGATGACGTACCCTCCGATTAGGTCGAAGGACCCCCTTCGGCCTCAGTCGAACTTGCATTACGAAGACCTAAGCCTTTCTTCATAAGTCATTGGTGGCGTAAAACCATTCATCATTGATATGGTTACCAGTTGGGAATTCTCCAGCCGAAGGCCTATGCCCTTCGGTGTCTTCTCTTGAAGGCGCCAAGACAAAGGAGAACCTTGACTTGGTCTTCCCCCACGTTCCTACTATTTCCTTAGCTTCCCCGCCAAGGCAGAGATAGTGGGGATGAAGCCCTAGCGGTTACCACAAATCAGGGGACGCCCCCATGATCTCCTAAACGTGTGCTAACACTCTCCAAGCTATTTTCTTCACCTATAAATAGGTTGGACGAGTCATTTCAATGATATGTTCACTCAACACAGTATTTCACATACTCCATATTACTTACAACACATATCACATACTTACTCTCACGCCGGAGGTGGTTCGCAGGGCCCAACCCCTGCGCGATCACTAGTGTCTACTATTTCTTATTGCAGATTGGCTACAAGTTTGGCGCAAGCATATCACCCCTCATACCTTTCGATCACCATCGAAGGCCTGGTCGTACGAATTATTGTACAATCAGTGGCGCCATCCGTGGGACCCGCTACTATTGGTCTCGTTATTCCAAACTTACACCCAGTCAATCACGCTCACTAGTTTTACGGCATGAATCAAGGAAGAGAGGATACACCCCCTCCGGGTTTCTCGGCCTTGACACCAATCCCAGTCAGTGATCCTAACAACCTTCCCAATATAACCGCATCTACCTTTACCACACGATTTCACCCTGAAATAACTCCCAACAACCATGCTTCAACCTCGGCTAACCCTGAACCGGTAATCAGTCCAGCATTTGTCGAAGCTAACATCGAAGCTCTAGAATCTTTACTGAGGGCTCGAAGGAGGCAAGCTCGGAATGTAGAGATGCGAAGGGAGTTAGAATACTCAAGCGATGAGTATGACGAAGAGTTGGAAATGGAGGCTAGGCCCTTGGCTCCTGGGGCTACACGCTCAGTGCAAAGGATAGGGTATCCGAGCAGTCGAAGGCTGAGTGGAAGGTCGGTTGGTTTTGAAGATGTTCCGGAGAGGACTCCGATGCGAAGGGAAGGAAGGTTAACTTGCCACCACTTTTGGCGGCTCATCTGGGAAGAACTGAGGTAGGGGTTCCGTTGCAGCCTTCATGGTATGTACCCTCCTTTTCAGGCTAAATCTTCCTCCTCATGGTATGTACCCTCCTTTTCAGGCTAAATCTTACCCTCAAAGGGTCTATCCCCCACCAAATGGGCAGGCTAGCAACCCCAGTTTTACTCAACCATACGGAAGCATACCCTACGGACAACCTATGGTATATCCTTCGTGCCCTGTCGGAAGTCACCCACCTTATATACCTACTGCTTACCCTCAATATGTTAACCAAAACCCTGTTGGAATACCTCCAAATCATAACCCGTGCAATGCTGCCCCTACCTACATGCCACCTTATAAATGCCTTTATTCGGAGCCCATGGGTTCCACAACACCCTTCGTAAGATGGATAGAAGACTACCCTTTGCCTGATGGGTTTAAAATACCCGCGCATATTGGTACTTATGATGGGAAGGGGGCCCAGATAACTTTTTACACCTGTTCGAAGGGGCTATCAGAATGCAGAAGTGGGTCATGCTCATTGCTTGCCACATGTTTACATATACCCTACGAGACTCTACTCGTATATGGTGAAACGGGCAAAAACCAGGTAGCATTGTGAACTTGGATGATCTCAAGGCTAAGTTCAGATCCCATTTCAGTCAGCAGAAAAAGTTCACAAGAACGCACCTAACAGTGCACAACATCAAGCAGAAGGAAAACGAGAGCACCAGGGCTTTCATCACCAGATACACCGATGACACCTTACAGATACTGGGTCTGCACGAAGACCAATGCATCTCAGGTTTCATGCATGGCCTACGGAACAGAAGTTTGGTGGAATTCCTCTCCACTGACCTTCCTGCAACCTATAAGGGCTTAGTGGAGAAGGCTTACACATGGATTGAAGCAAAAGAAGTGTCTACCAACGGGGCTCCGGTCGAAACTAAAGAAAGTCACAATAAGGTACCGAAGCATCCTTCGTAGGAAGGGTCAAAGAACAGACACAAATGCAGGGACAGGTTTACGCCCTACCACAAAATCATCAATCATAGGCTATTGGCTAATCTGTCTAAATCTCCAAGGGAGATACTCGCTACAAAAAAGGCTGCGAAGACCTTTGATCCTCCTCCTCATTTGGCAAGCAGAGGAAGGACCGGGGATACCACCAAATACTGCTATTTCCATGATGATTACGGGCACGACACCAATAATTGCAGAGAGCTCAAGAAACAGATAGAAGAGGCCGTGAAGTCTGGCCAATTGGGACATTTGGTGAAGGGTATAAAGAAAGGTAAAGAAAAGGTCTCCGACACACAGTTGGGGAAAGACACCACACCCGCCGAAGCACCCATCCTCATGGTGTACAAGGATGATTCTGGTTTAAAAAGGAAAGAAGCGAAGGAAGCATTATGCGGAGTAGGAGATGTCACATTTCCTTCAATCACAGGCAAAGTTCTCTCAAATGACCCCGTGGTCATTAAGGTCTTGATCTCCAACAGAGAAGCAAACAGGGCCTACCTAGACTGTGGTAGCTCTTGTGAAGTGATCTACGAACATTGTTTTCTAAAGCTCAAGCCTTCGATAAGGTTGAAGAGAGTAGATTCGAAGGTACCTTTAGTAGGGTTCTCGGGGGAACACTCATGGCCCTTGGGAGAAGTCCCTTTAGAGGTTACGATTGGAGAAGGAAGGTTAAAAAGAACAGAAACCCTGGTTTTCGCGATCGTAAGGTCTGAATCTCCCTATAACCTGTTAATAGGAAGAACCGCAATGCAGAAGATGGGCATCGTTGTCTCCACTATACATGCCGCAGTCAAATTCCAAACACGATTCGGTATCGGAACGGTTTTCTCAAGCTACAACGTGAAGAAGCCTACAGAAGTAGGCAAAAGGGTCAAACAGATCTTGGAAGAGCCTCCGAAAAATGTCCTCAGCTGTACTGATGCCGAAGAACGTATTGTAGTAAACGATCTCTACCCTTACCAGATGGTGGTAATTGAGAAGCAGCTCCCTACCTCCTTTAAAGCTGAATTGGCAAAGGTACTACGGGCGAACGCAGATGTCTTCGCATGGACCTACTCTGACATGACGGGGGTCCCCAGAACTCTCACCATAGATGGAAAGCCCTTTGGCACTGAACACAAGCTTAATGAGTTCAAACATATTGAACCTATCAAGCAAAAGCGTCGAAGCCTGGCTCCTAAAAGAAATGCCACAGCATGCAAAGAAGTGGATGAGCTCGTAGCAGCAGGCATACTCAGGGAGGTGAAGTATCAAACTTGGGTATCCAATCCGGTGATGGTCAAGAAGCATGACGGAGGGTGGCGGATATGTGTGGACTTCACAGATATCAACAAAGCCTGTCCGAAGGACTGCTATCCTCTGCCAGAAATCGATTGGAAAGTAGAATCCTTGTCAGGGTTTCGGCTGAAATGTTTTCTGGACGCTTATAAGGGTTACTGATGATGTACCCTCTGAGTAACTCGAAGGACACTCCTCCGAGATGTGTCGAAGCCCTTCCATACGAAGGCCCAAGTTAGGATTCTGAAATATCCATAGGCGTCAAACCATTCGTTGGTACGAAGGTTACCTAAGGGGAATTCGCCATTCGAAGCCCTAAGCCCTTCGGGGTATGGATGACGAAGGAACAATGGATAAGGAACCTCCTGACTTAGTCAAACCCACGATCTCCCTCTCTCTCTTGGCTTCCCCGTCAAGTCTGAGAACGTGGGTCACTAACCCCTAGCGGTTACCCACAATCATGGGACGCCCCCATGATCTCCGACATTCATGCAAGAGTACCTCTAACCGTATTTCTTCCACTATAAATAGGTTAGACGGGCAATGGTTTATGGTATGTTCATTTCACACTCATCTTTTTACTTACACACACTTATATAACCATAACTCATACTTACTCTCACGCCGGAGGTGGTTCGCAGGGTCCTACCCCTGCGCAATCACTTAACGTAGTGTCTTAGTATTTCTTATTCTCAGGTTACAGGCGAGTCTTGGCTGGAACATACACCCCTCATTACTTTGATCCTCATCGAAGCCTGGTAGTGCAATCTTTTGCACAATCAGTGGCGCCATCCGTGGGACCACAACTATTAGTCCCGTAATCACCCAGTCCTAATACCTTAACCAACTACGCTACTTTTCCGGCATGGAACCAGGAAGAGAAGATTCACCTCCGCCAAGTTTCTCTACTCTGGTCCCACTCACCACAACTAACACCGATAAACTCGCCCCCATAACAGCCTCAACCTTCACCACACGATCTCGTTTGGAAACTACTCCCGTGTATCACGCCTCAACATCCGCTAACCCTATTCCAGATATCAGTCCCGCCTTCGTAGAGGCAAACTTTGAGGCCTTAGATTCTTTGCTAAGGGCTCACAAGAGACAGGTTCGTAACACAGAAATGCGGAGGGAGTTGGAATACTCCAGCGAGGAGTATGACGAGGAGATTGAAGCAGAGGACAGGCCTTAACCCATGGGCAGGGGACGTTCGGCCCTACGAAATGGTTCCCCTTCCATTAGAAGATCAAATGGAAGGACGGTGGGTTTTAAAGAAGGACTCGGAGGAAATCCGGGAAGAAGGGATAGAATGCATGGTGAAAAGAGGAGCGAGAACTCCAACGGAGGAAGCTACCCAGTAGGAAATGGAAGAGTAAACCTGCCTCCTCTTCTAGCAGCCCATTTAGGAAGAGAAGGGACGGGGGCTCTCGTACCTCCCTCTTATGTTTCGAGTGTCGGAGATCCACCTCCCTACTCCAACATGAACCAATTACCCCCTCCGGGAATGAATCCCTACCTACCTGCTCAAACCTACAACACTTACCTTCCAAATGGTTCAATCCCCAACCAGAATTACCAGCAAATGCCCTATGGACAGATTCCTACACAATCGATGGGGGTATACCCTTCGTACCAACCCTCTACTGCCTACCCTACCTATTCACAACCATTTCCTAACCCGTATAACCCTACACCTGTTTATCCACCTCCATACAACCCTTATGGTGCCGAAGTCTCTGGAGCTTGCACACCCTTCGTGAAGTGGATCGAGGACTACCCTTTACCTGACGGCGTGAAGATGCCTACTCACATAGGCACCTATGATGGGAAAGGTGATCCCGATAACTTTCTCCACTTATTTGAAGGCGCTATCAAAATGCAAAAGTGGGTCATGCCTGTAGCATGCCATATGTTCGCTTACACGCTCAGAGACTCTGCAAGAATATGGTGGAACGGACATAAGTTGGGAAGCATTGTGAGTCTAGATGATCTTAAGGCTAAGTTCCGGTTGCACTTTAGCCAGCAGAAGAAGCACACCAAAACTCACTTAACCGTGCACACCATCAAACAAAGGGACAGCGAAAGCACGAGGGCCTTCGTTACCAGGTACACTGATGAAACCTTGCAGATTCTAGGTTTACACGAAGATCAGAGGATCTCTGGTTTCGTACATGGCCTTCGAACTCGAAGCTTGGTGGAGTTCCTGTCCACCGATCTTCCCAACACCTACAAGGCCTTGATTGAGAAGGCTTACACCTGGATTGAGTCTAAGGAGGTAGCAGCAAACGGGGCTCCGATAGAGCAAAGGGAAGCATCTGACAAATTCTCTAGAGGGTCCTCCTGGGAAGGATCCCAAAACAAGAAGAAGAACAAAGATCGCTTCACCCCCTACAACAAAGGCTCGAACCATGGATTTCTGGCAAACTTGGTTAAATCTCCCCGAGAAATCCTAGCCACCGAGAAGGCCGCAAAGTCCTTCGATCCCCCGCCTCGAATGATAACACGAGGCAAGGCCAGAGACATGTCCAAGTATTGCCATTTCCATGAAGATCATGGACATGATACGAACAACTGCAGGGAACTAAAGAAGCAGATCAAAGAGGTGGTACGGTCCGGACAGTTAGCACATCTGGTCAAAGGCATCAAAAAGGGAAAGGACAAGTTCTCCGATACTCAGCTGGGAGAATGGAAGGGGAATAAGAAGGAAACTACGCCCGTAGAAGCTCCAATACTGATGGTACACAAACACGATACCACCTTGAAAAGGAAGGAAGCAGAAGGGGAGCTGGGAAGCATAGGGGAAATAACCTTTCCCCACATATTAGGGCAGACACCTTCGACTGATCCCGTGATCATCAAGGTACACATATCCAATAGGGAAGTGAACCGAGCGTATATGGATTGTGGAAGCTCCTGCGAAATCATCTACGAGCATTGTTTCCTAAAGCTCAAGTCATCTATACGCTCACAGAGGGTTAACTCGAAGGCACCGCTAGTAGGGTTCTCTGGTGAACACTCATGGCCTTTGGGAGAAGTACCGTTGGAAATCACCATAGGCGAAGGCCCATTATCCCGCACGGAGACACTCATTTTCGTCATCGTAAGGTCAGATTCTCCTTGTAATTTGTTAATAGGGAGAACAGCTATGCAAAAAATGGGAATTGTTGTTTCTACCATACATGCTGCTATTAAGTTCCAAACCCCCTTTGGAATAGGAACTGTTTATTCTAGTTATGGAGCGGATAAGGGTGTATGTGGTGTCAAAAAGATCAGAGAAGAATCAGAGGAGCCTCCGATGGCAATTCTTAGTTGTACAGATGCAGAAGAGCGAGTTGTTGTAAACCCTAGCTATCCTGAACAGACAGTGGTAGTAAGAAAGCAACTCCCGACGAATTTCAAAGCGAAGCTCACCGAGCTGTTACGTACTAACCTTGATGTTTTTGCTTGGAAATATTCTGACATGACAGGGGTTCCAAGAACATTGCTAATAGATGGACAGTCCTTCAGAACGGAACATAAACTCAATGAGTACAAGCACATTGAGCCTATAAAGCAGAAAAGGAGAAGCCTCGCCCCCGAGAGAAACACTGCAGCTTGTAAAGAAGTCGACGAACTTACACAAGCAGGCATCCTGAGGGAGGTCAAATACCAAACTTGGGTGGCCAACCCAGTACTGGTAAAAAAGAGCGACGGAGGGTGGCGCATGTGTGTCGATTTCACTGACATCAACAAAGCATGCCCGAAGGATTGCTACCCCCTACCAGAAATTGACTGGAAGGTGGAATCCTTGGCAGGTTTCCGGTTAAAATGCTTTTTAGATGCCTATAAAGGGTATCATCAAATCCAGATGGCAAAGGAGGACGAGGAAAAGACAGCCTTCTACACAAGTAAAGGTGTCTACTGTTACAGAAAGATGCCCTTCGGTTTGAAGAACGCAGGGGCTACTTACCAGCGTCTCGTAGATAAAACCTTCAACAAGCAGATAGGCAGAAATCTCAAGGCCTACGTTGATGACATGGTTATCAAGAGCAAGACTGAGTAGGACCTACTCCTTGATGTACAGGAAACATTCGATCAGCTCCGGGCGATTAACATGAAGCTGAACCCTAAGAAATGCTCCTTCGGTGTCGAAGAGGGACAATTCTTAGAACACTTGATCACTAAACAGGGGATAAAAGTTAATCCCTCTAAGGTTAAAGCTATTTCCGATCTCCAAGCCCCTAAATGCCTAAAAGACGTGCAGAGCCTGAATGGGAAGCTGGCAGCCTTAAGTTGGTTTTTATCAAAAGGAGCTGACAGGTCCCTACCTTTCTTCAAAACACTCAAAGGATGCACAGACAAGAAAACTTTCCAATGGAGCCAGGACGCTGAAGCATCCTTTCAGAAGATGAAGGATTTCATCGAAATACTTCCAACACTCACAGCCCCAATCAAAGGCGAAGTGTTGTTTATGTACCTGGCATCCCCAGCGGAGAGTATTAGCGCGGTCCTTATAGCGGAGCGAGACAAGCGACAGATACCCATTTACTTTGTTAGCAGGGTCCTACAAGGAGCGGAGATCAACTATCCAACATTGGAAAAGTTAATACTTGCCTTAACTTACGCAGCAAGGAGGCTCTGAAGCTATTTCCAGGCCCATCCAGTTACAGTCTTAACCGATAAGCCACTGAAACAGATCTTGTCGAAACCTGAAAAATCTGGGAGGGTGGCTAAATGGGCTATTGAGCTCGGAGAACATGAAATAGAGTTTAAAGGACGTAACTCTATCAAAGGGCAAATTCTTGCAGACTTCTTGGCAGAAACACCTTCCGAGCCTGATGAGGAAAAGGAAGAGCCCAAAACTAACCTTTCTCAGCTACAGGCTGAATGGAAGCTTTACACAGACGGAGCATCCAGCTCCGACGGCTCCGGAGCAGGTCTAATGCTGGTCAGTCCTGAAGGGAAGGAGCATACATATGCTCTTCGGTTTGAGTTCGAAGCCACAAATAACGAAGCAGAATACGAAGCACTACTAGCAGGACTCCGATTAGCCAAAGATATGGAGGTCAAAGCTCTCGTTGTTTTCGTAGACTCCCAATTGGTCGCAAACCAAGTAGCAGGTTCCTACAAAGCAAGGCAACCCGTCATCAAACAGTACTTGGAGAAGACGAAAGAGATGCTAGAAAACTTCGACTCCTACACCATCCAACATGTTCGTAGGAACCAAAACAAAAAGGCAGATGCACTAAGCAAGCTAGCTTCAATGGCCTTCGCTCATCTTACTAAGGAAGTGCTTGTAGAAGTCCTTCCTGAAAGATCCATTGTTCTCAAAGAGGTTACTGACGTGATTCAAGAAGAAGGAGAGACATGGATGACCCCCATAAGGGAATATTTGATAAGTGGTCTTCTCCCTGAAGATCCCAAGCTTGCAAGGAAGATTCGAGTTAAGTCCCCGCAATACCGGCTAATAGGGGAAACCCTATATAGGAGGTCATTTTTGTCACCTTGGTTACGATGTGTGCGCCCCAAGCAAGCTTCGAGCATCATCTCTGAAGTCCATGAAGAGTCTTGCGGTCTCCATGCAGGACCCCGCTCAGTTGTCTCGAAGATAATGAAGTTGGGCTACTATTGGCCCTCGATGCACAGGGACGCAGCCGAAATCATTCTCAAGTGTGAAGCTTGTCAGATGCACTCAAACGTTCCAAAAATGCCGAAGCAAGACATGACAAGTGTGACATCCGCATGGCCCTTCTCTCAGTGGGGCATCGATATTGTAGGGCCTATGCCTATAGCGCCCGGAGGAGTCAAGTTCTTGCTGGTAGCGATTGACTACTTCACTAAGTGGGTGGAAGCGAAACCCCTAGCCTCTGTAATAGGAAGACAGATCGAGAAGTTTGTATGGGAGCACATTGTTTGCAGATTCGGAGTGCCCCACATCATCATATCTGACAATGGGAAACAGTTTGCCGAAGGAGTCTTCTACGACTTCTGTCAATGGCTCAACATAAAACAATCCTGGACATCTGTCTATCACCCGCAAGGTAATGGACAAGTAGAGGTTACAAACAGAGACATCATCAAAGGGATCGAGAAAAGGCTAGGTCAAACTCATCATGGATGGGTGGACGAGCTCCCTCAAGTCTTATGGGCTCACAGGACACATCCTAAGTCAAGCAACGGAGAAACTCCCTTCAGCCTAACATACGGAACATAAGCGGTCATCCCTTCGGAACTGATTGTACACACGGAGCGTGTGGCAACGTATGATGCCTCCCAAAATGATGAAAGGATCGGGGAAAATCTTGATCTACTAGAAGAAAGAAGAGAAATAGCCTCCATCCGAGAAGCAATACACAAGCATAAGATCGAAGGCTACTATAACAAAAGGGTCAGACCTTCCACTTTCAAGCCTGGAGAATATGTGTTGCGCCTCAACAGTGCAAGCAAAGCAGAGTATCAGGGAAAGCTGGGACCAACTTGGGAAGGACCCTACATGGTAGCTGAGGCCTACGGCAATGGAGCCTACAAACTGGCCACTCTTCTCGGAGAACCCATCGACAGGACATGAAATGGTACGAACCTTCGAAAGTTCTATGTTTAAGAAGTACTTTAACTTTTTTCTTGTAATCAAAAGCTTCTCAAGGGAAAGCACACATTATTGGTAGTTGTCTTAGTTTTCATTTAAAAAATGATGTAATCCTCTCTACCAATTCAATGATAAATAAGACATTTCCCACAAATCTCTTGCTTCGTTTCTTAAACACAAAGATTTGTTCAGCCAAGTCGTTAATGAGTTTCAATGTCGAATGGCTTGGGGTGTAACACACGCCTTATGATTTAAAGCCAACTTAAACATTCACATTAACTCTTCTAGTAGTTTTTGGCGCTTGTAAAAATTTTTTTTTTTTACAAAGCCATGCTATGTAAAGGATTTGAGATGGAGTGGGTCGCGACCCTATGTCAATGGCCAAGTTGGCCATTATATTCTTGGTGTTGTAATTTACACACAATGAGGTTGTTGAACCTTAGGTTGTAAAATTTAAGCGTCGGAAAAATGGCGTACGAGAAGTTAACAAAACAAACATAACCTAAGTGTGTAGAGGTATGTCCTCTACACCATTGCATTCAAAATATGGGCTACTGCCCTTATACCTGCATGAGGAGCCTAGGCTCCAGTCAAATTGTTCTTGGCCCATGGCCATACATCACAAGCCTTTAAATTGTTTGGGAAACAAGACACACATTGTCACATAAAATAAATTGTCTTAAGGGTACATGCCACCCTTTGGAACCAAATTACTGCTAACAGAGCAGCCTTCATTCTTGTTTCTTCGGAGATGGAGTGGAGGAGGGTTGCACTGAGACTGGCTTAGTAGACATGGTCTTCTTGGTTGGAGTGGTAGGCTTCAGCTTCCGAGGTTTCTTGGACATGAGGTCTTCGAGGGGTGCCATTGGATCTTTGGTTGCGTCAGCAAGGAAGGAGTACTCTGCAGTTGCAAATGCATTTCCTGCCTCATCATATTCAGCCTTCGAAGTGGGACGGTAGCATTCAATCTTGGAGAGGTCCACGGGCTTACCTGTTTTGGCAGCCTCCTCCAGAGCCAAACACCGTCCATGAAATAGGGCTGATTTGATGACCTTCCACATCTGAGCTCCCAAATCGTCACTATGGTAGAGCTCCATGGCTATGTAAGGCACCACCTTTGAAACAACTTCTGCACGATCTTTCTGCAGCATCTTATACCTCATCTGCAGGCTATCGATCTCCTCCCTCAACTTTATCTCTACCTCTCCTAGCCTAACCTTCTCACTTTCTAACCCAGCACATTTAGCCTCGAGAGCAGCATTCTGACCGGTGAGAGTAATAACCTTGGCTTCTTCCAGTTTAAGATTGCCACGTTCCACGGTCAACTGAGCTATCTTGTCTCGAAGGTCCTGGACGACGGGGTTCTTCTCAACGTTCCCCTCAATTTCATCACACTTCGCTTCCAGCTTGGCCACGGTTCTGAACAACTCCCTGGTCTTGGTATTCAAGTGGTTATCCATCACTGCCTGCCTAGTAACCCCATTATCATGCATGTCACAGAACTTTTCAAAAGACATGTTCTCTAGCATACCCTTCCACTGTGGAGGGGTCACATGATCAATAATCCGATGACAGGCTAAAGCATTTGGAAGCTCCTTCGTCTCTGGAAGACCTGCGAGTAACACAATGTATACAGGTTAGCATAATAGTTAAATTTATAACTTCACAATGTCTCATAAGACAAAAATATTTACCATGAACCTCAATGGATTCATCGGGTAATTCAAAGGCAGACTTGACAAACTTTCTGCCCTCGGTACTCTTCTGCTTCACAACTCTACTCCTAGAGGTAGGCAGGGGATTCTTCTTTTTGTTGGTAGATTTCATAGCCTTGGCGGCTGTTCCCTTCCTACTCTTCAACCTGTCTGCTATTCCTGTTGAACCAAAGACAGGGACATCCTCATCCGCAGGATCGTCCGAATCAGCAACATTTTCCACCAGCTGGGATGGACCCTCCAAGGCAAGTTGCGGGGATGCTGATGCAATGGGTTCTGGCTTAAGAATATCTACCTCGTTGTTATTCACAGACGTTGAAGGAGAGCCGACACCATAAGACTCTTCAGCCTTCTCCGCAGGCATGAAACTTAAGTCCTCATCCAAGTCTTTGTACATAAAGTTTCTGAACGACATCTCTGCAAAATAGAAACAACGACAAATAAATATCAGTGCTACATTGGTCCTACTTAAACAAAAGTGGATAAACATACTCTATCCTTGGTATATGATCATAGGCTTCTTGGGAGACCCCTCCCAACTCTGAGCAATCCCAGCCATGTATAAAATGGCTTTAGGGAATACTTGCACATCCACAGGGTATTTGACCAAGCGCTGATAACAAGGATCACTCCGAACCTCGTAGGGCAGGGGGTCATTATACCATTTAGCATTAAACCTATTTTCCTTGTTCAGCAGCTCTGAATATGTAGGGGGAACAATAGTGTCTTGCACGAAGAAAAAGCTACCCTTCCAACCCGATATGTTTGTGTACACTTTCCCAAACAGGTTGGGTACATCTGCCTCAGGTCTTTTTGCTAGTGTTAACCAATTGCCCCCAGGGTACAAGTTCAAGAATCCTCTTAAAACTGACAATGTTGGTTCATATCCGTAGGCTTTGCACATCACTATGAATGTGGTCAATTTGGCAAAACCAAAGGGATTGAATCTAGAGATATGAACTTTGTAGTACTGCATAAATTCTAAAATCAATGGGTGCAACGGAATCCTAAGGTTTGAGTGACTAAATGCATGGGTATACAACCCTACGAAACCTGGAGGGGCATCAAAGATACCCTGAGTGGGTTTGGGTAACATCACTTTATGTTCTATTGGAATAGGATAATCGACTAAGTGATCATGTAAATCTTTAGCAGACAAAGTGCATTTTTGTTGTTTTATAATAAACTTGGAATCCATGTTCTTATTTTTAACAAATATGACAAGAAAAGAGAAGCACTTACTTTGTTTTCGAAGATGGTGAGCGCTGGAAAAGATTACTGCGTGTAAAATTAGACGAAGAGAGTAAAATGAGTTAGGGTTTTATCTACCCTCTTTTTATACTCTCTTTTGACTCTATTATCCACCGCACACGTGTCCCCACATTTACTCTTATCCGGTGTAGATTTTTAAAATTTAAAATCGAGAAGACTTTTGGTCTCCGGGTATTATGGGAAGTTGTGATTCCTGTAGCGGGCAGTGATAATGATTACGTAGCATTTATTGCGCTTAGTAAGTTGCGCAGTTTTCTCCCATCTAGTATGTTTCGCAGCAGGATGATGTTTCGCAGCATGAAGTCGAAAGCAATGTCTCCTCGTTCATATACATCACTTTCGACTGGGGGGCTTGATGATGTACCCTCCGAGTAACTCGAAGGACACTCCTCCGAGATGTGTCGAAGCCCTTCCATACGAAGGCCCAAGTTAGGATTCTGAAATATCCATAGGCGTCAAACCATTCGTTGGTACAAAGGTTACCTAAGGGGAATTCGCCATTCGAAGCCCTAAGCCCTTCGGGGTATGGCTGATGAAGGAACAATGGATAAGGAACCTCCTGACTTAGTCAAACCCACGATCTCCCTCTCTCTCTTGGCTTCCCCGTCAAGTCTGAGAACGTGGGTCACTAACCCCTAGCAGTTACCCACAATCATGGGACGCCCCCATGATCTCCGACATTCATGCAAGAGTACCTCTAACCGTATTTCTTCCACTATAAATAGGTTAGACGGGCAATGGTTTATGGTATGTTCATTTCACACTCATCTTTTTACTTACACACACTTATATAACCATAACTCATACTTACTCTCACACCGGAGGTGGTTCGCAGGGTCCTACCCCTGCGCAATCACTTAACGTAGTGTCTTAGTATTTCTTATTCTCAGGTTACAGGCGAGTCTTGGCTGGAACATACACCCCTCATTACTTTGATCCTCATTGAAGCCTGGAAGTGCAATCTTTTGCACAATCAGTTACGATCAGATACAAATGGCGAAAGAGGACGAAGAAAAGACAGCCTTTTTTACAGGAAAGGGCGTTTATTGTTATAAAAAGATGCCTTTTGGTTTGAAAAGTGCGGGTGCTACCTACCAATGTTTAGTGGACAAAGCCTTCCGCAAGCAGATAGGTAGGAATCTCGAAGTGTACGTAGACGATATGGTTATCAAGAGTAGAACGGAGAAGGATATGCTCTCCGATATCAAGGAAACCTTCGACCAGCTTCGCGCCATCAACATGAAGTTAAACCCCAAGAAATGTTCCTTCGGTGTGGAGGAAGGACAATTTTTGGGACATCTGATCACCAAGCAAGGTATTAAGGCCAATCCTTCGAAGGTTAAGGCCATCACGAATTTGCAGCCTCTTAAGTCCCTAAAGGAAGTGCAAAGTCTGAACGGAAAGCTAGCAGCCCTCAACAGATTCTTATCGAAGGGTGCAGACAGATCTTTGCCATTTTTCAAGACACTCAAAGGATGCACGGATAAAAAGACGTTTCAGTGGAGTACAGATGCAGAAGTTGCCTTCCAAAAGCTCAAGGAGTTCATGGCTATTCTACCTACACTTACTGCACCAATCAAAGGCGAAGTGTTGTTTATGTATATCGCAACCTCCTTCGAAAGCATCAGCACTGTGTTATTAGCAGAAAGGGAGAAGAAGCAAATCCCTATCTACTTCGTTAGCAGGGTCCTACAGGGAGCTGAGCTAAATTATCCAGCGCTGGAGAAGCTAATCTTGGCTTTGGTCCATGCTGCGAGGCGCCTTCGAAGGTACTTCCAAGCTCACCCCATAACCATACTCACTGACAAGCCTATTAAGCAGATACTTTCAAAGCCGGAGAAGTCTGGAAGGATAGCTAAGTGGGCTATCGAGTTAGGAGAACACGAAATTGAATACAAAGGTAGAAACTCGGTCAAAGGGCAAATATTGGCAGACTTCTTAGCAGAAACACCCTCTGAACCAAAGCAGGACACAAAAGTTGCTGAAAAGAAACCTGATAAGGCGGTCGAAGGGTGGAAACTTTATACTGATGGAGCCTCCAGCTCCGACGGTTCTGGCGTAGGTCTAATGCTTGTTGACCCCAAAGGGAAGGAGTACAATTATGCACTCCGCTTTGGATTCGATGCTACTAACAATGAAGTAGAGTACGAAGCCTTGCTAGCAGGCCTCCGACTGGCTAAGGATATGGAGGTAGAAGACTTGGCTATTTTTGTTGACTCACAACTGGTGACCAATCAGATAAAAGGCTCCTACAAAGTAAGATAACCTGTGATCAAGCAATACATGGATAAGGCCAAGGAAATGCTCGAAGGGTTTACATCCTACAACATAAAGCATGTTCGGAGAAATCAAAACAAGAAAGCGGATGCACTTAGCAAACTGGCATCAATGGAATTTACTCATTTAACTAAGGAGGTTCTGGTCGAAGTGTTGGCAGATAGGTCCATCGTCCGAAAGGAGGTGTCTGACGTAATATTGGAGGAAGACTCAAATTGGATGACTCCAATTAGAGAAGATCTAATAAGTGGTATACTGCCGGAGGATCAGAAATTAGCTCAAAAGGTCTGCATCAAAGCACCACAGTACAGAATCATGGGGAACTATCTATACCGAAGATCCTTTTTGTCCCATGGCTTTGTTGTGTAGGACCTAGGCAAGCCGCCAACATCATTCAAGAAGTGCATGAAGGATCCTGCGGGCTTCACGCAGGACCCCGCTCCATTGTTTCGAAAATCATGAGGATCAGATATTACTGGCCTTCAATGCACGAGGACGCTGTCAAAATCATTCAGAAGTGTGAAGCCTCTCAAGTTCACTAAAGGGTTCCAAGGCTACCAAAAAAAGATATGACCTCTGTGACGTCCGCATGGCCCTTCAGTCAATGGGGGATAGACATCATAGGTCCTCTACCAATTGCTCCAGGAGGAGTAAAGTTCTTGGTCTTAGCCATCGATTACTTTACGAAATGGGTGGAAGTGAAGCCTTTGGCATCCATCACAGGAAGGCACATGGAAAAGTTTGTTTGGGAACACATTATCTGTCGGTTCAGAGTACCCCACATCATCATCTCAGATAATGGGAAGCAGTTCGCCGAAGGGGTATTCCTAGTGTTTTGCAGAGGCCTGAACATAAAACAATCTATTCTTCCGTCTACCATCCTCAAGGTAACAGACAAGTGGAAGTCACTAATAGGGACATCATCCAAGACATAGAATGAAGGCTGGGATACAGTCACCACGGTTGGGTAGATGAACTACCTCAAGTACTTTGGGCTCACAGAACGCACATAAAGTCAAGCCATGGGGAAACGCCTTTTAGCTTGACATATGGCACGAAAGCTGTCATCCCTTTGGAAGTAAGTGTCGAAACAGAAAGGGTCATGAACTTCGAAGAAGCAGAAAATGAAGAAAGACTCCGTAGCAACCAAGACCTACTTGAAGAACGAAGGGAAATAGCCTCAATCAGGGAGGCTATCCATAAGCAAAATATTGAAAGGTACTACAACAGTCGGGTTCGGCCTTCGACCTTCAAGCCATTGGAATATGTCCTCTGACTCAACAGCGCAAGTAAAGCTGAGTACCAGGGTAAGCTAGGACCTACATGGGAAGGGCCCTATGTTGTTAAAGAAGCATATGGCAACGGAACCTACAAGCTGGAAACCTTGGATGGAGACGCTATTGATAGAACTTGGAATGGCACTACCCTTCGTAAGTTCTACGTATGAAACTTACAATGTCCAAGGACATTTTTATTTTGCTTTCAATCAATGTATTTGCATTCTTCTCACTTGGGGAAAGAAGCATTAATGGTAGGCATCTAGTATTCATTTCTTAAAATGATGTAATCCTCCCTACCCACTTAATGATATAACGCATTTTCCTCAAATCTCCTGTTTCGTTCAACACAACAAAGATTTGTCCACCAAGTCGCTTTATAAGTTTCAATGTCGAAGGGATGTACAAAGACTAACAATATGTCTTGCTCATATGCATAACATCTATCTCAACTTCACATTAACTTTCCTATATGGCCTTAAGGTATTTTAAGCCTTTTGCTGCCCAAAGGATTAAGATGGAGTGGGTCGCAACCCTCTATCAGCAGTCAAATTATATGATTGCTAATATTCTTGGTGAAGTAATTACACACAATGAGGCTATGCATCTACCATACGCCTTAGGTTGTAAAATTTTTTACGCAAGTAAAATGAAAAGAGAAGAATCACACATGGCAAAATACAAGCCCTAGTGGCTTTGATGTAGATATTAATTCATGACTAGTTTAACTAGTCTAAATAGGCCATAGCCTTAACGATCCAAACAAGCAAAACATTGTCTTAGGCCGAAGCCTACATCACACACACCAAATGTTAATTGTTTCATCAGGCACAAAGCCTGGAAAGGAACACAGACAAATTGTTTTAAAACAAGGTAAATACCACCCTGGGGATCAAATTACAACCACATGGTTGCCTTCATCAAACTTTGGAATGAGTGGGATCAGCTGAACCTGGGGATGGAGCCTTTGGTGAAGGAGTCTTCTTCGAAGGAGAAGAAGGCTGGACTTTCCTTGGCTTCTTAGCCAGCAGGTCCTCAACAGAGGCCGCTGGGTCCTTCGTCACTTCGGCAAGAAAAGGGAACTCTAAAGCAGCTAAGTCATTACTTGCATCATCATACTCTTTCTCATGAGTTTCCCTGTAGTATAGAACTTTCCCCAGCTTCACCAGTTCCTCTGTCGCAGCTATCTCCTCCAAAGTGGTACACTTGCCATGAAATATGGTCGCATTCACCAGGTTCCCAATTGCAATCCCCACATCATCACTATGGTAAAGTTTCATGGCAATGTAGGGGATGACCTTGGTTACCAAGTCCACCCTATCCTTCTTCAGCATCTTCAGACGAAGGTTTAACCCATCTACCTTTTCCCTGAGCTTGATCTCTTGGTCCACCAGCTTAGTTCTCTCTCCTTCGAGGCCTCCACACTTAGACAAAAGAACATATATCTGCTCTTTGTAGCCTACAACCTTTGAGCCTTCGAGAGTTAACCTGCTACATTCAGCTTCGCTTGCTGCCAGTTGACCTTTGAGCTTTTCAACATTAGCTCTGAGATCTTGCACCAAGGGGTTCTTGTCAAAATCCTACAATGCATCTTTACATTTTTTCTCTAGGTCTGCATACTTCTGATCCCTAGCCTTCTCCCTTGCAAGCATAACATCCATTTCTTCTCGAGCATTGGTGACAACACGGAGCAACTCCCTTGTCCTAGTATTGAGTTGGTTGTCTAGCATGCATTGTCGGACATAACTCTTGTCATGAAGGTCGCTGAGCCTTTCCATGGACATGTTGTCCATCACCCCTTCCAGCTGGGTGGGATTACACGGTCCACAAGTAGATGACAAGCTAAGGGAGAGGAAAGCTCCTTCGTATCAGTAAGTCCTGCAGCATATGTAAACTTGTTAATATATTATTACTGGTATCTCATTTTTTGTAGCAGGCAAGAAACATTACCATGGATATCATCTCCGCTGGGCCCTTCGATGGTTGGACACACCACAACCTTACCCTGGGCACTCTTTCTTCGGGTAGTTCGAGAGGGAGGAGTAGGCAGGGTTAACTTCCTTTTCGAGGCGGATTTCACAGCTTTGGCACTGGTACCCTTCCTGCTTCGGAGTCTCTCACCAATGCCGGAGGGTCCTACAATGGCCAACTGCCCTTCGGAGACTGGTTCATCAGATTCTGCAATATTCTCCACAAGCTGGTCTTTAACATCTATGGGTTCCTTTGACGGAGGAGCAGAGGAAACAAGTTCGATGGGCTGGGCTTCCACATCATTATTATTTATCGACACTGATGGAGAACCCACACCATAGCTCGTCTCCTGAGGATTCTTCGGAATGAAGCTGACCTCCTTTGCACCACCAGCTACCACAAAGTTTCTGAATGACATTTCTGCACGAAGGAGAAAATAAGATAAATATCAGAAAGATAAGTTTTTATCTCTTATTTTAATAAAAAAAATACATACTTTCTCCATCACAAATGATCTTAGGTACCAAAGGAGATCCCTCCCATCTTTCAGCAAGGCCAGCCATGAAAAGAATTGGCTCAGGGAATGTTTGGCAATCAGCTGGATGACGAGCCAAATGCTGATACAAAGGATTCCTCCTCACAGTATAGGGCAAGGGATCGTTGAACCTTTTTTCATCATACTGAAACTCTGGGTTTAACAATGCAGGGAAAGTTGGTGGGATAATCGTGTTTTGGATGTAAAAGAATTTGCCTTTCCAGTTCCTGATGTTTGTAAATGGCCTATCTATGAGAATAGGCACATCCCTTTCACCCCTCTTGGCTAATGTCAACCAATCTCCTCCAGGATATAAATTCAGAAAACCCCTAAGCACAGTTAATGATGGTTCAAACCCATAGCTTTAAGCATCACAATGTATGTCGTAAGCTTGGCTAGGCCAAAAGGGTTAAACCTAGATATGTGTACCTTATAGTACTGGAGGAGTTCTAAAATCAAAGGGTGTAAGGGTATTGATTGTACAATAATTCATACGACCAGGCCTTCGATGGTGATCGAAGGGTATGAGGGGTGATATGCTTGCGCCAAACTTGTAGCCAATCTGCAATAAGAAATAGTAGACACTTCATTAAGTGATTGCGCAGGGGTTGGGCCCTGCGAACTACCTCCAGCGTGAGAGTAAGTATGTGATGTGTGTTGTAAATAATATGAAGTATGTGTAATACTGTGTTGAATGAACATACCATTGAAAATGATTCGTCCAACCTATTTATAGGTGGTAAAAATAGCTTGGAGAGTGTTAGCACACGTTTAGGAGATCATGGGGGGCGTCCCCTGATTTGTGGTAACCGCTAGGGCTTCATCCCCTCTATCTCGGACTTGGTGGGGAAGCTAAGGAAATAGTAGGAACGTGGGGGAAGACCAAGTCAAGGTTCTTCTTTGTCTTGGCATCTTCAAGAGAAGACACCGAAGGGTATAGGCCTTCGGCTGGCGGATTCCCAACTGGTAACCATGTCAATGATGAATGGTTTTACGCCACCAATGACTTATGAAAAAAGACTTGGGTCTTCGTAATGCAATTTCAACTGAGGCCGAAGGGGGGTCCTTCGACCTGATCGGAGGGTACGTCATCAAGCCCCCCAGTCGAAAGTGATATGTACGAACAAGAAATATTGCTTATGACTCAGAAATAAGAACGAAACTTCCCCTTCGTCACAAAAATGAACGAAGATGAAAAGTCTTGCACCTATTGACCGTAATTAATGCAAATAATTATCCTAACCACCCCTTTTCCTCGGTAAAAGAGAACGTCTTTTCAAAATTTAAAAGAGTTTTGAAATCCGGTGGTAAGGGGATAAGTAATTACACGTGTAGGGCTGAGATATTTCATTTCTAGGGTATATAAAATGTAAAAACAGTAAAACCCTAACAAAGTTTATCTCTCGCCCAAGTGTTTTCACCTACTAAAACCTCTTCCGATCAAGCTTTCGATCAAACAAGGTAAAGTGCTCCTTCATCTCTATATTTCAAATACATTATTGTGGATTTTAGAAGGCTCAATGTCAACCAATTAAAAATTTGTAATAAAGCAACAAGGTTGCACATTAACAAGGGAGGAGCTTAAAGCGTTCCTCACTGATTACCCGATTCCAAAAGAACATAAAATCATGCTGCCAAGTAGAAATCAAGGGATATTTGATGCCCCTGAAAACTTTGTAGGCCTGTATACCCATGCATTCACCACTCCAACCTTAGGATACCTTTGCATCCTATGATCTTAGAATTCCTCCGGTATTATGAGGTACACATTTCTAGGTTCAACCCGTTTGGCCTAGCCAAGCTTACAACATTCATCGTGATGTGCAAAGCCTATGGGTTCGAACCATCCTTGACTGTGCTTAGGGGTTTTCTGAATCTATACCCGGGAGGAGATTGGTTGACCTTGGCCAAAAGGGGTGAAAGGGATGTGCCCATTCTGATAGATAGTCCTTTTACGAACATAAGGAACTGGAAAGGCAAATTCTTTTATATCCAAAACACCATTATCCCTCCGGCATACTCTGCATTGTTAAACCCAGAATATCAATATGATGAAAAAAGGTTCAACGATCCATTGCCCTATACTGTGAGAAGAAACCCTTTGTATCAGCGTTTGGCTCGTCATCCAGCTGATTGCCAAACATTCCCTGAGCCAATTCTTTTCATGGCTGGCATTGCTGAAAGATGGGAGGGGTCTCCTTTGGTACCTGAGATTATTTGTGATGGAGAAAGTATGTACTTTTTTGATTAAAATAAGAAATAAAAACTTATCTTTCTGATATTTATCTTATTTTCTCCTTTGTGGAGAGATGTCGTTCAGGAACTTTGTGGTAGCTGGTGGTGCAAAGGAGGTAAGCTTCCTTCTAAAGAATCCCCAAGAGACAAGTTATGGTGTGGGCTCCCCATCAGTATCCATAAATAACAATGATGTGGAAGCCCAGCCCATCGAGCCTGTATCGTCTGCTCCTCTGTCAAAAGAACCCATAGATGTGGAAGATCAACTTGTGGAGAATGTTGCTGACTCTGATGAGCCAGTCTCTCAAGGACAGTTGGTCATCGTAGGACCCTCTGGTATTGGTGAGAGGATCCGAAGCAGGAAAGGTACCAGTGCAAAAGCTGTGAAGTCCGCTTCGAAGAGGAAACTTATCCTACCTACTCCACCCTCTCGAACTACCCAGTAAAAGAGTGTCTAAGGTAAGGCTGTGGTGTTTCCAGCCATTGAAGGGCCCAGTGGTGATGATATCCATGGTAATGTTTCTTACCTGTAACAAAAATTAGGTACCAGTAATAATATGTTAACACATTTATATACGCTGTAGGACTTCCTGATATGAAAGAACTTCCCTCTCCCCTAGCTTGTCACCAACTCGTGAGCAATGTAATCCCACCCAAGTGGAAGGGGGTGATGGATAACATGTCCATAGAAAGGCTCTGCGACCTTCATGACAAAAGTTATATCCGACAGTGCATGCTAGAAAACCAACTCAATGCTAGGACAAGGGAACTGCTCCGTGCTGTCACCAAAGCTCGAGAAGAAATGGATGTTATGCTGAGAAGGGAGAAGGCTAGGGATCAAAAGTATGCAGACCTGGAGAAGAAGTGTGAGGATGCCTTGGAGGATTTTGACAAGAACCCCTTGGTTCAAGATCTCAGAGCTGAGAATGAAAAGCTAAAAAGTCAACTGGCAACAAGCGAGGCTGAATGCAGCAGGCTAACTGTCGAAGGCTCAATGGTCGTAGGCTATAAAGAGCAGATATCTGTTCTTTCATCCAAGTGTGGAGGCCTCAAACAAGAGAGGGCGAAGTTGCTGCACCAAGAGATCAAGCTCAGAGAAAAGGTAGATGGGTTAAACCTTCGTCTGAAGATGCTGAAGAAGGATAGGGTGGACTTGGTAACCAAGGTGATCCCCTATGTTGCTATGGAACTTTATCATAGTGATGATGTGGGTATCGCCATTGGGAATGTGGTGAATTCGACCATTTTCCATGGCAAGTGCACCACTTTGGAGGAGATAGCTAAGACTTGGGAGCCGGTGGAGCTGGAGAAAGTTCCTTACTATAGGGAAACTCATGAGAAAGAGTATGATGATGCAGGTAATCAATTAACTGCTATAGAGTTCCCTTTCCTTGCAGATGTGACGAAGGACCCAGCGACCTCAATTGAGGACCTGCTGGCCAAGAAGCCAAGGACAGTCCAGCCTCCGTCTTCCTCCAAGAAGACTCTGTCACCCAAGGTTCCCTCCCCAGATTCAGCTGATCCCACTCATTCCAAAGTTTGATGAAGGCAACCATGTGGTTATAATTTGATCCCCAGGGTGGTATGTACCCTGTTTAAAGCAATTTGTCTGTGTTCCTTTCCAGGCTTCATGCCTGATGAAACAATTAACATTTGGTATATGTGATGTAGGCTACGGCCTAAGACAATGTTTTGTTTTGTTGGATCGCTAAGGCTATGGCCTGTTTACACTAGTTAAACTAGTCAGTAATCTACATTAAAGCCACTAGGGCTTGAATTTTGCCATGTGTGATTCTTCTCTTTTTATTTTACTTGCATAAAATTTTTTTTACAACCTAAGGCGTATGGTAGATGCATAGCCTCATTGTGTGTAGTTACTTCACCAAGAATATTAGCAATCGTATAATTTGACTGCTGACAGAGGGTCGCGACCCACTCCATCTTAATCCTTTGGGCAGCGAAAGGTTTAAAATACCTTAAGCCCATATAGGAAAGTTAATGTGAAGTTGAGATGGATGTTATGCATATGAGCAAGACATGTTGTTAGTATTTATACATCCCTTCGACATTGAAACTTATAAAGTGACTTGGTGGGCAAATCTTTGTTGTATTGAACGAAACAAGAGATTTGAGGGAAATGCGTTATATCATTAAGTGGGTAGGGAGGATTACATCATTTTAAGAAATGAATACTAGACGCCTACCATTAATGCTTCTTTCCCCAAGTGAGAAGAATGCAAATACATTGATTGAAAGCAAAAATAAAAAATGTCCTCGGACATTGTAAGCTTCATACGTAGAACTTACGAAGGGTAGTGCCATTTCAAGTTCTAGAAATAGCGTCTCCATCCAAGGTTTCCAGCTTGTAGGATCCGTTGCCATATGCTTCCTTAATAACGTAGGGGCCTTCCCATGTAGGTCCTAGTTTACCCTGGTACCCAGCTTTACTTGCGCTGTTGAGTCGGAGGATGTATTCCCCTGGTTTGAAGGTCGAAGGCCGAACCCGACTGTTGTAGTACCTTTCAATCTTTTGCTTATGGATAGCTTCTCTGATTGAGGCTATTTCCCTTCGTTCTTTGAGTAGGTCCAGGTTACTACGGAGTCTTTCTTTGTTATCTAATGCTTCGAAGTTCATGACCCTTTCAGTTTCGACGCTTACTTCTGAGGGGATGACAACTTCCATGCCGTATGTCAAGCTATAGTTCATCTACCCAACCGTGGTGACTGTATCCCAGCCTTCATTCTATTCCTTGTATGATATCCCTGCTAGTAACTTCCACTTGTCCGTTACCTTGAGGATGGCAGACGGAAGTGAAGGATTGTTTGATATTCAAGCCTCTGCAAAACACTAGGAATAC
The DNA here is from genome assembly GCA_019973895.1 of Chrysanthemum seticuspe. Classification (NCBI taxonomy): domain Eukaryota; kingdom Viridiplantae; phylum Streptophyta; class Magnoliopsida; order Asterales; family Asteraceae; genus Chrysanthemum; species Chrysanthemum seticuspe. The sequence continues at coordinate 279,455,070 of BPTQ01000005.1, forward strand.
CCCTTCGGCGAACTGCTTCCCATTATCTAAAATGATGATGTGAGGTACTCCGAACCGACATATAATATGCTCCCACACAAACTTTTCCATGTGTCTTCCTGTGATGGATGCCAAAGGCTTTGCTTCCACCCATTTAGTGAAGTAATCGATGGCTACAACCAAGAATTTTACTCCTCCAGGAGCAATTGGTAGGGGACCTACGATGTCTATCCCTCATTGGCTGAAGGGCCATGCGGACGTCACGGAAGTCATATCTTGTTTTGGTAGCCTTGGGACCCTTGAGTGAACTTGGCAGGCTTCACACTTCTGAATGATTTCAACAGCGTCCCTGTGCATAGAAGGCCAGTAATATTCGACCCTCATGATTTTGGAAACAACGGAGCGGGGTCCTGCGTGAAGTCTAAAGGATCCTTCATGCACTTCTTGAATGATGTTGGTAGCTTGCCTAGGTCCTACACAACGAAGCCATGGGGACAGAAAGGATCTTCTGTATAGATAATTTCCCATGATTATGTACTGTGGTGCTTTGATGCGGACCTTTCGAGCTAACTTCTGATCTTCCGGCAGTATACCACTTATTAGATATTCTCTAATCGGAGTCATCCAATTCGAGTCTTCCTCCTGTATTACGTCAGACACCTCCTTTCGGACGATGGACCTATCTGCCAATACCTCGACCATAACTTCTTTAGTTAAATGAGCAAATACCATTGACACCAATTTGCTAAGGGCGTCCGCCTTCTTGTTTTGGTTTCTCCGAACATGCTCTATGTTGTAGGATGTGAACCCTTCGAGCATTTCCTTAGCCTTATCCAGGTATTGTTTGATCACAGGTTGTCTTGCCTCGTAGGAGCCTTTTATCTGGTTGGCCACAAGTTGTGAGTCAACGAAAATAGCCAAGTCTTCTACCTCTATGTCTTTGGCTAATCGGAGGCCTGCTAGCAAGGCTTCGTACTCCGCTTCATTATTCGTAGCGTCGAATTCAAAGCGGAGTGCATAAGTGTACTCCTTCCCTTTGGGATCAACAAACATGAGACCTGTGCCAGAACCATCGGAGCTAGAGGCTCCGTCAGTATAAAGTTTCCACCGTACGACCGCCTTATCAGGCTTCTTTTCAACAACTTTTGTGTCATGCTTTGGTTCGGAGGGTGTTTCTGCTAAGAAGTCTGCCAATATTTGCCATTTGACCGAATTTCTACCCTTGTATTCAATTTCGTGCTCTCCCAGCTCGATAGCCCATTTAGCTATCCTTCCAGATTTCTCCTGTTTCGAAAGTATCTGCTTAATTAGTTTGTCAGTAAGTATGGTTATGGGGTGAGCTTAGAAGTACCTTCGAAGGCGTCTCGCCGCATGGACCAAGGCCAAAATTAGCTTCTCCAATGCTGGATAATTTAGCTCAGTCCCCTGTAAAACCCTGCTAACGAAGTAGATAGGGATTTGCTTCTTCTCCCTTTCTGCCAATAACACAGCGCTGATGCTTTCGAAGGAGGCTGCGATATACATAAACAACACTTCGCCTTTGATTGGGGCAGTAATTGTAGGTAGAATAGCCATGAAATCCTTGAGCTTTTGGAAGGCCGCTTCTGCATCTGTACTCCACTGGAACGTCTTTTTGTCCGTGCATCCTTTGAGTGTTTTGAAGAACGGCAAAGATCTGTCTGCACCCTTCGATAAAAACCTACTGAGGGCTGCTAGCTTTCCGTTCAGACTTTGTACTTCCTTTAGGGACTTAAGAGGCTGTAAATCCGTGATGGCCTTAACCTTCGAAGGATTGGCCTTAATACCTTGCTTGGTGATCAGATGCCCCAAAAATTGTCCTTCTTCTACACCGAAGGAACATTTCTTGGGATTTAACTTCATGTTGATGGCGCAAAGCTGGTCGAAGGTTTCCTTGATGTCGGAGAGCATGTCCTCCTCCGTTCTACTCTTTATGACCATATCGTCTACGTACGCCTCCAGATTCCTACCTATCTGCTTGTGGAAGGCTTTGTCCACTAAATGTTGGTAGGTGGCACCTGCATTTTTCAAACCAAAAGGCATCTTTTTGTAACAATAAACGCCTTTTCCTGTGAAAAAGGTTGTCTTCTCTTCGTCCTCTTCCGCCATTTGTATCTGATGGTAACCCTTATAAGCGTCCAGAAAACATTTTAGTCGAAACTCTGACAGGGATTATACTTTCCAATCAATTTCTGGCAGAGGATAACAGTCTTTCGGGCAAGCTTTTTTAATATCTGTGAAGTCCACGCACATTCGCCATCCTCCATCGTGCTTCTTGACCATCACCGGATTGGCCACCCAAGTTTGATACTTCACCTCTCTAAGTATGCCTGCTGCTATAAGCTCGTCCACTTCTTTACATGCGGCGGCACTTCTTTCGGGAGCTAGGATTCGATGCTTTTGTTTGATGGGTTCAATATGTTTGAACTCATCGAGCTTGTGTTCAGTGCCGAAGGGCTTTTCGTCTATCGTGAGAGTTCTGGGGACCCCCGTCATGTCAGAGAAGGTCCATGCGAAGACATCTGTATTAGCACGTAGTACCTTTTCCAATTCTGCTTTAAAGGAGGTTGGGAGCTGCTTTCCGATTACCACCGTCTGATCAGGATAGAGATCATTTACTACAATGTGTTCTTCAGCGTAGTACAACTGAGAACATCCTTCAGAGTCTCCTCTGACACCTGTTTGATCCTTTTGCCTACTTCCGTAGGCTCCTTCACGTTATAGCTGGAGAAAACCATTCCAATGCCGAAGGGTGTTTGGAATTTGATCGCTCCATGTATGGTGGAGACAACGATGCCCATCTTCTGCATTTCCGTTCTCCCTATCAATAGGTTATAGGGAGATTCAGACCTTACGATCGTGAATACCAGAGTTTCTATTCTTTTTAGCCTTCCTTCTCCAATCGTGACCTCTAGAGGGACTTCTCCCAAGGGCCATGAGTGTTCCCTTGAGAATCCTACTAAGGGTACCTTCGAATCTACTCTCTTTGACCTTATCGAAGGCTTGAGTTTTAGAAAACAGCGTTCATAGATTACTTCACAGGAGCTACCGCAGTCTAGGTAGGCCCTGTTTACTTCTCTGTTGGAGATCAAGGCCTTGATGACCACGGGGTCATTTGAAAGAACTTTCCCTGTGATTGAAGGAAAAGTGACATCTCCTACTCCGCATAATGCTTTCTCCGCTTCTTTCCTCTTTAAACCAGAGTCATTCTTGTACACCATGAGGATGGGTGCTTCGACAGGTGTGGTGTCTTTCTCCAACTGTGTGTCGGAGACCTTTTCTTTACCTTTCTTTATACCCTTCACCAAATGTCCCAATTGGCCGGACTTCATGGCCTCTTCTATCCGTTTCTTGAGCTCTCTGCAATTGTTGGCGTCGTGTCCGTAATCGTCATGGAAGTAGCAGAATTTGGAAGTATCTCTGGGCCTTCCTCTATTTGCCAAGCGAGGAGGAGGATTAAAGGTCTTCGCAGCCTTTTCTGTAGCTAGTATCTCCCTTGGAGATTTGGACAGATTAGCCAAGAGAGACCGTGGTTGATGTTTTTATGGTATGGTGTAAATCTGTCTCTTCCTTTGTGTCTGTTCTTTGACCCTTCCCACGAAGGATGCTTCGGGACTTTGCTGTGACTTTCTTTATTTTCAACCGGAGCCCCGTTGGTAGACACTTCTTTTGCTTCGATCCAGGTGTAAGCCTTCTCCACCAAGCCCTTATAGGTTGCAGGAAGATCAGTGGAGAGGAATTCAACCAAATTTCTATTCCGTAGGCCATGCACAAAACCTGAGATGCGTTGGTCTTCGTGCAAGCCCATTATCTGTAAGGTGTCATCGGTGTATCTGGTAATGAAAGCTCTGGTGCTTTTTTTTCCTTCTGCTTGATGTTGTGCACTGTTAGGTGCGTTATTGTAAACTTTTTCTGTTGGCTGAAATGTGATCTGAACTTGGCCTTGAGATCGTCCAAATTCACAATGCTACCTGGTTTTTGTCCGTTCCACCATATACGAGCAGAGTCTCGTAGGGTATATGTAAACATGTGGCAAGCAATGAGCATAACTTATATGCTTACGCAGCGCGTTCGGGGTCAAAGGAACTTCCTTTTCGTCGAGCAAGTTTTTCAACACCCTAGGCAGTGAACCTAATCGTTGTAGTGTAGTATTAGGGTAAGCCATGGGTATTGATATCATTCTCTAGGGGAATAGGAATGCTAGTGAGAAGTTACTACGCTAAGGTTAAGGTTGAGGAAGATTATTTTTTATCTTTTTTTTTATGTTTTTTTTTAGGAAATTGAAAGGTACGAATCTCGGGTATTGGATTTGGGGGGTTGGTATTTCTACCGATTACTCTACTATTATCTAATTATCTAAACTAAGGTGGTGGTAGTCTATGTCTAATTAATGTGTGCTCGTATGATAGTTTAAAGATGTGTTTACTTAGGTTTTACTACTCCTTAATTATCTCCTATTGATGGTTGAGTTGTCACTTCCTTATTCTTAGTTGCGTTGTGTGTCTAAAGTTGTAGGGTATGCGTTTCTCCCTAACTCTTTGAACTTACCAAAGGGTCTCGTCTACAAAACCCACTAGGGATAATAAACTCTTACTCTAAGGCACTCTTTGGATGGTTTAGCTTACAACTACTCAAGTAATTATATTCTAAGGTTCACAAAGATGAATCAAGCATTAAGTACACAACGAATGACCTATCGCATTACTAGATCATTAATCAACTAAGATAAGAAACAACCAATCAATATTCAATAATTAAGTTTCATATTCCCTAAGCAAACACACAAATAAATTAGCCGGACATGGAGAACATGCAAGCATACACACAAATAATCAAAGACATAATTGAATTGATGAAGTAAATACTTATCTTGATGTAAGATAGGGTTTGGAACCCTAAAATACTGTACAAGAAACCCTTGGTTCGGTTTTAGGTTTTTACTCCAAAAAGACTCTCCTAAAACTGAAAAATTCGGATTCTATATATAATATTACATATGCGACGGCGTCACCTTATGTTTTGTGACGCCGTCGTGTAGCCGTCATTAGGGTTTCGTCTTGGCCACGTTAACCTTGCGACGGCGTCACCTTAAGTCTGTGACGCCGTCCTCTTCAGCTTCTGACGTCGTCTGGGTCGCATCTAGGCCGTCTGAGTAGCGACAGCCTACTCTTTTAAAGCCTGACGTCGTCACTTGAAAATAGGGTTTTTGGCTTCTGTATCGTCACAAAAATCCTCCGACGGTGTCGTAGATAAGCAGTGACGCCGTCGCCTTCTGTTTTCAGCAGCTTTGAGTGTCTCGATTATGAATTTGGCCATTTTCTTCGTATATTCGCGCCTTTTCGTCCAAATAAGTGCCATTCCAGCATTTTGCCTTCAAGAGACCTAAAAAGTGAAAAGGAACGATATTAAGTAATAACGGATACAAAAGTGATCAAATAAGGGTTAAAACGACCCCTCAAAATGGTACCTTTTAAAACCTTATCAATAACCCACTTCTGCATTCTGATAGCCCCTTCGAACAAGTGTAAGAAGTTGTCCAGGTCCCCTTTCCCATCATAAGTACCAATATGTGCGGGCATTTTCAACCCATCAGGCAAAGGGTAGTCTTCTATCCATCTTACGAAGGGTGTTGTGGAGCCCATGGGCTCCGAATAGAGGCAGTTATAAGGTGGCATGTAGGTAGGGCAGCATTGTACGGGTTATGATTTGGAGGTATTCCCACAGGGTTTTGGTTAGCATATTGAGGGTAAGCAGTAGGTATATAAGGTGGGTGACTTTCGACAGGGTACGAAGGATGTACCATAGGCTGCCCGTAGGGCATGCTTCCATATGGTTGAGTAAAACTGGGGTTGCTAGCCTGCCCATTAGGTGGGGGATAGACCCCTTGAGGGTAAGATTGAACCTGAAAAGGAGGGTACATACCATGAGGAGGAAGATTTCCTCCTCCATTCATTTGAGATGGATTGCCTTCTACGCCGGATGCATGAGAAGGCTGCAACGGAACCCCTGCCTCAGTTCTTCCCAGGTGAGCTGCCAAAAGTGGTGGCAAATTAACCTCTGTAGTATCCCTTCGGTGACTCCTTCCGTTAGAGCCTTCTATCGTGCCTTCCCTTCTAGTCAGGGCCCTCTCCGGAACATCTTCAAAGACAACCGACCTTCCACTCGGCCTTCGACTGTTCGGAGACCCTATCCTTAGCACTGAGCGTGTAGCCCCAGGAGCCAAGGGCCTGGCCTCCATTTCCAACTCTTCGTCATACTCATCGCTTGAGTATTCTAACTCCCTACGCATCTCCACATTTCGAGCTTGCCTCCTTCGAACCCTCAGTAAAGATTCTAATGTTTCGATGTTAGCTTTGACAAACGCTGGACTGATTACCGGTTCAGGGTTAGCCGAGGTTAAAGCATGGTTGTTTGGAGTTATTTCAGGGTGAGATCGTGTGGTAAAGGTGGATGCGGTTATATTGGGAAGGTTGTTAGGATCGTTGACTGGGATTGGTATCAAGGTCGAGAAACCCGGAGGAGGTGTATCCTCTCTTCCTTGATTCATGCCGTGAAACTAGTGGGAGTGATTGACTGGATGTAAGTTTGGAATAACGAGACCAATAGTAGCGGGTCCCATGGATGGCGCCACTGATTGTACAATAATTCGTATGACCAGGCCTTCGATGGTGATCGAAGGGTATGAGGGGTGATATCCTTGCGCCAAACTTGTAGCCAATCTGCAATAAGAAATAGTAGACACTTCGTTAAGTGATTGCGCAGGAGTTGGGCCCTGCGAACCACCTCCGGCGTGAGAGTAAGTATGTGATGTGTGTTGTAAATAATATGAAGTATGTGTAATACTGTGTTGAATGAACATACCATTGAAAATGACCCGTCCAACCAATTTATAGGTGGTGAAAATAGCTTGAAGAGTGTTAGCACACGTTCAGGAGATCATGGGGGGCGTCCCCTGATTTGTGGTAACCGCTAGGGCTTCATCCCCACTATCTCAGACTTGGCGGGGAAGCTAAGGAAATAGTGGGAACGTGGGGGAAGACCAAGTCAAGGTTCTTCTTTGTCTTGGCATCTTCAAGAGAAGACACCGAAGAGCATAGGCCTTCGGCTGGCGGATTCCCAACTGGTAACCATGTCAATGATGAATGGTTTTACGCCACCAATGACTTATGAAGAAAGACTTGGGTCTTCGTAATGCAATTTCAACTGAGGCCGAAGGGGGGTCCTTTGACCTGATAGGAGGGTACGTCATCAGGTATCCTAAGGTTGGCGGTGGTGAATGCATGGGTGTATAAGCCTACATAGTTTTCTGGGGCATAAAAAATCCCTTGATTTCTACCAGGTAACATGATTTTATGCTTTTTGGGAATTGGATAATCGGTGAGGAACGCTTTGAGCTCCTCCCTTGTCAAGGTGCAACCTTGTTATTTGATTACAAATTTCTTATTTTTAGACATTGATCCTTCTAAAATCTACAATAAAGTATTTGAAAACAGATACGAAGGAATACTTTACCTTGTTTGATCGAAAGCTTGATCCGAAGAGGTTTTAGCAGGTGAAAACTTGGGCGTGAGATAAAATAATGTTAGGGTTTTACTGTTTTTAGCTCTATATACCCTCACATATGTTAAATCTTGGCCCTACACGTTTCCTGACTTATCCCCTTACCACCGGATTTCAAACCCTTTTTTAAATTTTGAAATGACGTTTTATTTTACCAAGGAAAAGGGGGTAGTTAGGATAAGTGTAAGCATTAATTACGGTCAATGGTTGCTAGACTTTTCATCTTCATTTGTTTTTTGTGACAAAGGGGAGGTTTTGTTTCTATTTCTGAGTCGTAGACTGGGGGGCTTGATGACGTACCCTCCGATCAGGTCGAAGAACCCCCCTTCGGCCTCAGTCGAACTTGCATTACGAAGACCCAAATCTTTCTTCATAAGTCATTGGTGACGTAAAACCATTCATCATTGATATGGTTACCAGTTGGGAATTCACCAGCCGAAGGCCTATGCCCTTTGGTGTCTTCTCTTGAAGGCGCCAAGACAAAGGAGAACCTTGACTTGGTCTTCCCCCACGTTCCCACTATTTCCTTAGCTTCCCCGCCAAGGCAGAGATAGTGGGGATGAAGCCCTAGAGGTTACCACAAATCAGGGGACGCCCCCCATGATCTACTAAACGTATGCTAACACTCTCCAAGCTATTTTCTTCACCTATAAATAGGTTTGACGAGTCATTTAAATGGTATGTTCACTCAAAACAGTATTTCACATACTCCATATTACTTACAACACATATCACATACTTACTCTCACGCCGGAGGTGGTTCGCAGGGCCCAACCCCTGCGCAATCACTTAACGAAGTGTCTACTATTTCTTATTGCAGATTGGCTACAAGTTTGGCGCAAGCATATCACCCCTCATACCCTTCGATCACCATCGAAGGCCTGGTCATACGAATTATTGTACAATCAAGTTTCCTTCCAAGATTGCAACTGCCATTATATGTCTTTATGAAGGGAGGGTATTCAATTGGTCTAGGATGTTTTTTGATGGATTTCTGAAGAATATAAGGGACAAGGGTAATTATTACTTGTATCCTAGGTTTGTTTAATTGATTGTGGAGAGTCAGATTAAAGAACCTATTGCTCATACCAGAAATTATGATGTCCATCATATACTACCTAAGGTGTTTGCACATATGAGGCATAAAAATCCACATTTCTCTGGAAGAGTTACCCCATTGTTTCCAAATATGATACCTTTGCCTGATATTCCTGAATATGATGATGTACCTGAACCACAACCTATCCATGCCACTGATGCTGAAACCCCTGCTACCACAGCTGAAACCACTGCTACAACACCTGTAACCACTGCTGCCCAACCTGAACCCACTGCTGAACCCTTAACTTCTGAACCAACTAGGATTTTGTTTACTAGGAGGATGAGGAAGGGCACCAAGCTACATCAGGCTGGTGTTAGTGGTGTAGCAAATGAGGCTGTCACAAGGAGTGGAGGTGACATGATTGGAAGGGCTTCCACTACTGACTCAGACTTAGATGCTGGTCAGGGCAGTGGAATCATCAATAAGACCCAACCTTTGGCAACTCTGATAACATCAAATAGTCTTGAATATTAAGTGTCAATTTCCCCCAATAATGCTCGTTATTTATATCATTTATATGGATTTACGCTTGTTTTCCATTGTTTTCCACTTTCAGGTAAACTACGAGCATTGGAGCTAAAGAGACGCGGAAATGGAAACATAACTAAAGATTTATCACAGTATGCCTATTTTGAAGAAGTTACGGCGTAACTCCTCTCTCACATTACGCTGTAACTATTGTGTGACCCTGAATACCAACTTATCAAGAGGTTACGGCATAACTCTTCCCAAAGGTTACGACGTAACTCCATTAGGTCAAAACAGGTTCCTCGCCGCTGATACTTACGCCGTAAATACTGCATCACTTACGATGTAACCGAGTTTATTGAAGACTACGGCGTAACCACTAATAAGGTTACGCCGTAACTAGCAGATCTAGCGCATTTACGAAGAAATAGAAGGTTACGGCGTAACTCCTATATTGGTTACGCCGTAACCCAGACCTGGCCTATAAATACCCCACGAATTCTACCATTTCTAATCATTCCATTCCACAGACAATACTCTGAGAACGTGGGAAAAAGCTCAAGGAAGGTCTAGGGGAGCATACGGAGATGTTTCCAAGGGAGAAGTCACTTCATTACGATAAGCTTTAGCGTTTTATATTTCTTTTATTTTCAATTCATGTATTTTGTACCTTTGAATATTGAATTGATTTGCATGATTAATATGAGCGGCTAAGCACCCTTTGGTGCTAGCCTAGTTATGATTCCTTAATTGTTTTGTTTGCGTTTACCTTTACTTCCGTACAATTATTTCTAAGTGTATGCATGCATAGTTCATTGGTAGTCACCCTTGGTTCGGTAGTTTTGAATGGCGGTAGAGGCCAATTGCCTAGGAGATATGGCCAACTGAGCCTAGGTGAGCGGACTGAGACAGGAAGGGTAAGATATGACCAACTGACGACCCTTTCTACTTGTGCGATTTGACCAACTGATCACCTATCGTTTGGATGAACGTAAGAATTGGGGGGTGTAGTGTCTAAGTTCCTAACGGCCGGGCACTCACTATTATGAATCTAGCATGTAGCGGTACTTAATTACTTGGCTTAGGGGACCAAGAACAACAGGACTTATGACGGTGCGCCTGATTTCTCTTGTGGTGGCATATTTGCTGATAGGTTAGGGCGAATTGACCAAATGTTGTCCTCTCGAATTTGACCCCACCTGAAGTAATTGGAAGTAGGTAGACGTAAACATAACTAGCTAGGAGGATTGACTAGGTTAGCACCACTATTCCTCTATTGATTTCCCTTTATCCATTTATCTGCTTTTATTTCATTCTGCATTAGTAGTTTAATTAATTAAATCCCTATCGAAACAATTATTATTCTGTGACACTAGACTTAGTAATAATCCAACACACATAGCTCTTGGGACGACCTCGGCTTTACCATTTACTACACTACACGCAACCGGGTACACTGCCCATTAGTGCATTAAGGTAGACCATAGGTATAGCGAGACACTATAAATATTAAGACCTGGTCAGTAAACCCTGCATCAAACTCGTAATGTGGAGAGTTCCTTGGAACTCAACACAAGTGGAGGAATACCTAGCCAACTGGCTAATTCAGGGTGCATAGATGATTAGGCTAGGTCTGATGCTATGTTTTCTTTACCAAAGGATTCACCTCTCGGAGCAGGTTACACAGCTCGAAGTGATGAGGGTAGTTTGGAACATGAAATTGAATTGACGGATCTTGAGCAGGTACATGATGACTTTTCCAATGAACCACCTCTCGGACCAGTTGACATAGGTCGAAGTGGGGAGGATATTCTTGAACAATTGAATGAATTGACGGCTAAGTGTACAAAAATGGAGGAAACTATCACTGGTCTTCAGGAGCTTGCAGTGTTTCAGGGAAGACATATCAGAAGACTGCAACATAGGGTATCTGTTTTGGAGAGAGTTAGGAGACCAGGGATTGCTGCTTTAAGGAGAGTCAAAAAGGTGTAAAAGAAGGCTAGCTTCTCAGGTGTTCATAGTTTGGAGGATGCATCCAAACAAGGGAGGAGTAAGAGCAACGATTCAGGGGAGGATGATAACTTGGATGATGAATTAGATTTGGATAATGCATATCATGGTGATAATTATATGGTGATCAACAAGGAAGGAAATCAAGCAGTGATAGATGATGCTTTGAAAGCTGTAGTGGAAGATAAGGAGAAGGAAGTTGTGCAGAAAACAACCACTGCTAGTGTTGCTGCAACTACTGCTATTCTAATTGAAACCACTGCTGCAACTTCATCTGAGGTAAACTTATCCACTGGTACTTTAAATACACCCATTGCTGTAACAACCTCATCTACCATAGTCACAACCACTGTTATATCACCACCCAAATCTAAAGAAGTGGAGAAGGAGGCTGCTGGTACTCTACTTCATCTAAGCAAAACTTCAACAAACCCTGCACCTACTATTGCACCTGTTCCATTATTTCTTAAACCTACTGGACCTAAACCCTTAAGTAAAAGTTTGACAATTGGTGAGCCTTTGAAGACCAAGGTGGTTCTACCAGACATTGGAAAAGGGAAAGGTATTTTTGAGCCTGAATTAAAGTTTAAGAATAGGCAAGAGCAGATTGACTATGATAATGAGTATTCTAAGAGATTACTAGCTGAAGAAGAGGAAGTTGAAGAGAAAAGAAAACAAGAAGAAGAAGAAGCTTTTCAGAAACTGATAGCTGAATGGATTGATCAACAATCTTTTCTTCAAGCCTCTGAAGTGATAAAGACAGAATATACTACTCAAGAATGGGCACAACTATCCATTGATGAGAGGTGCAAAGTGTTGACTGAGAGAGCAAGAAAGTTAAGACAGGCGAAAACTCAAGCTAAAAGAAAGAAACCTCCTAGTAAGAGTCAAATGAGAAATCAAATGATGAAGATTATTAGGAACATGGACATGTATATTGGTGAAGATTTAAGAAAGTGTACATATGAGAGGGTTGAAGAGATTTATCAGAGATGTATAAAAAGAAATGAAGATTCCCTTCCCATGAACTCTGAAAAAGAAGCTGAGTGGTTAAAGAATAAACAAAAGAGAAAAGGTGATGTTCATGAGGAATCTAGTTCTAAAAAGCAAAAGGTAGATGAGGAAATGGAGAAAGAAGAGAGAGTGAACCAATATCTTTTGGAGTGTGACAAACCTGAGCCTATCAATCCTACTCCATTAAGAGCTATTCATCCTATTGAAGACTTGTAGATCATCACAGCTAATGAGAGAGATAATTGAAATTACAAGGGGTGATGGATGGAAGACCACTTACTTCAATTTTGGATGTCTATTGTTTGGTTTGAGAATGGCTGATATGGAACAGTTATGGAAAGTATTGGAGTTTAGATATGGGGAGTATGGGCCAACTAGAGTGTTAGCTAAGTTTGTATGGACTTCTGTGAAGAATTTGTGCCAGCCTAACCCAGATGATGAATTTTGGAATGACTGTGAGGTGGTGGATTGGATGCTGTATCAACCTTGCAGAGTTCATGCTGTGCAAACTACAAAAGAGAAGTTCTTTATGTTCATTGATAAGGATTATCCATTATCAAAGAATGTTGCCAGGAAAATGCTTGAAGCTAAACTTGTTCCACAGGGGACAAAGCCCACTAATCCTATGATTGATCAACTGTTTCAGAAGATTGAGAAGATTGCAGATCTACAGGGTCCTTTGGCACTAAAAGCAAAATCACAAGGAAGACTGAAGAGGAAGGCTGCTAGATTTAAAGCCGTGGATTACATATCTGAATCAGAAATTGAAACGGAAGTTTGAGATGATTTTGAATTCTGATAAGTGTTTGGATACATCCTCCAAGTAAGAAGTTCTGGGTTTAAAAGAAACTTGATGTTTGTGTTGGTAAATATCAAGTTTAGGGGAGGATTGTTGGGTTTTAGGTTCCACTGATCAGGAATTATTCGAAGTATGGAACCACTGCTAGAGTAAAAGAAACCACGGCTAGAAGAAGGAATCCACTGCTAAGTTAAACCACTGCTAGTAGTATTCTATAACCACTGTTGATGTTTTGTAAGCACTGCTAGTTAAATAAGCCGGTTTAATATTTGTATTAGATAAATATGGAAAAGATATTTATCTTGTAGGTTACATATTGTATCTTGTAAAGGACTCCTTAGTCTATAAAAGGAGGTTCTAGGTTTAGATTAGATATACGTGTGTTTTGATATATCTAAGGTCGATACACTTAAAGGCTGTAAAACCTTAATACTATTCAGAGTATTCGTTATTAATATAATTGAGGTGTTTAGTGATATCTGTTGTTCTTCTTCTTATGGTTAAGCATTATATTACGTGTAGTGTTTAACAGGTTCTTATTTAAGTCAGTTTCTATTAAGGATCGTTTGCTCAACTGGGATCAACACCATTTTTGCCTCACTATTTTTGGAAAGCTTTTTCTTTTGGTTGTCGGTGAGATGATCATGAGAAATGTTTTCTTCATTGTCGGTTTTATCATCTTTTATAGTTGCTTGAAAATCACCTTCAACAATAATATACCAAAGATCAATATCTTTAGATTTCACATAACTTTTTAAATCTATTCTTCCAATAAATAAAACTATTAGTTTCAAGTAGTGGAGGTCGTTGCATAGATTGCTCTTCTCTATAATTTTCAAAACTCATTTTGATCGAAAAGTTTTTAAAATACAATTTACTCTAAAACTTTTGAAAACCTTACTCTGATACCAATTGTGGAAAACTAGAAGGGGGGGTTGAATAGTTTTACAGATTTTAATTTATGTTTCAAAGATTTAGATTTGATCTTATGTGAATTCGTATGGATAGATAAAGAGTATGATGTAATAAGTAAAGTAAGTAAAGAAAGCAAGTAAAGTAAAAGGATAGAAAGTAGCGACACAAGTGATTTATAGTGGTTCGGCTACAAGGACACCTTCCTTACCCTACTCCACTCCCCGAGTTCCCCACTCGAGAGTTCAAGCACTATGTCAACAAGTTCCTTTAACTTGGCAAAGAAGCCTCACTACGTCGCTTACACTTTTTTCGATACAAAGCTAGATATGGAGTTCTTCCATGAGGTAGAACTAAATCTTTACACAACAACTACACAACAACTATGTGAAATATGAATTACAAGATATGTTACTGAAATATTGTGGATGGACAAATCAATCAAGGACCCTTTTCTTGGATGACTTGTAGAATAACGTGATCTCGCCTTCGTGGAGGATCTATATGAGAATCATAAAAAAAGATAGAAGAACTACTAGAATGATCAAATGATCAGAGGTTAGAAGAGTGAGATAATATATGAGAGAATTTATAAGAAGAGGGGTGAGAAACAATGAAGAAATGGCTCACTATTTATAGGTACAAAAGCCTTCTGTCCCACGGTTCTGCGGATCCCTCACCCAAGGGATCCGACCAGTGCAAATCCTGGGATCCGATAGTCTGGGTCAGAAAAGTCCATATTTTGGGTTGCAAACCGGGTTATGGGTTATGGGTTGTGAGCCATGGGTCATGGAATTTGGGTCATGGGTACCCAACAAGATATAATGTATCTAGACAATGGTTCATGGGTCTTGGGTTATGCGTCATGGACATTGGGTCATGGGTCATGGATAATACCCAATATGATTTCATGCATGATGTCATGCAATGGGTCATAAGTTATGGAGTAGCTCCATGGGTATGGGTCATGGGTCTTGGATATTATCCATCCTATTACATATTATATTACAACAATTTATTTATTACAACATTTTATGTAAATAACCAAATGTATATACTTTGCAAGACAACATGTATTCTTATAATTTTACTTATGATAACTTTATATTTGTTATCAACAAAACATAACGAGACCGCTAAATATAAACAAACGTTTTTACGGTTTATTTGTATTAACAAGACCCTCGACCAAAGTTATTTTGACCAGTATTAGTTTTCAAACCCGTTCTATTGCGATGATCATGTATGAATTTGCATCGTTCACCAAACTTGCACGTCCCCTTATTAAAATGATTACAAAGTTGCGGTAAGGATGAAGACTTAGTAGTTTGGGCAGTAGAATTACCTTTTGATCCCGACGAGTTAGTAGCCAAAAGAATTGAGGGTGAAGACGAGCTACTATCAAACGTGGTGGAAGAGTTAGTGTGCTTGTTCAAAGTCGACTCCTCAAGAAGGAGCATGTTACGGGTCGTTTCAAAAGTTGGGAGAGGTTCACGATGACGTATTATTTTTACTATAATGGCAAAACGTGAATCTAACCCATTAACCGCATAAATAACCAAATTTTTTTCACTAACCGGAGAGATAAGATTTTTAAGCCTATCCGCCATAGACTTTATTTGGTGCAATAGTCGTTGATGTCCATTGTTCCAATCTTGATGGAATGGATTTCATTGTCAAGGTTAATTGCCCTAGCATCCTTATTATCGTGAAACAAATTTTGTAAGTGGTCCCAAAGAGATTTTGCATTACCCAGTGTAGAAACTACTTGTTCTTGAAGGGAGTCACATAAAGAGCCGAGGATCCACATCTTGATGAGATCATCAAGCTTGCACCACTCCGGATTAGGGTCACTAAGATGTATTTTGAAGAAAGAGCTCCAAGAATTGTAATTGTGTTTTTCAAGGTCTAGTTTAATGGGAACCTTGTTAGTTATACTAAACGGGATTAGTTTATCGGAGGAGGTAGGTGGAGGGGGAAGTGGAGGGGGGATATCATCACCGGTCATAGTTGTCGAATGAGTTGTTTAGGGTTGAAGAAGGTGCGACAGATTGATGGAGAGGAGGGAGGGAAGGGAGATCCGATTATTAAGGAGTATATTAGGGAAGGATTAGTGGCTTGATACCATATTGGAATGCTTTGAATTCCTTGATTTGAATTAATCTAGCCAGTTGTATATATGAATACATATGATCATTCTAGAGACTATACATGGGCAAGGCCTAAAATAATACACATGGGCCTTAATACAAATAATAACTTGAAATACATAAATGTCATCTAATAAGATGAAGGTGTAGTTTGAATTGGGTTACAAATCAAGATCATCTGCTAGATTGGTAAGGTATAATGACCATGAACTCTTGCACTCAGCTTCAACTATGGCGTAAGCAACTGGATGCATCCCATTATTGCTATCCACACCAACAACAGTTAAGATTTGACAAGTATATGGCCCTTTGATAAAAGCCTCATCCAAACTTAGTATTTCCCTTCTTCCTGCTCTGTAACCTTTTTTCAAGGAACCAATACAAACATATATCCGTCTGAAAACCCTTGAATTTAGGGTTGAATAAGTGTTTGCTTCAACTTGAATCTTCACAGTTGTATCCTTATTTTTTTCATTCAATTCCAGCGCGTAATCCCTAAGATTGGCATATTGTTCTTCTTGGTCACCCAAAATCCGTTTCATTGCAAGATTTCTTGCTCTGAATACCTTTGTCTCAGAGATGTCGATCTGAAATTTTTGATTTAATTCAAGTGTCAAAGATGTGACATGGTCAGTGTGGACATCAAGTTCAAAATGAAAACCAGTAATGTCCACCTGTGGCTCAATGGGGGTGCCCACATCATCCTCTTCAAAATCACTTACATACAATTCTTGTTGTTGCTGATTCTCTTGCTCAACAGGATCTTCCCTATCAACTATCTCTTCATCAACAAATATATCGTTAAGCTCTAAAACAACATCCCCACTCCCTTTTTGAAGTTCATTTACCATGTTTGTATACTCTTCTTCTTCTTCAACAACATTATCTTGTTGGAACAAGTCATCATCCATAATTGATGATTGTTTGCTCAGCTTGTTCTCCACCAACATTATCGTTAACAGGTTGTTCAGTAGCAGGAGTGTCTATGTCATTTAACAACCTGATACCAATTCTTCCATCAGGTTTGCTTGTTGAAGCTTGAGTAGCATTCTGAAAGCTATCAACATTTTCAGTAGTCTCATCTAGTATTCATCAATGATTTTGGATTTTTTTTTCTTGCCTTTTTTGCCTTTGGCTTCAATATAAACCTCGATTTCTCTATGTATAGGAACCAAATTCAACAGGTTAACAACATCGTCATCATCCATCAAAGGTAACAACCCATCATCCAATGACTGACATGGTATCCTAAAATGAAACAATAAAATCCGACCATTGTTGATGTTAGGAATTAGAAATTCCAGGTATTAAAGAGTCGGTCACCTCAAGTATATGTAATCGTTAGAAAGCTCGTAGTCGTAGTTCTTTTAAGTTAAGTAGTATTTAGTTAAGTAACACCGTGGAGGACGGACGGGTCTTTACCCACTGTATGCCTGATCCACAGCCCGTTGTGTGGCGTTTTATTGTAAGACTATAAATACTCTCTACCTTCCAAGGTAGAGAGTTGGAGCTCATAATAAGATTTTCTTTCTCTCACTAAAGTTCCCTAAACCTCTAACTTTCTCTCTCTAAAACTCATCTTCTATTCGCCTATGTTTGATTGTGTTATGATGTGTATGTGAAAACCAATATCCTACAATTGGTATCAAGAGCCATGGTTAGATCATATCTTGCACATCTTTGGATTTCTAGTGGTTTTTAGGTGGTTTTTGAGTTTGAAAAAGTTTAGTGGTTTGTGCATCATTTGGTTGATTTCTTGTGTTAAAGCTTGGATTTTGTTAGTACTTTTATGTTTAGAATCATCACAAGTGTTTAGGTTTTCATTTGGTAAGCTTGAATCATCTTGGTTGGGTTGTTTTTGGATTGAATAGTGATGTTTATGTTGTTTTTCATGCTAGCGACTTGATATATGGATCTCTTTCTTCGTAGCGACTTGCTTCACAATTTTGTAGCGAGTTACAGTTTTGGAGCTAGCGACTTAGACCTAGCGATTTACAGTACAAGTAGTGGACTCTCCACTACGGGTAGCGACTTGGTGGTAGCGACTTGGTCTGTAGCGAGTTGCTCTTTAGCGACTTGAATTTTTAGCGACTTGAGTAGCGAATTGCAACCAAAATTTTGCTAGCGACTTGAGGCTTAGCGAGTTACTACTTAGCGACTTGCATTTGTCTAGCGACTTGGGACTTTAGCGACTTGGGGGTGTAGCGAATTAGGTGTTAGCGACTTGGTGCATTATCTTCTAGCGACTTGGGTGATTGTTTACGGTTTTCTCTTGATTTAGTAAAATTCCGTGAAAGAATCTATTTCCCGGTTTAATCATAGAGTTATAAAATCCCGTATAATCTGTTAACATGTCTACCAACGTTCCTACTATCATCTCCACTGTTGCCGAGGATGTTCAAGCAGCTGGTTCAGATACTCGTCCACCCATGCTTGACAGAACTGACTACGATTCTTGGGCTCAACGAATCAGATTATACTGCCTTGGAAAGGAAAATGGTGTCAACATTCTCAAATCCATTGATGAAGGACCGTATCGAGTTGAGACGACTAGAGATGTACTTGATACTGCTGAAGATGGAACTCTGATTTACGGAATGGACAGACCAAAGATGTATGATGAGCTTGATGATAAGGAGAAAAAGAGATTCGATGCTGATATCAGGGCTTCTAACATTGTTCTTCAAGGTCTTCCTAAAGACATCTACAAGCTGATCAATCACAACACCGAAGCAAAGGCAGTATGGTATAATGTCAAGATGCTTCTCTCAGGTTCAGAATTAACTATGGAAGACAGAGAATCACAACTCTATGATGAATTTGAACACTTCAAGATGAAACCAGATGAGAGTGTCTATGAGTACTATGTGAGATTTCATAAGTTGGTGAATGACATGAGGAACATCAGAATGACTATGCCTAACATTCAGCTGAACTCAAAATTTGTGAACAACATGAATCCCGAATGGCACAAGTTTGTCACCTCTGTAAAGCTCACTAAAGGATTAAAGAATACAAACTATGAGCAACTCTATGCCTTCCTCCTTCAGAATGAGAGACATGCTATGTTTGAAAAATTGGTTCTTAATCAGTTCAAAACCAACCAGGGAGAGACAAGCTCGTCTAATGACTCAACTGCCTTCTACTCAAACATCGGAATCACAACCAAAGCCTCACAAGTCATACATATGGGAAATGGTAATCACAAACTAATTCCTGATCCTATGTTCAAACAAGCTGATGCTGATGCACACGTGGGTAACTTCATTAATCAACTAGCTCTTCTGATTAGTCAAAACATGAATTCTCTCCCACAAACCAATAAAAACCTCAGAACAACATCTAACCCACACAATCAAGCTACTGTTAAAGATGGGAGGATCGTGGTGCAACCAGTTCAGGAAAGACAGTATGATCAGGGAAGAGGTGGAGCTGGTAGAGGTTATGTTGGTAATCAGAATCGAGGAAGAAATGGTAATCAAGGTCAAGCTAAGCCGATCAAATGTTATAACTGTGGTGGTGAGGGACACATTGCAAGGAACTGCACATCTCCAAAGCGTCCACATAATGCTGATTACTTCAGAGATAAGATGCTGCTTGTACAAGCTCAGGATAATGGTGCTGCTTTGGATGAAGAGGAATTGTTGTTTCTAGCTGAGGGCAATGCCAAGACCTATGATGCAGATGTGGATGAGCAGCCTATTCAGGAGATAGGTCACAATCATCAGAATGCCTTTCAATTCGCTGATTGTGATGCATACGACTCTGATGTGGATGATGGACCTACTGCACACACAATCTTTATGGCTAGCATTTCTCCAATGGTTTCTCCCAAGGTCTGCTCTTCACCACAAGCTGGCCCATCCAAAGACAAACTCATCTCAGAGGTACTAAAACTATACGATGATGCTGATGTACAAAAGATGCATGACAAAGTACTATCAACTGAAACTATTGAATCAAATATTGAAAATATGGGTAATATCAATGTTGTCCCATATGATCAATATGTGAAACAAAGTGAAAGTGAAGTTGTACCAAGTGATGCATCTCCTGCAGTCAACAATGACTATATTTTTGATGAATACACTGCATGTGCCCCTGATGAGTCTGTAATTTCTGAACTAAATGCCTATAAAGAACGTGTTGCTATTTATGAACAACGTGCAAAATTTGAGTTGACCACTCGTGAGCAGGAAATGGATGACCAAGTGCGTACAATCATTAGAAAAAGTAATTTTCGAGAAGAAGTATTAAAACAAGAGTTAAATTCCTTGCAAGAAAAGCTTTCTAAAACTGCTAAGCAAAAACAAGAACTTCAAGAAAATGTGAAAATGCTTAAGCAAGAATTTAATGCAAAGGAATCAAAACTCTTGAAAGATTTTTCTAATCTGAAAACTTTGAAAAACAAACTTGAAAACAAGTTGTACATACAAGGGAACACCATTCAGACTGCTCACATGATCACTAAGCATAGGGTCTTAAGCGATAAGCATAGCATTCCCCTTGTTAAGGAACCAAATCCAGAGGTCATTAAAAGGGCTAGAAATGCTCATAAGGTTCTTTATGATGGCAATGAAATCCTTAAACCTAGACAGAAACCTAGTTGCGTTGAGTGCACTGAGGAAGATAAGAAATTAGATGAAGTCACTAGGGAAAAGATGAACAAGAAATTAGATGATCCTAAATGTAGAGAGAAGAAAATAAAGATCACACCCCATGATTACAAGAAAGAAAACTGGATTTCCTTAAACATGTTTAAGCCTCAGACTTTGTTGACTCCCGAACAAGTTTTCTGGAAAATGGATTTAGATAAGCAGAAAGCTGAAAATATTGTTGAAACAAACCCTCCCCTTTGGAAAATGCCTAGAGCAACTGTGTATCCTCCTAATACACCAATGCATCTTGTTCCTAGAAAAATTGCCACTAAAAGCAAGACCTTAATTAGCCAATTTGTTATATTTCAACTATTTGTTGATTTTGAGAAAACTTGCAAGAAAAGGATCACACCCACTGGTATAACGGAAGGAGAAAGGGGTTTTGAGCAAATGAAAGAATGTTATTTAACTGAGGTCATGCCTTTCTTTAAACTTCTAAAAGATCACTTTGAGAGTCTTAAAAAGGGATAGAAACTGATATTAAGGGAATGGAAAAGGAATTTGATGCAATGATAGTTGAAGTTAGTGACTATGAGCGAGCACTAAAATATAATGAGATTGAGAGGAAGAACTTGCATACACTAAATGAGAACCTGATTTCTGAATGTATTGCTCAGGATGTGTTTTTCACTGCTATAAATTGTTCCATTAATGCTTCCAAATTTAATGAATTATCGGTTGCCCTGAAAGTCTCCCATGATCGTGTCATTGAGCTTGAAAAAACTAATTCTGAACTAAACGAGAAAATTGAACTGGATGATCACGACAATTTGGTTAAACATTTTTCTAAACTAGAAGTTGAGCATTTTAATTTACAACTAAAATATCAACATCTTAAAGAAAATGTCAAAACTTCAAATATCAAGACATCCTCAGATGCTCCAGAGTTTGATGCAGTTTTTCAAATTAACAAACGTGATGAACAGATTCAAGCTCAGTGCAACACGATCAGAAAGTTGAAAGCCCAAATCTCTCAATTAAAGGGTCAAACGAACAATATGACAGGCTCCCAAATGCCTCCTCCTTTAGATTCTCAGAATTCTCAAACGTTTCATCTTCAAAACCTAGTAAATGCATTACAAAAGGAAAACGAAAGTTTTCTAAAAGAAAATGAAAAGGTTAAACGTCATTTCAATGAGTTATTTGAATCAATAAAGGTCACTCGTAACAAAAATAACGAACAAATAGCTTCATTGCAAAAGGAAATTGAGAATCTGAAGAGTCAGGTAAAAGGGAAAATGCCAATGACCAATGGGGAGAATGGTGTATCAAAGGTTCACTCTTGTAATAAATATGCTTTGTCTGTGAAATATGTCCCTCCTCATCTCAGGAACAACAAACTTGCTGTTCAAACATACTTCTCATCCCTTAAGGATTGCCTAGAATGTCTGCGTGAGATTGTTGAAGAGGATAAGTTAGAGAAACCTCATGATAATGCAATTGGACATGCATGCCTATATGCCAAACGATCTCAAGAAATCCTAGAATGCTTGATCACAATATGCCCAAAGTCCTTAGGTGAGAGAGTTAATCCTTTGATTCCATGTTCGATGCCTATTGCCAAGTATGATATTCATTCGATGCCCAATGTCTTGAATGTGAACCTTAGTGTGCCTTTAAGTAGTTTAGATTTCAGATCTGTCAATGCTATGAAAGAGAACTCAAGTGTGCCTTCTAGGAGTACAAATCCCAGCACTTCTAGTTTTAAGAAAGTGAACCTTAGTGTGCCTGCATGTAGTTCAGATCCCAGCACATCTAAACAGGTGATGCAAAGAGTTGTAAAACCCACTAATGTTCCCATTCCCTCTACAGGAGTAATCAATGACATTAAAGGGAGCAGGTCAAAGTCTCAAGACAATACAAGGAATGATAGGACCTCGCAAGCTAAGAATGTGCACTGGAAAAGAGTAGAAGAACAATCTAGGAACTTTAAGCTTGAATCGAATAAAACGAATCGTGTTGATTCTAGTATTAGCCATAGGCGTACTGTAATTAATTCGAATTCTGATACTATTTGCAAACCTTGTACTGATGTCTGCTTGAATTCTGTTTCTAATCATGAATGTGGTGTTAATGTTTTTCCTAATGATGATAATTGTCCAGTTAATGTTGCTAATATTCATGCTAAAAAGGCAAAAAGGCAAAAACGAAAGAAAGTTAGAAAACAGTGGAAACCCACAGGAAGAACATTTAGTAAGATAGGCTATTATTGGTTACCTGTTGGTCATAAGAATAATCAGACAATGCCCACTAGAAAATGGATGCCTACTGGTAGAACTATTCCCTTAAGAAGTGAGCACACTGTGAACAGGGCTAATACAGACACTAGTACTGCATCTATTCACAATGGTTCCAGTGCCTTAATTTCTGATATGAATGCTTCTTTTTCTGATGTGGGTATTCCAACCATTGTTACTAACCAAATGGAACCCATTCTTGCATGGGGATCCCAATTATCCAGTTATCCATTCTTGTCTGTGTTCAACTGCAGATCGTTCAAATCGTTCTGTGGTACCTGGACTCAGGCTGTTCCAAGCATATGACTGGAGACCGGTCGCGGCTCATGAACTTCGTGAGCAAATTCATCGGGACTGTTAGATTCGGTAATGATCATTTCGGTGCAATCATGGGATATGAAGATTACGTTGTTGGTGATAGTGTCATCTCTAGAGTATACTATGTGGAAGGTCTGAGTCATAATCTGTTCTCTGTTGGTCAATTCTGTGATTCTGATCTAGAAGTAGCCTTCAGAAAACATACCTGCTTTGTTAGAGAACTTAATGGTAAGGAACTGTTAAAAGGAACTCGTGGCTCAAATCTTTACACCATCTCTATCGATGACATGATGAGGTCTTCTCCAATCTGCTTGTTATCAAAGGCTTCAAAAACAAAGTCATGGTTATGGCATCGTCGTCTCAATCACTTGAACTTCGGCACCATCAATGATCTTTCCAGAAAGGACTTAGTTGTAGGTTTACCTAGACTAAAGTATGAAAAGGATGATCTTTGCTCAGCATGCCAATTGGGTAAAAGCAAAAAGTATGCCCACAAACCCAAACCTACAAACTCAATTACAGAAGTTCTTCATACCCTTCATATGGATTTGTGTGGACCAATGAGAGTGCAGAACATCTTTGGTAAGAAATATGTGTTGGTTGTGGTTGATGATTACTCTAGATTCACCTGGGTCAAGTTCTTAAGGACAAAGGATGAAACTCCTGATATCATCATCAAACTCATCAAACAGCTGCATGTTCGACTTAACAAAACAGTCAGAATTATCCGAACAGACAATGGAACTGAGTTTGTTAACAAACAACTTAGTGACTTTTATGAAAGCATTGGAATCAGCCATCAAAGAAGTGTTCCACGAACTCCTCAACAGAACGGTGTAGTTGAAAGATGAAATCGAACCCTTGTGGAAGCCGCTAGAACAATGCTGATTTACTCAAAGGTTCCAATGTTTCTCTGGGCTGAAGCTATTTCCACTGCATGCTACACACAAAATCGTTCCCTGATTCACACTGTTCATGGAAAGACACCATATGAACTTGTCCACAACAGAAAACCTAATCTCTCTTTCCTTCGTGTGTTTGGTGCATTGTGTTATCCAACTAATGAGGGTCAAGACTTAGGCAAACTTAGGGCTAAAGCTGACATTGGAGTATTTGTAGGATATGCACCAAACAAAAAGGGATACCGAATCTACAACAAAAGAACCCGAAATATCATGGAAACAATTCACGTTATGTTTGATGAGCTGACCGGTCAAATGGCTCCTGGACACTCCAGCTCAGGACCCGCACTTCAAAACAGTCCAATTGGTTCATCCCTTGTTCCAAACTCTTCTCAAGAAACTCCATATGTACCTCCATCTGAAGATGATTTAAAGAAATTGTTTGATCCTATGTTTGATGAACTTTATGATCCAAGTACTAATGAGGTGTTGATCCCTACAACCGAGGCTGCTCATATTCCTGTGAATGAAGTCAATCCCTCAGTCTCAATATCTTTAAGTCAAGAAGCGCCTTCTGCTGATCCTTCTGTCTCATCAACAAATCATCATTCTTCAAATGTACATCATGGAACTGTTTCTGGCATCAATGATGAAGTTAATCCCTTTGCCACTCCTGAAGATGCTCCATTTGAAAACATATTTGCTCCTGAATCATCATCAGAACCATCTTCTTCAGGTGACATCGACTCTGCTACCTCATTCCCTCAACAACTACCACATGAACACCTTAGAAAATGGACTCACGATCATCCACTAGACAACATCATTGGAAATCCCTCTCGTCCTGTATCAACATGGAAACAACTTGCAACCGATGCCTTATGGTGCTTCTTCAACTCCGTACTATCTAAGATCGAACCAAAAGATGTTAAAACCGCCTTGAATGAAGATAGCTGGTTCAATGCCATGCAAGATGAAATTCATGAGTTTGATCAACTTGATGTATGGGAGTTAGTACCTGCTCCAGACTGTGCTATGATTATTGCTCTTAAATGGATCTTCAAAGTGAAACTTGATGAGCATGGTGATGTGTTGAAGAACACGGCTCGATTAGTTGCTAAAGGATACCGTCAAGAGGAGGGTATTGACTTTGAAGAATCTTTTGCTCCAATTGCTCGAATCGAGGCAATCAGAATCTTTCTGGCTAATGCTGCTAGTAAGAACATGATAGTCTATCAAATGGATGTGAAGACGGCATTTCTGAACGGAGACCTTAAAGAAGTCGTCTACGTCAGCCAACCTGAAGGATTTGTAAATCAAGAGCATCCTACTCACGTTTATCGTTTGAAGAAGGCCCTTTACGGTTTAAAGCAAGCTCCAAGGGCATGGTATGATACATTGTCAATGTTTCTTCTATCTACCGGATTTAGCAAAGGAGCAGTTGATCCTACATTGTTCACCAGGAAGTCAGGCAAACATTTAATTCATGTTCAAATTTATGTTGATGATATTATTTTTGCCTCGACTGACCCCAATGAGTGTGACCGTTTTTCAAATGAAATGAGTTGTAAATTTCAAATGTCAATGATGGGACAAATGTCATTTTTCTTGGGATTACAAATTTCGCAAAGTCCCGGAGGCATTTTTATAAATCAATCTAAATATGCAACTGAGATCTTAAAGAAATTTGGATTTGATTCAAGTGACCCTGTTGACACTCCCATGATTGATCGAACCAAACTAGATGAGGACCACTCAGGGATCATGATTGACCAAACGAAATATCGTAGTATGATTGGATCCCTGATGTACCTCACTGCTAGTAGACCAGACATCTTGTAAGATATTAGTTTTCACATACACATCAAACCATAACACAAAGTGGCGTATGAATGAAGTTCTAGAGAGAGAAAGTTAGAGGTTTAGGGAACTTAGTCAGAGAAAGTGAAAGATATTATTATGAGCTCCAACTCTCTACCTTGGAAGGTAGAGAGTATTTATAGTCTTACATAAATCGCCACACCTCGGGCTGTGGATCAGGCATACAGTGGGTAAAGACCCGTCCGTCCTCCACGGTGTTACTTAACTAAATACTACTTAACTAAAAAAAACTACGACTACGAGCTTCCTAACGATTACATAAGCTTGAGGTGACCGACTCTTTAATACCTGGAATTTCGAATTCCTAACAATCTCCCCCTAAGGGAGGTCACCTCAATCATGTACCAAAATTACATAGAATACAAATAGATATTACATTAACAATTGTTCTTGCATTCTTGATGTAGTACTTAGCTCCTAAGCTCGTAGTCATTGATTCTTCATATTGCATGTTTGGTTACTCCAAGTGGAGGTCTTTTACTGATCCACGTGATAATAATTATGAGCCAGCTTTTGAGATCATCGGCTATAAAAAATCTCTGAGACATCCATTGTGGTGTTAGAATTATGTGATGTTGTGACTTTAGGACCGACATGCTCACATTCTGGATCATGATATCTTCTCATCAAAGTAGCAGAAGCTTTCGTTGATTCAAGATATTGGCAGCAGCGTAGCAGAAGCATGGAGTGAAAATAACAGAGTCATTGATGCACTAATCATGATTTCTTTTGAGTTGAATGTGTTAAGTGAGCATGCGGCTATGGATTGACCGCTTCATTCTGATCAGCTGCAAACGTCGGGCGTACCTGCATACAACAGTTAGCAATAAATCGCACGAAAGTGTCTTTGATCACTTTCGTTGAATTGAGGTACACGGCCCACGGTTCCCCATTGATCAGTACATCTACTGCCTGTGATCAGGTATAATTCCGAAGAATTTCCTTGACAGGGTTTCGCAGCTGCTCTAGCTGTTCTCAAACCGGAACATCTCAAAGAAGACAACACGGAGTGAGTGAACCAGCGAATTTTAGGTCCACTGATTGATGAAAAGAGATTTGAAAAACAATCGTGTATTGCTTAATAGAAATTGTTTTTGCAATACAACGAAGGTTTTATTGAAAATCAATTATCAATCATAAAAACACCTTTTGGTTTGAAAAATGAGTACACGGTCGATGTGCTAAAGAAAAAAGTTGTTAAGCACAAAGACCAGTTTTTCAAAGGTATCCGTCAATCCATAACCTGAACCAGGATTGATTCAAGACTTGAATCGCCCCATTGTTTCTGTTCAGTTGTCACATGGTTGATCTAATGAATAGATCTCACATGCCACCTACCAGGAGCTTGTTTGATGTTGGCTCCAGAAGGTTTTCCATCTTCATTGTGAATATGTATACACATCACTCAGATGTTCTGGCAATACCACAAGGATAATGCGTAGGACTCAAGATATAATCTCTCTTTCCACATTGTGTGAAACCGAGAGTCTTCATTGAAAGTGTCCTAATGAGATTTATTGATGATCTCGTGGCTCTAGACTCAATTTGTGCATATTTTGGATCCTGTGCCGGAGACTAGGGAGAGGGTCTCCTTCTTCAATATCAACAGTCTCTAAGAGAAAGTCGATAGATAATGTCGGTTCCCCGTGAGAATGAAACAAGTCCTTTTAAGAGGAATCTTGAGTGGTTTGGAAAGTTGAAGTGCAGTGCGTCACTGGGTCCATGAAGTCTTGTCTTCAATACCGATGTTACCATCAGTAGCATATGAATTGAACCCAGTTTCTGCCCTAAGGTTGAATAAATGGAGGGCTATTTGTTTTCACCCTTTTCTCATTCAATTCTTTTTAATTCTTCAACCCCTTCAGTGCTTACCGAGACTTCATAGCTAGAACCTTGTTGGGTTTATTCCAGTACTAGCTCCTACTCATTCCGCACTCTTCCCATATCTCATTTTTTTCCTTTTATCATCATACCTAAGAACTCTACACTAACTAGTGAATCGTCCTTTGGTAGATCCCTCCGGTTCTGGCGGATCATGGGAACCAATACCTAACCTTATCATCCTTATATCACCGTACATAAAGTAAAGTTGGTCGGTCTATTAGGTATTGTTCATCTTCCATATGGAACCAATTGAAAACCATTTGAAAATCAATCCAGATACTTGTGATATATTATCAAAACATTTTGCACCTGAATTGTTTTTGATATTTTTAGAACAAGTGCTCCCCCTCAACATGTGCATCAAATGTTTGAAATCGTTTTGCACACGGAGGCAAGAGGAAGAATTTACTTCTTTGATTACCATTTTCTAAAAGATATCAACATCACTTCCCTGATCAAATCAAGAAGATAAGGCATTTCCAGGAAGGATGAGGTTTTCATAAGTTTGCTCCCCCTCAATATGTGCCTCGAGATTTGAAAAGAGTTTTGCACATACTAGAGGGAACCTGCACATTGAGATAAGTTGATCACGTTTCAAATCATAGGTTTTAAGATAGATGCTCCCCCTCAACATGTGCATGGAAAATTTGAAATCGTTTGTCACATGTGTGAAGGATAGCATGTACATCCTTATGAAACCATCTACCAAATTATCAGTGTAAATCCAATTTTAAATCACACATTCTCCATCGATCACAATTATCAAATCATTTGAGAATTGTGATCTCTTATTGATTTAAATTGATTTAGAAAGCTTTTAAGGGGAATTGTGACTTGATTATGAAAGCGTTTTAACTGATACGGATCGGATTTTAAGACTTTAAACTCCATTGATAAAACATGCATGAATATCTTTTGAAAACAATTGAATGCCAAATAACTTTTTTAATTTAATTAAAATCATTCTCCCCCTCAATTATTGACATAGGTTGTTGATTGAGAGATAGAGATTTTGACAAATAAGTCCTGATGATTATCAAAAATAGAGACCGAGTTATTTTTTAAAGCATTTAGTTTTCAGCAGATAAATGTTTATAGAATCAGAGCATGGAATTTGAAAACATGGTAAAACATGGCTCTGTTCTTTCTTTTAAAACTGGGTTATTGCCTGAAAATGACAATAAACCATTTGTTTCTCTTTCTCTCAATTTTTTTTTTTTTTTAAATAATAAAAATTCGAACAATATCTAAAGTCCCGTGTCATTCTTTGAATGACAACAACAAGACCGTAGATATAATTGAATCGAGAGAAACATGACAAAATGACAATATTTTTTGAATATTTTTCGAATTTTTCATTTTTTTTTTTTTTTTTTTTTTTTTTTTTTTTTGTAAGTTTTATATTTTTCTATTTGATTTTAGAAGGTTTTAACTGATATTCAGACCTCACAAAATAGAGTTCCACCACACCTTTTTCCACTTGTTCCCTGATGAAATGATGTCGAATGTCGATATGCTTTGCTCTTGAGTGTTGAACGTTGTTGCATGAGAGAGCAATAGCACTTTTATTATCACAGTACAAAGGGATTTTGTTGAATTCAAAGCCATAGTCAGATAATTGAGATCTCATCCATAAGATTTGAGCACAACAGGATGACATGGCTATGTATTCAGCCTCTGTAGAGGAAATAGAAGTACTCATTTGCTTCTTTGAAGACCAGCTCACAAGCTTATCACCCAAAAACTGAGCACCTCCAGACGTACTTCGACGTGTATCTTGACAACCTGCATGATCAGCATCTGCATAGGCCGTTAGTGACATACCGGTGTCCTTCGGGTACCAAAGACCCATATTGATGGTTCCTTGGAGATACCGAAAGACCCGTTTAACTGCTTCAAGGTGCTTTTTAGTAGGCTTAGCCTGGTATCTAGCACACATGCACACAGCGAACAAGATGTCTGGTCTACTAGCAGTGAGGTACATCAGGGATCCAATCATACTACGATATTTCGTTTGGTCAATCATGATCCCTGAGTGGTCCTCATCTAGTTTGATTCGATCAATCATGGGGGTGTCAACAGGGTCACTTGAATCAAATCCAAATTTCTTTAAGATCTCTATTGCATATTTAGATTGATTTATGAAAATGCCTCCGGGACTTTGTAAAATTTGTAATCCCAAGAAAAATGACATTTGTCCCATCATTGACATTTGAAAATTTGAACTCATTTCATTAGAAAAACGATCACATTCCATTGGGTCTGTCGAGGCAAAAATAATATCATCAACATAAATTTGAACATGAATTAAATGTTTGCCTGACTTCCTGGTGAACAGTGTAGGATCAACTGCTCCTTTGCTAAATCCAGTAGATAGAAGAAACTTTGACAGTGTATCATACCATGCCCTTGGAGCTTGCTTTAAAGTAAAGAGCCTTCTTCAAACGATAAACGTGAGTAGGATGCTCTTGATTCACAAATCCTTCAGGTTGGCTGACGTAGACGACTTCTTTAAGATCTCCGTTCATAAATGCCGTCTTTACATCCATCTGATAGACTACCATGTTCTTACTAGCAGCATTAGCCAGAAAGATTCTGATTGCCTCGATTCGAGCAACTGGAGCAAAATATTCTTCAAAGTCAATACCCTCCTCTTGACGGTATCCTTTAGCAACTAATTGAGCCTTGTTCTTCAACACATCACCATGCTCATCAAGTTTCACTTTGAAGATCCATTTAAGAGCAATAATCATAGCACAGTCTGGAGCAGGTACTAACTCCCATACATCAAGTCGATCAAACTCATGAATTTCATCTTGCATGGCATTGAACCAACTATCTTCATTCATGGCGGTTTTAACATCTTTTGGTTCGATCTTAGATAGTACGGAGTTGAAGAAGCACCATAAGGCATCGGTTGCAAGTTGTTTCCGTGTTGATACAGGACGAGAGGGATTTCCAATGATGTTGTCTAATGGATGATCATGAGTCCATTTTCTGAGGTGTTCATGTGGCAGTTGTTGAGGGACTGAGGTAGCTGAGTCGATGTCTCCTGAAGAAGATGGTTCTGATGATGATTCAGGAGCAAATATGTTTTCAAATGGAGCATCTTCAGGAGTAGCAAAGGGATTAACTTCATCATTGATGCCAGAAACAGTTCCATGATGTACATTTGAAGAATGATGATTTGTTGATGAGACGGAAGGATCAGCAGTAGGCGCTTCTTGACTTAACGATATTGAGACTGAGGGATTGACTTCATTCACAGGAATATGAGCATCCTCTGTTATAGGGATCAACACCTCATTAGTACTTGAATCATACAGTTCATCAAACATAGGATCAAACAATTTCTTTAAATCATCTTCAGATAGAGGTACATATGGAGTTTCTTGAGAGGAGTTTGGAACAAGGGATGAACCAATGGGACTGTTTTGAAGTGCGGGTCCTGAGCTAGAGTGTCCAGGAGCCATTTTACCGGTCAGCTCATCAAACGTAACGTGAATTGTTTCCATGATATTTCGGGTTCTTTTGTTGTAGATTCGGTATCCCTTTTTGTTTGGTGCATATCCTACAAATACTCCAATGTCAGCTTTAGCCCTAAGTTTGCCTAAGTCTTGACCCTCATTAGTTGGATAACACAATGCACCAAACACACGAAGGAAAGAGAGATTAGGTTTTCTGTTGTGGACAAGTTCATATGGAGTTTTTCCATGAACAGTGTGAATCAGGGAACGATTTTGTGTGTAGCATACAGTGGCAATTGCTTCAGCCCAGAGAAACATTGGAACCTTTGAGTAAATCAGCATTGTTCTAGCGGCTTCAACAAGAGTTCGATTTCGTCTTTCAACTACACCGTTCTATTGAGGAGTTTGTGGAACACTTCTTTGATGGCTGATTCCAACGCTTTCATAGAATTCACTAAGTTGTTTGTTGACAAACTCAGTTCCATTGTCTGTTCTGATAATTCTGACGGTTTTGTTAAGTCGAACCTGCAGCTGTTTGATGAGTTTGATGATGATATCCGGAGTTTCATCCTTTGTCCTTAAGAACTTGACCCAGGTGAATCTAGAGTAATCATCAACCACAACTAACACATATTTCTTCCCAAAGATATTCTGCACCCTCATTGGTCCACATAAATCCATATGAATCATATGAAGAACTTCTGTGACAGAGTTAGTAGGTTTGAGTTTATGGGCATACTTCTTGCTTTTTCCCATATGACATGCTGAACAAAGATGATCCTTTTCGTACTTGAGTCTAGGTAAACCTACAACTAAGTCCTTTCTGGTGAGATCATTGATGGTGCCGAAGTTCAGGTGATTGAGACGACGATGCCATAACCATGACTTTGTTTTAGAAGCCTTTGATAACAAGCAGATTGGAGATGACCTCATCATGTCATCGATAGAAATGGTGTAAAGATTTGACCCATGAGTTCCTTTTAACAGTTCCTTACCATTAAGATCTCTAACAAAGCAGGTATGTTTTCTGAAGGCTACTTCTAGATCAGAATCACATAATTGACCAACAGAGAACAGATTATGACCCAGACCTTCCACATAGTATACTCTAGAGATGACACTATCACCAACAACGTAATCTCCATAACCCATGATTGCACCGAAATGATCATTACCGAATCTAACAGTCCCGATGAATTTGCTCACGAAGTTCATGAGCCGCGACCGGTCTCCAGTCATATGCTTGGAACAGCCTGAGTCCAGGTACCACAGAACGATTTGAACGATCTGCAGTTGAACACAGACAAGAATGGATAACTGGATAATTGGGATCCCCATGCAAGAATGGGTTCCATTTGGTTAGTAACAATGGTTGGAACACCCACATCAGAGAAAGGAGCATTCATATCAGAAATTAAGGCACTGGATTCATTGTGAATAGATGCAGTACTAGTGTCCGTATTAGCCCTGTTCACAGTGTGCTCACTTCTTATGGGAATAGTTCTACCAGTAGGCATCCATTTTCTAGTGGGCATTGTCTGATTATTCTTATAACCAACAAGTATCCAATAATAGCCTATCTTACTAATTGTTCTTCCTGTGGGTTTCCACTGTTTTCTAACTCTCTTTCGTTTTTGCCTTTTTGCCTTTTTAGCATGAACATAAGCAACATTAACTGGACCATTATCATCATTAGGCAAAACATTAACACCACATTCATGATTAGAAACAGAATTCAAGCAGACATCAGTACAAGGTTTGCAAATAGTATCAGAATTCGAATTAATTACAGTACGCCTATGGCTAATACTAGAATCAACACGATTCATTTTATTCGATTCAAGCTTAAAGTTCCTAGATTGTTCTTCTACTCTTTTCCAGTGCACATTCTTAGCTTGCGAGATCCTATCATTCCTTGTATTGTCTTGAGACTTTGACCTGCTCCCTTTAATGTCACTGATTACTCCTGTAGAGGGAATGGGAACATTGGTGGGTTTTACAACTCTTTGCATCACCTGTTTAGATGTGCTGGGATCTGAACTACATGCAGGCACACTAAGGTTCACTTTCTTAAAACTAGAAGTGCTGGGATTTGTACTCCTAGAAGGCACACTTGAGTTCTCTTTCATAGCATTGACGGATCTAAAATTTGAACTACTTACAGGCACACTAGGGTTCATATTCAAGACATTGTGTATCGAATGAATATCAGACTTGGAAATAGGCATCGAACATGGAATCAAAGGATTAACTCTCTCACCTAATGACTTTGGGCATATTGTGATCAAGCATTCTAAGATTTCTTGAGATCGTTTGGCATATAAGCATGCATGTCCAATTGCATTATCATGAGGTTTCTCTAACTTATCCTCTTCAACAATCTCACGCAGACATTCTAGGCAATCCTTAAGGGATGAGAAGTATGTTTGAACAACAAGTTTGTTGTTCCTGAGATGAGGAGGGACATATTTCACAGACAAAGCATATTTATTACAAGAGTGAACCTTTGATACACCATTCTCCCCATTGGTCATTGGCATTTTCCCTTTTACCTGACTCTTCAGATTCTCAATTTCCTTTTGCAATGAAGCTATTTGTTCATTATTTTTGTTACGAGTGACCTTTATTGATTCAAATAACTCATTGAAATGACGTTTAACCTTTTCATTTTCTTCTAGAAAACTTTCGTTTTCCTTTTGTAATGCATTTACTAGGTTTTGAAGATGAAACGTTTGAGAATTCTGAGAATCTAAAGGAGGTGGCATTTGGGAGCCTGTCATATTGTTCGTTTGACCCTTTAATTGAGAGATTTGGGCTTTCAACTTTCTGATCGTGTTGCACTGAGCTTGAATTTGTTCATCACGTTTGTTAATTTGAAAAACTGCATCAAACTCTGGAGCATCTGAGGATGTCTTGATATTTGAAGTTTTGACACTTTCTTTAAGATGTTGATATTTTAGTTGTAAATTAAAATGCTCAACTTCTAGTTTAGAAAAATGTTTAACCAAATTGTCGTGATCATCCAGTTCAATTTTCTCGTTTAGTTTAGAATTAGTTTTGTCAAGCTCAATGATACGATCATGGGAGACTTTCAGGGCAACAGATAGTTCATGAAATTTGGAAGCATTAATAGAGCAATTTGAAGCTGTGAAAAAAATATCTTGAGCAACACATTCAGTAATAAGAGTCTCATTTAATGTATGCAAGTTCTTCCTCTCAATCTCATTATATTTTAGTGTACGCTCATAGTCACTAACTTCAACTATCATTGCATCAAATTCCTTTTCCATTCCTTTGATATCAGTTTCTATCCCCTTTTTAAGACTCTCAAAGTGATCTTTTAGAAGTTTAAAGAAAGGCATGACCTCAGTTAAATAACATTCTTTCATTTTCTCAAAACCCCTTTCTCCTTCCGTTATACCAGTGGGTGTGATCCTTTTCTTGCAAGTTTTCTCAAAATCAACAAATAGTTGAAATATAACATATTGGCTAATTAAGGTCTTGCTTTTAGTGGCAATTGTTCTAGGAACAAGATGCATTGGTGTATTAGGAGGATACACAGTCGCTCTAGGCATTTTCCATAGGGGAGGGTTTGTTTCAACAATATTTTCAGCTTTCTGCTTATCTAACTCCATTTTCCAGAAAACTTGTTCGGGAGTCAACAATGTCTGAGGCTTAAACATGTTCAAGGAAATCCAGTTTTCCTTCTTGTAGTCATGGGGAGTGATAATTACTTTTTTCTCTTTGCATTTAGGATCATCTAATTTTTGGTTCATCTTTTCCCTAGTGACTTCATCTGATTTCTTATCTTCCTCAGTGCACTCAACGCAACTAGGTTTCTGTCTAGGTTTAAGGATTTCATTGCCATCATAAAGAACCTTATGAGCATTTCTAGCCCTTTTAATGACCTCTGGATTTGGTTCCTTAACAAGGGGAATGCTATGCTTATCGCTTAAGACCCTATGCTTAGTGATCATGTGAGCAGTCTGAATGGTGTTCCCTTGTATGTACAACTTGTTTTCAAGTTTGTTTTTCAAAGTTTTCAGATTAGAAAAATCTTTCAAGAGTTTTGATTCCTTTGCATTAAATTCTTGCTTAAGCATTTTCACATTTTCTTGAAGTTCTTGTTTTTGCTTAGCAGTTTTAGAAAGCTTTTCTTGTAAGGAATTTAATTCTTGTTTCAATACTTCTTCTCTAAAATTACTTTTTCTAATGACTGTACGCACTTGGTCATCCATTTCCTGCTCACGAGTGGTCAACTCAAATTTTGCACGTTGTTCATAAATAGCAACACGTTCTTTATAGGCATTTAGTTCAGAAATTACAGAATCATCAGGGGCACATGCAGTGTATTCATCAAAAACATAGTCATTGTTGACTGCAGAAGATGCATCACTTGGTACAACTTCACTTTCACTTTGTTTCACGTATTGATCATATGGGACAATATCGATATTACCCATATTTTCAACATTTGATTCAATAGTTTCAGTTGATTGTACTTTGTCATGCATCTGTTGCACATCAGCATCATCGTATAGTTTTAATACCTCTGAGATGAGTTTATCTTTGGATGGGCCAGCTTGTGGTGAAGAAGAGACCTTGGGAGAAACCATTGGAGAAATGCTAGCCATAAAAATTGTGTGTGACGTAGGTCCATCATCCACATCAGAGTCGTATGCATCACAATCAGCGACTTGAAAGGCATTCTGATGATTGTGACCTATCTCCTGAATAGGCTGCTCATCCACATCTGCATCATAGGTCTTGGCATTGCCCTCAGCTAGAAACAGCAATTCCTCTTCATCCAAAGCAGCACCATTGTCCTGAGCTTGTACAAGCAGCATCTTATCTCTGAAGTAATCAGCATTCTGTGGACGCTTTGGAGATGTGTAGTTTCTTGCAATGTGTCCCTCACCACCACAGTTATAACATTTGATCTGCTTAGCTTGACCTTGGTTACCATTCCTTCCTCGATTCTCGTTACCAACATAACCTCTACCAGCTCCACCTCTTCCCTGATCATACTGTCTTTCCTGAACTGGTTGCACCACGATCCTTCCATCTTTAACAGTAGCTTGATTGTATGGGTTAGATGCTGTTCTGAGGTTGTTGTTGGGTTGTGGGAGAGAATTCATGTTTTGACTAATCAGAAGAGCTAGTTGATTAATGAAGTTACCCACGTGTGCATCAGCATCAGCTTGTTTGAACATAGGATCAGGAATGAGTTTGTGATTACCATTACCCAAGGGTATGACTTGTGAGGCTTTGGTTGTAATTCCGATGTTTGAGTAGAAGGCAGTTGAGTCATTAGACGAGCTTGTCTCTCCCTGGTTGGTTTTTAACTGATTGAGAACCAATTTTTCAAACATAGCATGTCTCTCATTCTGAAGGAGGAAGGCATAGAGTTGCTCATAGTTTGTATTCTTCAATCCTTTAGTGAGCTTCACAGAGGTGACAAACTTGTGCCATTCGGGATTCATGTTGTTCACAAATTTTGAGTTCAGCTGAATGTTAGGCATAGTCATTCTGATGTTCCTCATGTCATTCACCAACTTATGAAATCTCACATAGTACTCATAGACACTCTCATCTGGTTTCATCTTGAAGTGTTCAAATTCATCATAGAGTTGTGATTCTCTGTCTTCCATAGTTAATTCTGAACCTGAGAGAAGCATCTTGACATTATCCCATACTGCCTTTGCATCGGTGTTGTGATTGATCAGCTTGTAGATGTCTTTAGGAAGACCTTGAAGAACAATGTTAGAAGCCCTGATATCTGCATCGAATCTCTTTTTCTCCTTATCATCAAGCTCATCATACATTTTAGGTCTGTCCATTCCGTAAATAGGAGTTCCATCTTCATTAGTATCAAGTATATCTCTAGTCGTCTCAACTCGATACGGTCCTTCATCAATGGATTTGAGAATGTTGACACCATTTTCCTTTCCAAGGCAGTACAATCTGATTCGTTGAGCCCAAGAATCGTAGTCAGTTCTGTCAAGCATGGGTGGACGAGTATCTGAGCCAGCTGCTTGAACATCCTCGGCAATAGTGGAGATGATAGTAGGAATGTTGGTAGACATGTTAACAGATTATACGGGATTTTATAACTCTATGATTAAACCGGGAAATAGATTCTTTCACGGGATTTTACTAAATCAAGAGAAAACCGTAAACAATCACCCAAGTCGCTAGAAGAAAATGCACCAAGTTGCTAACACCTAATTCGCTACACTCCCAAGTCGCTAAAGTCCCAAGTCGCTAAGTAGTAACTCGCTAAGCCTCAAGTCGCTAGCAAAATTTTGGCAGCAATTCGCTACTCAAGTCGCTAAAGATACAAGTCGCTAAATAGCAACTCGCTACAGACCAAGTCGCTACCTCCAAGTCGCTACCTGTGGTGGAAAGTCCACTACTTGTACTGTAAGTCGCTAGTTCTAAGTCGCTAGGTCCAAAACTGTAACTCGCTACAAATTTGTAAAGCAAGTCGCTACGAAGAAAGAATTCCGTGTGTTAAGTCGCTAGCAAGAAAAAACTCATAAACATCACTTTTCAATCCAAAAACAACCCAACCAAGATGATTCAAGCTTACCAAATGAAAACCTAAAACACTTGTTATGATTCTAAACATAAAAGTACTAACAAAATCCAAGCTTTAACACAAGAAATCAACCAAATGATGCACAAACCACTAAACTTTTCAAACTCAAAAAACCACCTAAAAACCACTAAAAATCCAAAGATGTGCGAGATATGATCTAACCATGGCTCTTGATACCAATTGTAAGATATTAGTTTTCACATACACATCAAACCATAACACAAAGTGGCGTATGAATGAAGTTCTAGAGAGAGAAAGTTAGAGGTTTAGGGAACTTAGTGAGAGAAAGTGAAAGATATTATTATGAGCTCCAACTCTCTACCTTGGAAGGTAGAGAGTATTTATAGTCTTACATAAATCGCCACACATCGGGCTGTGGATCAGGCATACAGTGGGTAAAGACTCGTCCGTCCTCCACGGTGTTACTTAACTAAATACTACTTAACTAAAAAAAACTACGACTACGAGCTTCCTAATGATTACATAAGCTTGAGGTGACCGACTCTTTAATACCTGGAATTTCTAATTCCTAACACATCTTGTTCGCTGTTTGCATGTGTGCTAGATACCAGGCTAAGCCTACTAAAAAGCACCTTGAAGCGGTTAAAAGGGTCTTTCGGTATCTCCAAGGAACCATCAATATGGGTATTTGGTACCCGAAGGACACCGGTATGTCACTAACAGCCTATGCAGATGCTGATCATGCAGGGTGTCAAGATACTCGTCGAAGTACTTCTAGAGGTGCTCAGTTTTTGGGTGATAAGCTTGTGAGCTGGTCTTCAAAGAAGCAAATGAGTACTTCTATTTCCTCTACAGAGGCTGAATACATAGCCATGTCATCCTGTTGTGCTCAAATCTTATGGATGAGATCTCAATTATCTGACTATGGCTTTGAATTCAATAAAATCCCTCTGTACTGTGATAATAAAAGTGCTATTGCTCTCTCATGCAACAATGTTCAACACTCAAGAGCAAAGCATATTGACATTCGACATCATTTCATCAGGGAACAAGTGGAAAAAGGTGTAGTGGAACTCTATTTTGTGAGGACTGAATACCAGTTAGCAGACATCTTCACCAAAGCTCTTCCAAGAGAACGCTTTGAGTTTATTCTTCCACGACTGGGCATGAAAAGCCTTCAAGCTGAAACACTCAAACGTCTTTAGGAGGAAGACGAGGAGTAAAGGTCTATCTTCATCTATCTCCTGTATATATCTATTCGAAAATCAAAATACAAAAATATAAAACTTTCAAAATCCATAAAAATTTGAAAAATTCGAAAAATCTTCAAAAAAAATATATATTGTCATTTTGTCTTGTTTCTCTCGATTCGATAATATCTACGGTCTTGATGTTGTCATTCAAAGAATGACACGGGACTTTAGATGTTGTTCGAATTAAAAAAAAAAAAAAAAAATCAAAAAAATCAAAAAATATTTTTGGGAGAAAGAGAAAAAATGGTTTATTGTCATTTCAGGCAGTAACCCGCTTTTCTAAGAAAGAACAGAGCCATGCTTTATCATGACTTTCTAAATTCCATGCTCTGTTTCTATAAACCGTTATATGCTAAAAACAAATTGTTTTGATAAATAACTTGGACTCTATTTTTTGATAATCATCTGGACTTATTTGTCAAAATATCAATCTCTCAATCAACAACCTATGTCATTGATTGAGGGGGAGAATGATTTCAATTAAATTGAAAAGTTATTTAGCATTCAATTGTTTTCAAAAGATATTCATGCATGTTTTATCAATGGAGTTTAAAGTCTTAGAATCCGATCCTTATCAGTTAAAACGCTTTCATAATCAAGTCACAATTCTCCTTAAAAGCTTTCAAAATCAATTTAAATCTATAAGAGATCACAAATCTCAAATGATTTGATAATTGTGATCAGGGGGAGAATGTGTGATTTAAATTGGATTTAAACTGATAATTCGGTAAATGGAAAAATGATTTTATAAGGATGAACATGCTCTCCTTCCCACATGTGACAAACGATTTCAAATTTTCCATGCACATGTTGAGGGGGAGCATCTATCTTAAACCTATGATGTATAACGTGATCACTTATCTCAATGTGCAGGCTCCCTCTAGTATGTGCAAAAACTTTTTTCAAATCTCGAGGCACATATTGAGGGGGAGCAAAATTATGAAAACCTCATCCTTCCCTAAAATACTTTATCTACTTGTCTTGATTAGGGAAGTGATGTTGATATTTTTTGAAAATAGTAATCAAAGAAGTAATTTCTTCCTCTTGCCTCCGTGTGCAAATCGATTTCAAACAATTCATGCACATGTTGAGGGGGAGCACTTATTCAAAAAAAAAATATCAAAAACAATTCAGGTACAAAATGTTTTGATAATATATCACAAGTATCTGGATTGATTTTTCAAATGGTTTTCAATTGATTCCAATGGCAGATGAACAATACCAAATAGACCGACCAACTTTACTTTATGTACGGTGATATAAGGATGATAAGGTTAGGTATTGGTTCCCATGATCCGCCAGAACCGGAGGGATCTACCCAGGGACAATCCACTAGTTAGTGTAGAAGTCCTTAGGTATGATGATAAAAGGAGAAAAGTGAGATATGGGAAGTGTGCGGATTGAGATAGAGCAAGTACTAGAACAAACCCAACAAGGTTCTTGCTATGAAGTCTCGGTAAGCACTGAAGGGGTTGAAGAATTAAAAAGAATTGAATGAGAAAAGGGTGAAAACAAATAGCCCTCCATTTATTCAACCTTAAGGCAGAAACCGGGTTCAATTCATATGCTACTGATGGTAACATCGGTATTGAAGACAAGACGTCATGGACCCAGTGACGCACTGCACTTCAACTTTCCAAACCACTCAAGTTCCTCTTAAAAGGACTTGTTTCATTCTCACGGGGAACCGACATTATCTATTGATTTTCTCTTAGAGATTGTTGATATTGAAGAAGGAGACCCTCTCCCTAGTCTCCGGCACAGGATCCAAATATGCACAAATTGAGTCTAGAGCCACGAGATCATCAATAAATCTCATTAGGACACTTTCAATAAAGACTCTCTGCTTCACACAATGTGGAAAGAGAGATTATATCTTGAGTCCTACGCATTATCCTTGTGGTATTGCCAGAACATCTTAGTGATATGCAAACATACTCACAATGAAGATGGAAAGCCTTCTGGAGCCAACATCAAACAAGCTCCTGGTAGGTGGCATGTGAGATCTATTATATAAATCAACCATGTGACAACTGAACAGAAACAATGGGGCGATTCAATCTCTTGAATCAATCCTGGTTCAGGATATGGATTGACGGATACCTTTGAAAAACCGGTCTTTGTGCTTAAAAACTCTTTTCTTTAGCACTTAGACTGCGTACAAAGATTTCAAATCAAAAGGTGTTTATGATTGATACTTGATTTTCATTAAAACCTTCGTTGTATTGCAAAAAACAATTTCTATTGAGCAATACACGATTGTTTTTCAAATCTCTTTTCATCAATCGGTGAATCTCTATTCGCTGGTTCACTCACTCCGTGTTCTCTTCTTTGAGACGCTCCGGTTTGAGAACAGCTAGAGCAGCTGCGAAACCCTGTCAAGGAAATTCTTCGTAAATTTTACCTGATCACAGGCAGTACTTGTACTGATCAACGGGGAACCGTGGGCCGTGTACCTCAATTCAACGAAAGTGGTCAAAGACACTTTTGTACGCTTTATTGCTAACTGTTGTATGCAGGTACGCCCGACGTTTGCAGCTGATCAGAATGAAGCGGTCAATCCATAGCCGCATGCTCACACAATACATTCATCTCTCAAGAAATCATGATAAGTGCATCAATGACTCTGATATTTACACTCCATGCTTCGGCTACGCTGCTGCCAATATCATGAATCAACGAAAGATTCCGCCACTCTGATGAGAAGATTTCATGATCCAGAATGTGAGCATGTCGGTCCGAAAGTCACAACATCACATAATACCAACACCACAATGGATGTCTCAGAGATTTTTGATAGCTGATGATCTCAAAAGATGGCTCAAAATTATTATCACGTGGATCAGTAAAAGACCTCCACTTGGAGTAACCAAACATGCTATGTGAAGAATCAATGACTACGAGCTTAGGAGCAAAGGACTACATCAAGAATGCAAGAACAATTGTTAATGTAATATCTATTTGTATTCAATGTAATTTTGGTACATGATTGAGGTGACCTCCCTTAGGGGGAGATTGTTAGGAATTAGAAATTCCAGGTATTAAAGAGTCGGTCACCTCAAGTATATTTAATCGTTAGAAAGCTCGTAGTCGTAGTTCTTTTAAGTTAAGTATTATTTAGTTAAGTAACACCGTGGAGGACGGACGGGTCTTTACCCACTGTATGCCTGATCCACAGCCCGTTGTGTGGCGTTTTATTGTAAGACTATAAATACTCTCTACCTTCCAAGGTAGAGAGTTGGAGCTCATAATAAGATTTTCTTTCTCTCACTAAAGTTCCCTAAACCTCTAACTTTCTCTCTCTAAAACT
Source organism: Chrysanthemum seticuspe (assembly GCA_019973895.1). Lineage (NCBI taxonomy): Eukaryota > Viridiplantae > Streptophyta > Magnoliopsida > Asterales > Asteraceae > Chrysanthemum > Chrysanthemum seticuspe. The sequence goes on from BPTQ01000005.1 coordinate 279,497,554, forward strand.
CATCTTCTATTCGCCTATGTTTGATTGTGTTATGATGTGTATGTGAAAACCAATATCCTACAGTTGACACCTAGGTCATCTAACAACGATTCATACGCATGAAACGTAAACATGTCATAATCAACCATATCATACCAATCTATAACTGGAACAAGATACACCCTTCCTGGTGGCAAGGTAAATTTTCCAATGTGAATGATTTTAAGAGAGAACAAGTTTTGGTTTGATTATGTGTAGAAACAATAAACATCAACACACACCCTAAAAACATAAAAAATCATCCTAATGTGTAAACTTATTCCTATTCATATTGTGCACGCGGTTAACATTATATTTAACTAAAAAATCGATACAGTTAACAATAACCAAACATACAGTATAGTTTATCAAGATCACAGATCGGGGAAGATATCGCTCGGTTTTTCCCAAACGGAAGAGCCATCAACTTTAATTTTTATTTGATCCCGATTCGTATTTGATAAGTTTAGGGAAAAAATGCAATTGAACTTTGAACAATAGGGTTTCTTGGGTTTGGTGATAATCGGTGGGTGTTATGAGGGTTTAGGCGGGAACAATGAAATGATAATACTACCCTCAGGGACGATGCAACTTAATGAGGAAAAAAACGAGAGTTAGTGTATAGTGCATCTCAGTGGCTATTTTGCAAAAAAGAAAACATTAATATCGTTTTTGCAACAAAATTCCTTTTGATGTAATCCTTGCATATTTGAGCTACTTTAGGGACCATCTTTGCAATTTAACAATAAAATAAAAATAAATATAAGAGTAAATTGCATTTTTGGTCCCTAAGGTTTGCCCAAATTGCAGGTTTGGTCCCTAAGGTTTGGAAATTGCAACGGTGGTCCTCATCTCGAAGTTTTTACTGCATGTTTGGTCCCTGGGTTCAACCACCGTTAGTATTGGTCCGTTAGTGGATATTCGACAAGGGTATTTTAGTCCTTTTATGTCACTACAATACAAAAACACTTGTATTAATCTACCCAACCCCACCGGATCTATTTAAATACTCTACCACCCCCACCAAAAATGCACTTTACCAATTAAAAAACCCCCAAAATTTAAACCAACCCTAATTTATTCAAAGCCAAATTAACTTGACATGGTGAGGTGTTTTTGTGGTTTACAATGTGTCATTCGCACATCATGGACTGATGTTAATCCAGGACGTCGCTTTTTCTCATGCCCCAAAGATGTAAGTTCTAAAAATCCTTTAGTTGCTTTGACTATATGACTTTATTTTGAGTAAATTGATGTATTTTTGTAGCCTCCAAATTGTGGGTATTTTGATTGGTTCGATCCACCAATGTGTGCTCGTTCAGTGGTTATTATACCTGGTTTGCTAAGGTCTAGGAATGCTATTCAACAAGCAATGAATGGAAGGGTTGCTCAGAATCGAAGGTTGAAGATGATGTTGATCTGTAGTTGGATTGTGTTTGTACTCTATGTGTTTATGTAGACTTGGTAGTTTCAAAGACTAGTGGTTGAATGGTTGATATAACTGACCAAAAAGATGTGTAATGGTCAATTGATTTTGTAAAATCCTTTGTATGTCAATCAAAAAACTAGTGTCTACTTAAATTTGTTGTTTCACATGTTGATGTTAATTGACTAGTATATAAAAGATAGTTTGAAACAATACTTGAACCAAAATAGCAGATATACAACAATACTTGAAAGAATACTTTGAACCATAATACTGTTAATTGACTAGTATTGGCCTTTCATAAAGTGCAGATACACAACATTGCATACCAAAATAGACTTAAACCATAAGACTAAACCACAAAGACCAAACTGACTTTGACATAAAGTGCAGATACACAACACATACTACTTCATAAAGTCACAGATTGCAGTCACACAAGACTGTCACAATACCACTACAAAACACTAAGTCATAGTTCAGAAATAAGGAGTGAAACACATCAAACATTCTTTGTTGGTGATAAGACTCTGTTGGCACTTGTTTTGGTTCTTCTCACACCACTTGCAGAAGCTTGAACCTGGATTGCAGAGGCTTGAACATTGCTTGCAGAATCTTGAACTTGGCTCCCAGAACCTTGAACTTGTGTTGCAGAAGCTCTAACACCACTTGCAGATGGTTGAGAATGACTTGCAGACCCTTGAACTTGGCTCCCAGAACCTTGAACTTGTGTTGCAGAAGCTCTAACACCAGTTGTAGATGGTTGAGAATGACTTGCAGATGGTTGAGAACCTTCAACTTGTGTTGCAGAAGGTTGAGAATGAGTTTCAGATGGTTGAGAGTGAAACTGACTTGCAGCATGGTAACTTGCATGATCTTTGGTTGTGTCCTTTGCCTTTGCAAATGGTACAAGTGACTTGCATACTTGCTTTACTTAACTTCCCAGCCTTCACCAATCCTGCAACCTCACCAGCACTCTTTTTTTTGATGGCCTTCCAATCTGTACATGAACTTTTGGTGGTAGCAGTGTTGTTGGCCACTCATGCTTTTCCAATAAATTTCTACCAATGACAGGGTTAATCTTAAGGAGTATTGCTCTGTCTATGTTTGAAGCCTATACACTGGATGTACCCAATCTTCAGGCAACCCAACCTCCATTCCATTTTCAGCCATATCATGAATACATGCAACTGCATGTTTGCATGGCATACCAGAAGCTTCCCATTTTCTACAACTACAATTTCTTTCAGTTAAGTTCACAACACATTGATCATTATGAGGTCCTTTAGCCTGATACAGATCTAAACCATTCCATTCTACTATGTAACTTGCAGAAGCTTCTTTGATTTTTTGAAAGATCTTTGTAGCAGCAGGAGTTAAAGGACCTTGTGATTTTGAAATGACTTTTTGAACAAGGACAATCCTTTTCATTAGGTACTCTCTAACATATTCTAATGCAGATAGAATTGGTGAGTCTGGTATGTGCTAAAACACATACCTTTTCATTATCAAAACTGACCCAAAATAACCAAGAAAGAGCCGTTTATTGCTAATATTTGTGGTTTTCTTGAGTTTGTGCTTGTGCAGGTACGGATATGTAAAAACACACGAAAAGGAACCAAATCAGACGTAAATCCGAGCACGAGAGATTAAGAGAGCTTAAGCCGAGCCAGAAGATCAAAATTGAGCATTTATGAAGATTTTATTCTCCGAGGATGATTTTTGGAAGTTTTAACCAAGTTTGAAGAAATGTCAAAAATGGCCCCTCAACTTTGAGTTTTTGGCAGAAATGGCCCTTGAAGATTCAAAAAGTTGCAAATTGGCCCTTGGTTTATTTGAAGATTGACAAAATGGTCCTTGATATAACTTTCAGAATTTACATGTTTGGTCCTTGGAGTTTCAACTTTTACATGTTTGGTCCTTGGTACACCAAATGAATCCAATACTAGTCCAATATCTAAACCAATCCTTTATCAAAGTCCAGTACACGGCCCAAAACCAACATCTCCTATCCAAGCCCAATACATAACCAAGCCCCCCGGCCCCTTAATATATATCCCAACCCTTTAATATTACCCGGCCAAACTATCCAATCCATTTACCCATTTACCCGACCTTTTACCCGAAGTCAACACCTCAAGACCCGGTCAAAACATTTGAGAAATAATAAACTAATACCAAACGCGCCCTTTACCTTGCCCTGTCTTCCCCAAACCAAACACCCTTTTACAGTCATTTACCCACACCCATTTACCCACCATATACCTCGTACTAAGCATCTATTGCCTTCTAGAAGCTAACAAAGCAGATAAGGATGCCCACGTGGCTATTTCAAGCTCTCCCATTGGTCTACACACCTCATCAAAGGATTTGAAGCTTTGTGATTGGTTAAGGTGACAAGGATTGGAATGAGTGGCTGCAAATGGCTTCTAGGCTCTTCTTGTGAAGAATCCCAAGCTCAATGAAGGCTATATAAAGACCCTCTTGGCTCACATTGAAATCTGTCCAATTCCTTATGTAATTAGAGGAATTTTGACCTTTAATTTCTTGTCATTTAATTGTTTTAGTAGTGTAACAAGCTCATTTTCATTGTTATTTCAATTTCAGGTTTTGTATGTTCAAAAGTTATTAATGAGAATTTTAGCTTAAATTTTCTTTTCATTTTGTCCTTAATCTCTGAGTTTACCAGTTATAAGCTCATTTCCATCTGTTTTATAAGCTCATATAAGCTTTTACATCTTCTGTGAGCTTAATTCTGCTTTACCTGCTCTTAATTCTTAGTTTTGCAAAAAGTCAAGAAAAGTCAACTTTTGTCAAAGTTTAAAAGTCAAACAATTTGTGGTCTAATTCTGGTTTCAATCTGATTTAATGTTGATTCTTAAGATTTTTGGTTCATTTCAGGTTTGTATTAGTCAGTTTTCATCAAAGTTTCTTTGGTTAAAATGCCTTTGTCTCTTTTAAAGGAGTGTTTGGTATTAGCATTTGGGTAGAGATTTGATGTTTCTTGTCACTTAATTCTGAGTCCCAAGAGTCTGAAACTGTTTTTAAGGCATAGTCAGTTAAGGTTTTCTAGTCTCAAATTCACTTTATGAGTATTTAGATTTTCTCAAATACTGTTGTGTTTTCTTTTGTTTCTGTCTAAATCAGTGGTTTTCAAGCTATGAATCAGCTTAGTCATTGCCATCCCAGGTCAGATTTTATGCTTGTTCAAGTAGTCCATAATTTGGTGAGAATTGGTATTGCTTTTAGTAGTTAGAAAGTGCTTATTTATGTGCTTATTGGCCTGCACAAATAAGCATATCTCTGTCCCTGCTGCATCAGTTCTTCACAGTCATAAACAGCTTTTTGTTTTGATCTATAACTTCTTCATTACTAGTCCTTATGAGCTGATCTTTTAGATATAGTGTCTCTGGTTGGTTGACTTGAGATCTCCACTTTTGTTTTTCACTTTGGCTTATTGAATAAGCAGTTGCAACAACTTAAACAGTAGGGGTCAGTTAGTAGTTTTGCTAGATAAGCAGTTAGCCTAAATCAGTTGTAGATTGCTTATTAGGTGTTAGGATTAGTTTGCATTAGTTGTTTTAGAGTAGTTTTAGTATTATCTAGCTTCTTTTATCAGTTGGTTCATTCTAGTGCTTATTAGCTTATTGAAAAGTGCTTATTTTATAGCAGTTTGTACTACAGCTTCAGTATCTTACACATAAGCTCATGTTTTTATATTTTTTTTATAGCTTTAGAATATTATTTTAGAATTTCCCTGAAATTTTCATAATTTTAAGTCACTATTTACTATTTTTCTTAATTAAAAACAGTTTTTAGTCATTTTTAAAGAGTTTTTATTGCAATTAATTGAGAAAAAGTTCCAAAAAATAATTTTTCAATTTTCCCAGTTTAAGAAAAATATAAAAAGCATAAAAAATATTTTTCCTTATTTTCCCCTTTTATTTGGTATTTTTCATAATATTAATTAGATTAAAATAGTTTTAAATTAGTAGAAAATAGAAATTAATCAGAAAAATAAAAAAAATTAGTTTTGATAATTCTCTTAGGTTATTTTAGATTTTATAAAATTAGTTTCATAATTTTCCCTTTAATTTTCATAATTTCTAGTATTTTAATTTAGTTTTAAATGTTTAAATTTCGTTTTTAATTCTAATAAATTCTAGAAAAATCCTAAAAATTAGTTTTAATTCAAAAATAGTTTTCTAATATCATTCTTAGAGTAGAAGTAATTTTAGGCTATTTTTAGAACTTAGAATAGATGTAGTTGCTTTTTATTCGTGTTTCGTTTTAATCCCGTATTTGCGTTTTAGTGTAGAATTGCGTAGTTTGCTTTAATTCTTAGGTTTTCCCCATAGATTTTAGTTCCATTTACTTTCCTTATCCCGTAGTTTAGATAATATCATTTTATCCCCTTCTCTTATTCAAATCCCGCTAATCGTGACGTGAGTTGGAAATTCCATTCAACCCTCGTTCGGAACGATCTCGGTGCTCAAACCTAATACGTTTGAGTTACCCCACATACTACACACTTCTATTATTGGTTGTCTGAACTGTTTTAAGTTTCTTACGGTTAGCCATTCACAAGTGGCTAGCTTGTGTGAGATAACTTGACGGTTTAGCACTAATCAGAGTCCCTAGCATCTAAAAGTTGTCTATTGAAAACCTCACGGATGTTGTTGATTAGTAAATCACAATGTGCCCTACCTGTCATATTTATATGATTTGTGTGTAAGAACAGAAGTTGTAAAACAGAAAAACCTAAGGTTTCACAAAAGACAAGGTTATAAATCAGAACATAAGTTGTAAGACCATACCAGAAAAATGGGATCTGGTCCAGTGTTCTGGTGCAATTTTCTTCAACCATTCATAAGCTTTTAAATTGTAGGATTTGATTTGATTCATGGCAGCATTGTGTTCCACAATTGTTGTTGCAGCTGCAGATTTCCACAATAAGTCTTTAAAAACTCCACCTTTAAACACCAAGTTCATATTTTTATTAATATGTCTCACACATAACCTGTGCTCTGCTGCTGGAAACAGCTTCTTAATAGCTGGTAACAGGCCCTGTAATTTAAAAACATAGCAGATATTACAATATATCCCATTCAATAATGTAATTAATAACAAGAATAAGTAAGAAAGATACCTTCTGTCTATCAGTTATGAAGGTAAAGTTGGAGTTGCTGTATAAGTCCAAGTCATCCCCAAGTTGTGACAAGAACCATAACCAAGACTGAAAAGATTCAGATTCTACAATTCCATACGCCACTGGATATATACCATTATTTGCATCCACAGACACAGCTGTTAAAAGCTGTCCAAGGTATTGGCCTTTCATGAAGGCTCCATCTAAACCCAACAAATCCCTACCACCAGCTTTGAAACCTTGTTTCAAGGCTCCCAAACAAACATATATCCTTTTAAAAGTCCTAGTTGTAGATTCAGGATCTCCTTCCCTTTCAAAATCTAACTTCACAGTTGTGTTTGGGTTAGCCTTCTGTAATTCCAACACATAGTCTCTCAACAACCCATATTGTACCTGAGCATCACCCTTTATAACACTCTCTGCCTTTGCTTTTGCTCTAAATGCTTTATGAACAGAGGCTCTGTTGGGAATTATACGTTTGAGTTGATAAGACAAAAAGAATGAAACAAGAGGGACTTAATACGACAAGAAGGAAATCTACAAAAAGATGGAAGGACTTTCTTGCAAAAGAAGTTTTATTTATTAGTCCTTATCCTCTAGTATATAAAGAGGACATAGGTGTAGGTTTTTAATTATGTCTTCCATAATGTAGACGTCTAGTAAAGGTGTGTGTGTGTCCTAGGCGTATAGTCTTGTAAACGCCTAGGTTATTAGTTTAGTTAGTAGACGTGTTCATATAAACGTCTAAGATTAGTTAGTGTTAGTGAATGAAAACCTTGTGTCAATAACAATTATGTTTTTATTTATCCGCTGCGTATTGTCATTGTTATTGTTAAACCCTAAGGCTCATAAACGATCAAGAAACTATCTTCATCACGTTCCTAGTTTCTATCAATTGGTATCAGAGCTTGGGGAGCTCTTTACCTAGGGATTCACAAGGTTTCTTGGCGAAAAAGAAGGAAGAAAATCGATTTTTTACAAAATTCGAAACTTTCTACAGGGCTGTTTTCAAGAGGGCATAACTTTTTATTGAACCGTTGGATCGAGCTAAAATTTTTGGTGGTGCATATCAGTATATCCATCTAAAGTTTCGCCAAAGGGATTGTTGATCTGAGCTCTCAATCAAAAGTTATAAGTTGTCGAAGTCAGCTGCAGAAAATTCGTAAGGTTACTACAACACTGTTTTGAAACGATCATAACTTTTTCGTTAACCGTTGGATCGTGACGAAATTTTTGGTGGATGTTCTCTATATACTCATCTAACTTTCCACCGAAGGGATCTTTGATCTGAGCTATTATGTGAAAGTACTGCTTAAAGTACTGCTCTAATTTCAAAGTACTGCTGTGAGTTTTCAAAGTATTGTTAGGGTTTATGCAAAGTACTGCTCTATCCAAGTTGAAAGTACTGTTATTATTGAAAGTAATGCTGCAAAGTACTGCTTGTTCTGAAAGTACTATTGGAGTTTTTAAAGTAATGATTATGCCTCAAAGTACTGCTCGTATTCATTCAAAGTATTGTTCTTGCAAAGTACTGATCCAAGGTACTGTTCTTTTAAACTGCTGCTGCATTTAGATGATTTATGGAGACAAGTATAGAGTTTTATGGTTCAATATATATGCATGATTTACGAACAGTGAGGGGAAGTATATTTGATTGATTTTGGATGGTTTACACACACAGAAGAGTTGGTTCACACACACAAGGAGTTTGGATTTTTGTTCTTAAAAGATTTTAAAAAGGCTCGTATTTGATTCTTATGGATTAATTGATTACGAAGAAGGTTGAATATCATTTATTTGATGTTGTAGTTGAGTTTCACAGGTTTGTGTTCTTATCATATAGCTTGATGAATCTAGCAATATGTGATTTTTCTTATGATGCTCTATGCACACATTGGCTATCACTTAAAGGAGTTACATTGTAGTGCTCAGTGTCTCATATTAGTTGAGGATTTTGTCAAGGGATTGTGGTCTACTTATATTTGGTGATTCGTATAAGTATGGAGTTCCGTGGATAGTACAAGATTTAAGACACAAGTTTGGGAAATTCTACTTCTTCATCAAATTCGTTATACTCGGTTTTCTTCATTAGTGATCATTACATGGAGCCTACAGATTTGAAGAATCAAGAAGATGGTTAACATATGGGTTTCAGGGGAAGCTTATTGTTAAATGTTTAACCATCTACATGCAACACTCAAGGGGAAGTGTTCGATTTTTACTACTGTTGATCATTATCACTACTTCTAGTTGCAGTTTCTATTGTTTTGAATCCATTTTTCTTATGGTGCGTAATGATGGGCGATTTGAAGCATTGGAAGTCTTAGATTGGAAGTATGATATTGGTTCATAGTAGCCAAGATCATTATTTGCATACGTTCTCTATTTGGATAATAACAAAAAGGGGAAGAGATGTTTAAGTGGCATGGCATGGATTAAGGGGAAGACAAATGAAGACAAGACATACTTGTTTCATTCATGGTGAGATCCCTGATCTCAATTTCTCTACTTCGTCTAGGGAAGTTCGTTCAAGAATGGTTTTGTCATTATCAACTAGGGGAAGATTGTTGGGAATTATACGTTTGAGTTGATAAGACAAAAAGAATGAAACAAGAGGGACTTAATACGACAAGAAGGAAATCTACAAAAAGATGGAAGGACTTGCTTGCAAAAGAAGTTTTATTTATTAGTCCTTATCCTCTAGAATATAATGAGGACATAGGTGTAGGTTTTTAATTATGTCTTCCATAATGTAGACGTCTAGTAAAGGTGTGTGTGTGTGTCCTAGGCGTATAGTCTTGTAAACGCCTAGGTTATTAGTTTAGTTAGTAGACGTGTTCCTATAAACGTCTAAGATTAGTTAGTGTTAGTGAATGAAAACCTTGTGTCAATAACAATTATGTTTTTATTTATCCACTGCGTATTGTCATTGTTATTGTTAAACCCTCGATCAAGAAACTATCTTCATCACGTTCTTAGTTTCTATCAGGCTCCCACATGAAACTGTTTTTGCATTTGATCTTGTATAGCCTTTGTTGGCATCTCTGGATTCAACTGTATCAGATCTACAACATGTTGAGATTGAAAAGAAGAGGTGCAGGCCTTGATTTTTCTAGACAAGAGACATTTATGTTCATCCTTAAAGGTTCTAACAACCCATTTATGTGTTTTATCAGTAAAGTGGATGTACAAAACCCAAGGGCATTTATTGTCCTTATCCTCTTGTTCAATGACATTTTTACCCTTTCCCTTTTGACTATTCATTGAGGCAGCTGTTGTTGTCTTCTTTTGTTTATTCAAAGATTTTCTTTGGCTACCACTACCTAAAGTTTGAATGGTCCCAAAACATTCAACCATAAGCCTAACCCCATCATTCTTTTTCAGTTGTATATTTCTCCTAGTTTCAACAATGTGTGCCTTAATTCTCATTTTGGCTTCTTCCTTATTCAGAAACTCTTGGCCAACATAGAAATAGTTAGAAATCCTACTATCTCTAGCAGATGCTTTTCCTTGTTTCTTAAGCTTCCTAAGTTCTGATTTTCTACCACTATCACTGTCACTACCTACATCACTTCCATAAGAATCAAAGTCAAATTCCTCAATATCATTCTCTGTAAAATTCACTTCAGTATGTAATGGCTCAGCACTAGACTGAAGTCCATCAACACTAAACCTAAATCTAGTCATATTAACTTCCACTTCATCACAGATGTGTTCCTCATCTATTATATCATTAACATCATCATTAACCCCTTCATCTACATTCTCATTATTAAACCCTTCATCTACATTCTCATCGTTAACCCCTTCATCAACATTCACATCAGCTATATGCTCATCCTCATTATTAAGCCCTTCATCTACATTCTCTTCAGCTACATTCTCACTATTAAGCCATTCATCTATATCCTCATCCTCTATATGCTCATTATTCATCCACTCAATGGCCAACATCTTTCTACAACTAGGCAGTACTTTTCCCTGAACATCAACTTCATCCAAATCTACTATTTCATCATCACCTTCTAACTCTCTAATTTCAACCCCTCCCCTAAATGTAGGCATGTAGTATGACTGAATTGTGGTTTCATTGTGTTCAATATAAACTTCTATAACCTTATGCTTTGAAACATATTTAATCATGTTAACGATATCATCATCACATGCTAGTGCTCTTAGTCCCCAATCTAAGCTTTTCCTAGGTAACTTAAAATGATAATACATGATTTGATTAGGATGATATTTTAGCTTCTTAATAATGTTATTAAGCACTTCAACAGTAAACTGTTCACTATCCACAAATTGAACCTTACCACTAATGTACTTCCTATTAGGCATGTTAGTGAACCTTCCACCATGATGCACCTTCATTGAGAATATGTTGGGAGTCTTGGCTGTTTAATAAACAAAATCCATTATCAGAATTTAAGTTACCAAAATATGCAATTTATTTAACCAAAAACATATTATGTCTTACCATATTGCGTGTAAGGATCATAATCCATCATATCATGCATGCGAAAACGCCACAACTGGACTCCCCTAACCATTTTTTACTGTCAATCTTCAAGGATGATTTTTGCAGTGATAAAAAAAAAGGATTAAATGAGAGTGGGAAATTAGGGTTTATTAAAAGTCAATGGGTAAAAATAGATCGGGTTTATTAAATGAGAGTGGGTAGATTAATATAAGTGTTTTTGTATTGTAGTGACACAAAAGGACTAAAATACCCTCATTGAATATCCACTAATGGACCAATAGTCCAATACTAATGGTGGTTGAACCCAGGGACCAAACATGCAGTAAAAACTTCAAAATGAGGACCACCGTTGCAATTTCCAAACTTTAAAGACCAAACCTGCAATTTGGGCAAACCTTAGAGACCAAAAATGCAATTTACTCAAAAAAAAAAAAAAAAAAAAAAAAAAAAAAAAGGGTTTTACTATCACACCCTTTACCGTTATCCTACTTGTATCAAGGAGGACCCCATGAGACGATCTCGCGGGATATCTTAAAAGAAAAAACGAATGGATGAAAGAAGCGACACCAACCTACTCATCACTGATCTCAACCCCCCTAATCATCAATGGCGGGTGTTCTACCTTCATCTTCAATATCACCATCACTACACAAACATTTCTTAACCAACTCCAAACTTCATCCATCTTCTTCCATCACTACAAAAAACCCAACCGGTATATGCTTTGCCAAGAAGGGTAAACCCGGTTTTTTCGACGTTATTCTTGACTATATCGAAGGTATTATTACATTTCCTATCCATTTTACTAAGCTTATTTTTGGGTTTACGAGCTTACGTGATTTCGCCTTATGTTTCTTAACCCAATATTTTGAAACTTATTATATAAGTTTATCATGACATGATAATCTTATATAAGCTCATAAGTTTCAAGATACGCGGAAAATATTGGCTTATGAAACATAAGCCAAAACCACGTAAGCTAGTAAAGCCCAAACATAAGCCTAGTTGGATAATTAAGGGTTATGTCTAGCAGTTCTACTTGTCGACTTGAAACCCATAAACATCTAACGGGGTGTTTGTTTAAGCTTATTTGTGAGTTTATGAGCTCATTTCACATACTAATGACTTAAATATGGAAAATAAGCCAAAAAAAAAAAAAGACGCTGCTATGAAATATAAGCTGAGTCAAATAAGCGTAAACGACAAACACGTGCTAATTTGTGATTTGGTTCAAACACCAACAAATGAAACAATTTTGTAGCCTGAAAAGAAACTTACTTCTAACAAGTTGTTTCTCTCTAAGCTTGTCTTGGTGCACTCATAAGAAGATCTAATCATGTTTAATATTTAAGATGGGGGAATCATTAGCCTCATGATGAACTTTTTTGGTAATTTGCGCTAACCTTACCTATAATTAGTGAGCAAAACAATGAATATAGTATGTAGATTTTGTTTCTTTAGTTATATAGATATTGAAGCTACCAAGTTCACCAATAATGTTGCGACTTGCGAGCATCGTTGTAACCTTGTGCTTAGATCTATAAGGTCTTGATCCATAATTTGACAATTAAATGAATAGTCAGATTTAGTTACTAAGCTAAAGTGCCATCAACATGTTTTATCGCTCAAGAACAACTCATTCATTATTTACATACCCCTACACCACTATTTCCTTTTAAATGATATGTTAATCGACTCATCTACTCAAATTACAAACAATAGTTTTTGAGCTATTTTATAAGTAGTATCTTTAATAGTTTCCTTGCATAAGAATGCACAATGTTTCAAAAAAACATTTTGCATATTTTTGCAAGAAGTCTATTGAAGTTATTATGAAAGAGATCGAAGATGATTTGTTTTGCAGTTTTGGCAGATGAGCCACATGATGCGTTGTTTAAAGAAAATGGCAATGGTTTTGTGGTTTATTGGTAATGAAGGGGTTGTTGTGGAAATGTTTATTAGAATAATGTAAAATTTGGAACAAAATCTTTAGTTTCTAGTTGAAACTGTGCCGCGCCGTGTCACTTTTATTTTCATGCCTATGATGAGTGACATGGCTTACTAATTCAGCATATACTATATCTTCTAAGTTTAATAAAGAAGAAAAGGGTGCAATGTAGCTCTTTTTTATGCAATGGACTAATACCTGCACTTGGGTTAGACATGATTCATCCGGGAAAGATTTACAACCTATCTCGTTACATAGGTACTTACATTTGCTCTTTTGGACAGCAAACCATGTAAACATGTTATAAATAATTCAAGTACCTTTATTAGTGTAAGGAGTAATCCAGCCTAAACCCCCCAAATTCAGCGCGTTTTGTTGATGTTGGATTGAAGCATATAAGCTGACAAGTATAACCAACCCTGTATATATTTGACTCAGTCTTTTAATGATGTAGGGGGGCCGAAGTTGAGAAAATGGTATGGGGCTCCTGGTCTTAATGCAGAAGATGAATCCATCTTGGAGGAAACTAACGAATCTTCAGGTAATCTACTGTGGCAACAGAATATATTTTTATTGACTTGTTTTGTTTCACTTGTTAACTAAAAACACTTTTGAACTCAGAAGAAGATGAAGCTCGTGATGCAGTTCTGGTAACAGATGGTGATAACGAAATTGGTCAGGTTCGTCTTGTTGTAGATTTTTTTTTTTTTTAGTTTTCCAATGCCGATATAATTTAGAAACTGAAACAGTTACATAGCGAGAGTTAAATGTTTAGATATCTATCTGTTTTTTATCAGCATTTAAATAGTAGTTTCTTGTTACTCTAGTGAATGGAGATAATTGAAGTTATTTTTTATTTAACTTCCGCAGACAATTATACTGTCATTAATAATTAAAAGAATCAGAGTTAAAGCACTTGTGAAGGACAAGCGAGCAGCAATGGAATCATTTGGTACTTATGTTGAGGTTAGTATATATACGATCTCAATTTGTTTTTGCTTTGTTTTATTACCTTTACTAATATAAGATTCTGGTTATATTGAAGCCAATGACCGGAGACCCAAAAGATCCCACATTTCTGAAGAAATCACTGAAAGGTGTTCGTGCAATAATTTGTCCCACTGTAGGCTGCTCTAGATTCCAGCTGCTCTTTCTTTTACCTTTAAACTTATATGATCATTTATGCAGGTTAAATGTGCTACATGTTTCTTTGCAGGAAGGTTTTCTATCTAAAGTTGAGAGCTTGAAGGGGGTACAGCATGTCGTTATATTATCTCAGGTACTCTTTATCTCCTTGCCATTGTAGTATCACTTACATGTAATTAAATGTGTCACGATGGATGGGGTGGGTAACAGGTCAGAAAGGGTTTCGGTCGACACTTGTCATTTTTATGATGGGTCGAAATGGATCGGGTAATGTTGATTTGCAAATAGATTTTCGATTTGCCTATGTTTTAGAAAGAATGTTTATCTGGCCGCGTTGACGTGCTGGTAAATAAATAATTTGTTGATCATGATCATATGTTTAATATAGCTAAAGTAGTAGTTTAATTCTTTTAGTATCACGATTTTGGAGGCTGTATGCATTAAATTTAGACTTTTAGCCATTTTCAACCCGTTTTACCCATTTGAAGTTTTGAACACTTGAGTTAAAAGGTCACATTGGACCATTTGTGATCCCACCCACCATTTTTTTTTTGTAAAGATAAGCTAACTATTTCACACCAGATACACCACAATTCTATCACGCATGTCCTAAATGGGACTTGATCCCACAACCTCTTGATTGGGGAGCATTCTCACACACAATGGGTACAGCTAGGCTATAAGCCCTATGGCGTTCATAATTGCCACCTATACATCGAATGTCTGTCGGATATGGTGATTTGACAACATTGCAGTTGTCTGTTTATAAAGGAAGTAGTGGTGTTCAAGCAATGATAAATAGTAACGCGCTAAAGCTAGCAGAACAAGATGAATCCATATTAATTTCTTCGGGAATTCCACACACTATAGTTAGAACCGGGGCGCTAACAAATGATCGTGGAGGCAAAAGTGGTTTTAGTTTTAAAGAGGTAATCTCTTGGTCCATATTCTGTACTCGACGCGGGTAAAAAAGTTCATATTTGTAACTGGTTGCATATATCACATAATAGGGTTGCTCAGCAAATGGAAGTCTTAGCAAGGAAGACGCTGCATTCATATGCATTGAAGCCCTTGATGTGATGCCAGAAAGAGGACTAGTGTTTGAGGTTGTTAATGGGGAAGAGAAGGTTCTGAACTGGAAAGACCAGTTTGCGAAATTGATGGAACAAGCATAACAACGTCTTCATAGGGACCTCAATCTGCTCGCGCTTGCCAGCTGGCACCATAACAAACAATGGAGCTAATCATATGGGCTTCACGTCAAATAGAGTTGATATTCCACATTGGTTCTTTTCATTGGTGTACATGATGAAATTAATAAAGAATGATTTAGCTATATTTCAAGTTTTAGGCTCGCTAACTGAACTTGTTTGTGTTTCATGCTGTCTTTCTCTCTAAGCTAAGGCTTGTCTTGTAAACATATACTTCTTGTATATGGATGATTAGACAAATGCAAAGTAACCAGCTTATTATGTATCGCTGTTCCATTTAATGGCTTAAACACGTGTGCTTGTGTATGAAATAAATCAGACATATACACAATAAACGACCAAGGGATTTTGATCTAATGGTGTTATCTTGTAGACATACTATGCTATTCAGTAGATGTATATGAAAGGCATGCTTTTGTATTGGGGATCTATAGCGTTGAGCCGTTGATACTTATGGATTATCTAAGGACCAGTTCTAATATATTTGAGTAATTTACAGTTTTACAGATGCAAGCATCCCAAGACCTAGATATCTAAAATATGCCTGCAATTATTGATCTTACTACATTTAAAACTGTAGACAAGACTCTAAGTTTTGAACTTAGATGATGCATATCGAGTAACAAGTAAAACTTTTTCTACAGAAATACACCACTTGTACCCGCAAGGTACCTGTTAACCCAATCCAAGGTCGAGGGATCCTCATTCGAAAAATCAAAAAACTCATCAACGTTGAAACTGAACTTTGAAGATTCAACTCCATGTTTGTCTCTATCAGTGACATCCTCTTCTTTCATCTTCTTTTTATGATCTGTTTGTTTTTCCATTGTTTCCTTCTTTTTGCTTAAATGGGAATTCCAGTAGTTCTTGATCTCATTATCTGTTCTACCAGGTAGTCTTCCTGCTATCAGTGACCACCTAGCAATTAAATTTGTTAAAATGGACCTTTTTCTAGTTAAACTTAAGAAATAACACATGATAATTATTAACTAACCTGTTTCCTAAAAGTTTATGAAGCCGAATAATCAAATCCTCTTCTTGATCTGATATGTTTCCTCTTTTGATGTTTGGTCTCAAATAATTTAACCATCTTAGCCTACAACTCTTTCCACACCTTTGCAAACCTGAAAACCGAATAATATAATTTGACTACATGTAACTTGTTACATACTTACATGTATGTGTTAAAGTTTTATAATCATACCTGCTTTTGTTGCAATGACCGTCCATTTTTTAGGACCATGTATCTCGATAGCTTCTGCTAGCTTTTCATCTTCTTCTGCTGTCCATGCTCCTCTATTAATTTCTTTATTTTTCGATTTTTTTGAAGTCGAGTCCATTGGGTAGATAGAGCTATGTTTGTTGGTGAAGTACTCAGATAGTCATTTATATGCAACACACGGCTGATTGCATATGTTTCCTGTACTGAGTTATCCTTTAGAAAACTCTTCTACAGGAGAGAACACTTAGAATTAGTGGCATATGACTATTATAAAAACATTGGACTGGTATATATATGGTTATCATAAAGTTATAAATGCATTATTGGCATATTGCACTAAAACAGTTAATGTTTTTTGTTAAGTTTTAAAATAAATAGTAATCGTTTTAACTATACTGGATATATAAAAAATACACTTTCGAAGAAATTTAACAATTAGCGTTGCAGAAACGAATTATACCCTTTTGTTAGTTTTGAGACGTTTAAGCGCATATTATATCGATGACAAGTTTAAAATTATTTATGATTCCACAATTGTGCTTGTTATGCTAATAAAACTGAATCAATTGATAAACAGTTTCTTAAAATGTGCTTGTGTATGTATATTGTATACGACCCAATATTTATTCTGAATTATGAACTTATTATAGATATATATAGAGCCAATATGGATACATCTTCCCGGTCTTGTTGTGTTGCTGTCACATACTCACATGCGAAAAATTCTAACCTTGTACAGCATATTTTAAAGGTCAGTTTGGCACAATATTGCTGTTCTTACTAGTAGCAGTCGATTGATACAAATTTGTATTTCTTCCAAAAGTGCAAACAAGAGTATGCCACCAAATGGTTAGGTTGGAATTATGTTATAGTTTTGAGGTTAGGTAAAATGATGACGATGATTAACGTCAATGATAAGTCCTATACTATCTTAACGGCATTTCTTGACTCAGTTTCCTTCTTTTCAATAGTATCAAAATAAATATAAAAACGCAACAAGTGGAATTACATGATGCAACATAACTGATGTCGATAGTTTTAGGCGATTAAACTACTGCTTGTTCGATTTTTTATAATATTAGAACTATTTTGAAATGGAAAATTGGAGCTTATGCACAATCTATATCCTTGTCAGTCAAAGATGCATAATACTGATTTTAGGGATTTTCTTGTAAAGACAAGATTCTTGTGCAAGAAAACACGCATGTCTTCCAAATATTCTACTGACCCTCAGAAGACTATGATGGGAAACATCTGAAGAGTTTAGATACATATGTTGCTATCACATGTTTCACATCATGTTTTTTTTATGATGTTGCATGTTACTGTACACAAATTCTAACTAATAGTCGCGTGAGGAAGATAGTTAGATATACTAGCTAGCCGTTAAACGTAGTTTGTTCATAATCTACATGACTCCTAGCCCGACTGCAAGAGTAAAACGTTCCCTTGGCGAGTTAAAAATCACAGGCAAGCGAGATTATATCCAGCTTATAACTATGAAGTATGAAGAACATGTTGGAAGCGTATAGGAAAGATTAATGAATAATTAATTAATATAAACAAGAATCAAATCCACAAAACTAGCAATTGGATGAACCCTAATTAGGGTTTATAGGATTATGTGAATTACCCCTTACCGTTTTGTAATTCAATCCAAGAATACTAACAATAATGTGTTAGTACCACTTTCTTGTACACACGTACTATACCGAATTAAAGAAATACTAGTTTTAATCAAACAAAATAACTTGAGTTTGGAAAAGCTTTGGATCGACACCCACAAGGTGTTGTCGACCGAATTATGCAAAAACACACACAAAACTATTTAGGTTTTAGCATAATGAGTACAAGAGATAAATTACAAACACCTTTGGTTTTGTATTTATACCAAACAAACTTGGTGAACAAGTTTGAGTTGTAGATGAATTGGGTTTCCTTTTCTTGTGGCCGATCGGATGAGGTATCCCACAAGGAATTCCGGAACCTTCCCATTATTTACAACTTAGTCATTTTCCAATTACATTTAACGACCGTTAGTCTATTACACCAATTACTTAACGTCCGTTATGTTATTTCATTTAATTAATGAATAAATATAACTATTACATATAATTATTAACTTTAATTCTCATACGTAAAGTGTGCAATCCCGTGGTCTCGAGTTCGATCCTAACACACGTCTATTAATTTATTGTCCATTAAACCAACAGAACATATTATAAATAGCAGGCTATTTAATTGTTAGCAAGTACAAATTTATTTAAAGATGATTAAGAAAAGGTTACTATACATGAGACAAGAGTACTATACGTGACATAGTGAAGCCATTTTCTAGTTTGATCTAGTCTAGCTGTCTTAAATTTTAATTAATATTGCATCTCTTAAAAGTTGGAATACAAAAAGAGATTTAGTTAGTTTAGGGGACAGTTGTAACTATGTGTATTATTCTAACTTATTTTAATTTTATAGTTGCTCAAATAACCAAATATATTCATTAAACTATAGTACTACTATACGTATGTAAGAATGTATATTTTGAGACATCTTTAGGACTTGAATGGTGAATTTGAATGATTAGTAGGTAGTGTCTTCGATTACAGTGAAGAAGGACAAATATTTGAAGCCAAATGAGTGTTCATGGATTTGATGTTTGTCCAATGACCCCATTATGTCGGCGTAAGTACCTTTCAAAACTCGCACTCATGTTTTTTTTTTTTGAAATTCTCAAAATGCCTCAGTTGCCCAACTTTATTACCTTAAATGCCTCATTTTTTTTCCACTTCTCAAAATGCCCCATGGGCAACTCTCCCATGGGCAACTCTATCAAATAATTGGGCCCACGTTGTACTTACAAAGTACAAATCTAACACTTTGTCTGTTGGGCAACTTTGACCTAATATATTGGGCAACTGACATTTTTTGTCTTTTAGTGAAAAAGCAAAATTTTTATTTTTAAATTTTTAAATACAAATAAGTTGGGCAACTTGGCCCCACACATATGTACTTTTGGGCAACTCTCTTTAAATACCACTCTATACCATACAAATACACATTTTAATAAACCAAATTACACATCCCAAATAATTATTTATTCTCCTAATACACCTAAATACACCTAAATACAAAACACAAATTACCCAAATCATCCCACACACACACTACTGCTTTACCCCACACACACCTTCACTCTCAAAGGCAAAAATCATCTGCAAGTTGAAACACATATCCTTCCCTCTCAAACTCAATAATCCAACGCCCTAATCCTACGACGCATATTCGTACATTCAAATCAATCCGACGCATATTCGTACAATCAATCGCTGTTCTTCAACATATCAAGAATCCAACCACGAACATGTTTGATGCAAAGCTAACGGTCAGATCTAGATTAGAACATATTGCTACTATTAAAGGTGCATTGAATGTGAATAGAACCAAATTGTTTAGAGAAACTGTCTTTGGCCTTTGGTTAGATTTTCCTAAGTATTCCCCTGACAACCACTTATACCATTATTTATATCAAAATGCAGTTGAGGTGTCAAAAGTTAGTGATTGTTGTCCACCTTTAACTTTTGTACTAGGTGATAATATTTTTGATTTTGGCCGTGAACAATTTAGTCTTCTAACTGGGTTTCGTTTAGGACCAGTAGATAAAAGTGAAAGTGACCACGGCCATGTTGTTAAGGGTTTAACATATAGTCCTTTTTTTGATCGGTTGTTTCCCGAAAAAAAAAAAAAAAAAAAACTAAGAACAAAAAAGTTAAGGGTGATGACTTTTTGGCGTTGGTAAAGTCGGCGGAAAGGTGAGAATTGTTATCCGATGAAGATGCTGTGAGGGTTGCTTTGTTGGTGATTGCAACATTTGTATTTATTGGTCGGGAAGGAAGGTTTAATGTTCCTGACCATTTGCTAAGGAATGTTGAGGATTTTTGTGTATGGAATGAGTATCCATGGGGCGAATACATGTGGGCTCATCTTTATAAAAGAACGGTGAATGTTGTTCCTAGGCATCTTGAGGCAGAATCAAAGAAGCCCGTTCCAAAAGATCCAAAAAAAGAACAAACATACACTCTGTATGGATTTACATAGGTGTTGAAGGTTAGATTTTACTTGTAACATACATTATTTGTGCTTGTATATATTCTGATGGTTAATCTAAATAATGTGTTGGCATTGTTCATTAGGCATTGGCTTGGTTTCCTAGGCATTGTTCTGTAGTGAGTGTAAGTGTTTGTGTAGATTTAAGGATGTTATGGTTGATGGTTTCGCACTAGATAAATACATAGAAACGATTTTATAAACGGTTGGTTGAAACCACTGACAATGTGTCTTCATCCACTGCTAGTTCAGAAGAACCCACTGCTGCAACAACACGTTATGTAATTGTATCCCCTGTTACTACATATACAGCCAATGCTATCCTAACCACTGCAACCATAATCACAACCACTATAATCACAATCACTAACTCTTAATTCGATGTATTTGTTTTTTCAGATTTGGATTATGGAGACATTCCCAAACAGCTCCCAGTTCTGGACCAAAGACCCAGAGAAGATCCCACGTTGTCTAGCTTGGTCAAAAGTAAAAAACTTTTAAAAAAAACATTACACAATTTTATTTGATCCGGTTAGTAAAAACCCAAAATTAGTTTACCGTTGTATGTTTTTATTGCATTTAGCATATCAGCTTATCTCCTTTGTTATTTAGGCTTTCAGACCACTACAGAAGATTGTACCAACAAATGCCGAGCTGAGTTGTCCGTGGTACATTCGCAGTATGGAGTACATCCATCAACTAGATTCCCAACTTGTTGAAAGAAGAGAAGAGTTGGCTGACCAACTGATGGTGGAAGAAGAGGAAACTATGGCTGGTGTGGATGTATGCGGTGGAATTCAAGCCGATTTAAATGTCCCTTTCTGTGACGCCGATGAAGTAGTTACAGAAGGTCAAACGTCTAGTGTCAATGACAAAGCTGTTGAAGAAGAGAATGTTGTTGGGTTTGGTGAAATGTTGAATAAGAATGAGCCTGAGAAGGTTGAAGATGTTGTAGCCGGTAATGTTGAGGTTGCAGATGGGATGAAATGTGACAAAGCGGAATCGTCACATACCTTAGATAAAGATCACTTTCGTGCCGAGCTTAAATCCCTTAAGTCCATTGTGGGTAGTATAGGAGAACGTGTAGGAGTAGTTGGTGTATCACAGCTGTTATGTGAGTTACACAGCGTAGAAAAGAGAATTGTGGTAATTGAGGAAGCTTTAGGAATAAAGTCACAAGATGATGTTGGTGAGATTAAGGTAAAAAGCTGTTATTTGAATTTTTGTTACTTCATTCCACCAAAATGGTCTCTTTGAGTGCCTAAGTAAGTTCACTTTTTTACAGGTGGATAGTGTTGATGCCAACAAACCGTTGGCTACTTCCGATGAACACACCCCAATCAGGACCAACGTAGGATCCGATGACAAGCAGAACCTGTTGTATACCGATTCTGATGAGTTTACCGGGCCTATGACCCAAGTTATGAAAGCTGCTTTATCGGGAGGTCCTGACGATGCTCATCATTCCAACAATATAATGCAGGTGGTTAACAAATTTGATTGTGCTGCCTTACCAAATTTGAATGATGAGTTCTCAGACATTGCTTACGATGGGTTTGATCCAACTCCTGTTGACGTACGCATATATATATATTGTTTTTTTTCCCCTTCTTTTACTTTTTCTATTTCAATATTAAACCCACATACCCTTTATCTAGGAATCGATGGATGTGAATGGTGCGGAAAAAGAAAATGACAGTGCCAAGGGTAAAGAAATTGTTGTGTGGCGGCCACCTCTTTTGTGGGAATGGTTTGTGCAGTTTACTCTTACATTGTTAGAACGGTGGCTGCAGCAGGGGGCTTTACCGGTAGACAACGTTTATGATCCCGCTGCGCAAGGTGCTGCACAAGTAGACACATTGGATATGGAGGTTGAGGAAACGGCTATGGAAGGGGCAGATACACAACCTGTTGAAGTGATATGCCTTGATTATGAGGATGGGCAGGATGTTGTCAAGGTACATTTAATTATCTTATCATTTGTTAATAACAAATGATGCATAATAGTAGTACAATCCCATAGCAGACATGGCAAAAAATAAGCTGAGCAAAGACATTATTAGCGACAAACAAGTCCCTGCTTTTCATTTGATTACTATATACATTAATACATTTGCATAGATAGCACATAAACACACATTAAAACAGTTTTCGACACCTAAAAAACAAATATGATACTAAAAACATAAATGACCATCATGATAAGCTTTAACGTATACTAAGCACTAATATATACTTAACGATACTAGATTAGGAGTTTTATAGCCTTCATGCGGCCATTGATTATAATTGATGCTGCGCATCTGAAAGGGAAGTATCTAGGAACCAACATGCTTGCTGTTGGTATGGACGGAAATAATCAGATTATTCCAATCGCTACCGGGGTCGCACAGGGTGAGACCGCTGAAGCCTGGACATTGTTTTTGGGGTGGTTGAAAGAATGCATTGGCGAAGTGCCTAATCTGGCGATTATTTCAGACAAGCATCATTCAATAACAAAAGCTTGTGACACAGTTTTTCCAAATTCCTTTCATGGTTATTGTTGTCATCACTTGATGATGAATTGCAATATCACCCGTAAAAAGCATAAGGCTTTGTACTGGAAGGTGTGCAAATGCTACACAACTGAAGATTTTGATAATGCAATTTCCGAGCTTCGTGCAAAAAAATCAGAAGCCGTCAAAAAACTTGAAGACGCCGGGTATGAAAAGTGGTCTAGGGCATATTGCATTGGAAAAAGATACAATTATTTGATGTCAAACTGTCACACCCCCAAATTACCTGTTTTGCAGCGGAATGGAATTCCTGGGGATTGACTGTCATAGCATCACAATCACAGTTATATTGAACGACCTAAAGTGTCGTTTGGAAAATACATCGTTTGATTTAATAAAATAATCAGAGTTACAAAGTATAGGTCCCAAATGAAAATCAACTTGTGCGGAATGTAAGTTTGGTACAAGTCAAACGATGTTTTTAAAGTGTATAAATCCCATGTGAGACGCGTCGTCACCGCGACTCTATGATGTGTCCACATGCATGCCATGAAGTGTATGCCTTAGATACCTGAGATAAAACATGCTTAAAACTGTCAACACAAAGGTTGAGTGAAATTCATAGGTTTAATTAATTCGTTTGAACACAATAATCGTAGTGTGAGTTACATTGTTTCACACTCATCGTTGAAAACAAAACAACATTTATTTCACTAAGTTCATGACAACCAAAGCGTAAACATCGCACCAATAAAAATTGGTAATCATCGTTTCATCGCAGCCCTAATAGGTAAACTTGCCAATTTACCTTAATGATTCAAATATAGTGCGCTCGATTTCCCCTAACTGGGTCAATAAGAGCGGGAGTGTTAATTCCAATAGGCCTATTCACAATATTCGCGCTCACTCGCAAGTGACTAATGGTGCATGATGTAGGGACTTCAAACATGGCAATTGATTACTTAGTGACAATAAAACATTTGGATATAGCATACAGTTCAAAGCATTTGTGTTTGATTAAAAATGTAGCATGTATCTCCCCCCAAGAGCTTGTAAAACAATTAAGTAATAGAAAGTGGGGCTATGAACTCACTTGGTACAATGATGCGATGACAAAAGTGAGTACACTGAAATGATGCAAAATCTCTAACTGCGACCTATTATGATTGATATGATATATAATAAGTCATGATGTAATGTTATGCATGCAATTCGTATGATATTTATACCACTTGTGAGTTTTTGAAAATAATACTCTTCGTCGAAAAATACTCTTTTGACGTCTTGACCATTTTTAAATTACTTCACATGTATTTATGTCAAAATGACATCCTACAATAGTTTCTTAATGATTTATTATGAAATTATAACTTTTCGTCGTAAAATAATGTCGTTGAAATTTCCATGTAAGTGACTAAAACAGCCTCTAAAATCTAGTCGTAAAATGGTGCACGTCGAGCGTTAGGAAACGAACTCAACGGTTTTGGGAAGCTCGTATCATAATCTCAAAGTTTTAGTGTTTAAGTTTTCATCCTAGAGGTCTCGATCATGGAGAAAAATATAGATAAAGTATGGCACTTGTAGCCAAAATATAGTTTAAGGGTGGTTTTCGGCAAAGTTTAAGTGACCGTATTTTACTCGTTACAACTCCGTTTGACGAACGGTTGGACATTTTGGAAAATAGGCTAGGCGAACTTACTTTTACTAAAAGACATCATTTTATGAAAAGTACTACATCCTTGTTAAAAACGACCCTCAACATGGTCCCTCGTTGCCGTAGTTTATGTTTAATAGAAAATATATTAATGTTGCTTATATAATAAGTTACGGCGACTTTTGTGTAAACGTGTATAGTTTAAGTTCTACAAATCCGTTTTCTACGTATTATACGTCCTTAGCTTCGTATCAAAGTATACTAATATATTTTTGATAAGTCGAAATAATTTATAACGCTTAAGACTCGTTTTTGACTCGTACAAACTAGAATTAACATGCTGAAATTTCAGGATATATATATATTTCGTCGTCAAACTTGAAAAATTCATATCTTCTTCGTTATAGCTCCGTTTTAATCCGTTCAAGCGGCCACGGTTTCGTTTTAAAGTATATTTTCTAAATATCTAGGCCAAATATTTTTATCTACAGTCGGATTTTCCAGTTTTCAAAAATAAGGACAGACCCTTTTTAAGACTTGTCGAAATGAGTTTTTCTCGTGCCAAACCTATTATAAACCATTCAAAACAACTCCGAAGCTATTCTAATCCTACCATACACCTTCTTAGGGTGTCATGGGTTCCTAGACATCACCAAAAGTGATATATTATAAGGGATTAATTATAGGATGACTTATATATGTATAACTCTTAAAAACAATGTAAAAGTGGTATAAATATTCATAAGACTTGCATGTTAGCTCAAATATGATGAAATGACTATGAAATAAATATGATTGATGAAAAATGGACATAATATGCTTACTAGTTTACTTGATGAGGTGACTAGAACAAGGGATTAAACTTAAACACCCTAGGTTTTTATTTCAAAACCTAAACAAAGAGTGTATTCTAGATTGTTAACACTTTACTTGAAAAAATTTTATGATTTCCTCTTGGAACTTCAATATGGCCGGTTCTAGGCAAGAGGAAGAAGAGAGAGTTGGACTTTTACACTTTGAAATTTTTGGTTGTGTGTGTAAGAAGGTTGAGTGTAACACACTTATAAGTAAGATATTTAGAAAATCTTTGAGGTGAATCCCCCCATTTTGACGCCAAGGGGTATGCATCTTCCACTACATATATTTTTTATTTATTTATTTATAATGTATGTAAATGTATAAGTGTAAGTAAAATGTAAAGTTATTTGAGGATAAGTAGTAACTTGTACATACATTTGAGCATTTAGGGTAGCGTTAGCTAAAAATAAATTTTAACGAGTTAAAGTAAAATATATTGAGGTCATAAAATTTATAAAAATACATTTCTTACAAGAATTGAGTGAAATAATAATTATCGTGTAGTTTTTAAGAAAAACGTCGTAATAATATAAATTTAACAATTTATATACAAAATAAATTTAAAACACTGGGTAAACTCATAATATTATTTTTATGAACTTAATGTAAGTATATAAAATATATCGGGACAATTTTTGGAAGTATCGGATTAAATGTTCAAAATAATAACTTACGCGACAGCGTTTATTTAATCATGAAAATTACGCGTTTAATGTGAAATGCAAAACCATGCATGAATTACTATGATGATAATGATGCCAATGAAATGTAGACTAAACCTAGTCTATATGAAATGTCCTTGATGATATGATCATGAATTCGTAGCTAAACCATTAAGGTTAAGCGAATTTGAAACTCGTAAACCCAGTTTACGATGAATGATGAAATAGTGAAACTTGAGAAATGACCTGAAATTGCGAGTTGTCACATTCGCCCATCCAAAAAGGAATTCAGTCCCTGAATTCAGTTCGTGTTAGTCTATCGAATTTTTGAGTTTGTGATGATTAACGAGGAGAGAAGACATGGAGAAGTGTCGTTACGGTTATCGATGATTGAGAGTGTATAAAACATCATAGTAAAGAAAATATTGGATAAATCTCCCACGAGTAACACTTTGACTTTGGAATATGTGAAAATTTTGCTTGCACTAAGATTTATAAATAACTGCTCCTAACATAACATGATCCCTCCAGAATTAGACATAGTTAGCTAGGCTATGTATAATTAAGAAACGATGATGTGACGTTCGGTTTAGTTGTTATAACTCTCAATGTTTACAAAGATTTAAACTGTGTCGTTAAAATGATAGTTAAAGTAAAAAGAATTAAAATTCTCGTAAATGATATCGAATCAAAAGGAAATAAAGTACGATAAATGAGAATATTTTACAACGAGTGGTTTAGCAAAAGTAGTACATCTTAAGTCATAAGATCCGAATACGATGGAAGACATAAACTTAGTACAACATAGTACATAACGAAAAATAAGACTGTTAGTTTCCGAACTTCTTCAGTCTTCCGCGTTGTTGAAATCCTGTTGAGCTTTGCCTCCTTTTAACGTGTATGCTTTCCCATGAGCTCCTTCAACTTGTTGCCCTTTGTTTTGGGGACATTGGTTCCGATAGTGTCCTTGTTCCCCACATCCGAAGCATGTGACTACGGCTTTACCTTTACAATCCCTGGCTAGATGTCCCGGTTTTTGGCATTTGTGGCACTTGGCAGGGCAAGGACCCGAGTGATGAAAATTACATCGATTACATAGTGGGTGTGTTCCAGCATAACCTCTGCCTTCTATTGGTGCAGCGACATAAACCATTGCAGCTTCTTGCCTTTTATTTTGTTGTTGATGATGGTTAGTGTTACGGTTTCGGTTGTTGTTATTATAACCTCCTTGGTCATTTTCCCATTTCCTTTTGTTGTTGTTAATTTGGTTATCGTCGTTGTTGTTATTGTTGTAGTTGGTGTGGTTGTTGGTATTGTTGTTACGGTTGGTGTTGGTGATGTTGCCTCTCTTTACTACTTGTGCCATGAGCTTTTGAGACACTCGAATAGATTCCTCAATTGTTTGTGGATCAAAGGAAATCACATCACCTTGAATAGTCTCGGGAAGTCCTCCAATGAAAGCCTCCAGTAATTTCTCGTTATCCGAAACCATAGATGGGCATAACACGGCTAATTCTTGAAACCTTCGAATGTAAGTATCAATGTCATAGCCAACAGTTACTAGTTCATAAAATTCGGTCTCCAACTTTTTCACTTCCGTACGCGGACAATACTTCTTTGTTAACAATCCTTTGAATTGCTCCCAAGTGAGCTTGAAAGCATTTTCCATTCCCATCGGCTGAGCATAAGAGTTCCACCACGACAACGCCCCATCAAGTAGTGTACTCGT
Organism: Chrysanthemum seticuspe; assembly: GCA_019973895.1. Taxonomy (NCBI): domain Eukaryota; kingdom Viridiplantae; phylum Streptophyta; class Magnoliopsida; order Asterales; family Asteraceae; genus Chrysanthemum; species Chrysanthemum seticuspe. Next base: position 279,525,653 of record BPTQ01000005.1, read on the forward strand.
AGCAAACTTAACCTTGCTATCATCCGGGCAATTACATAACAAAAACACAGACTCCATTTTCTCGAACCATCTAACCATAGCAGTTGCCCCTTCAGTACCCTTGAATTTAGTAGGATCTCCACTTTTGAAATCCTTATACGAACAACTTCTAACTCCGGACCCTCCTGCATTTCCTGCAGCAGCAGCAAGCCTAGCGGCTTCGGCAGCAGCCGCGGCCTCAGCAGCCACCGTTTCCCTTTCAGTCCTTAGAGCATCGGCTATGCTATCCCTCACCAACTTTTGAATAGCCGCTTGAGTCATTTCAGGTGTGGCTTTCTTCGGCGCCATATCTTCTTCAAAATAAAAGGAAAGGTGAGATGTAGCAAAGTCCGATGTCAATAATAAACGCTCCAAAGAGATGTGATAAGAAATGATAAGTTTGAGGTTATTTTTCAAAATGATCGACGATTTCCTAAGAAATGGGTTATGAGATGTCGTAAGTGCTTCAAATGTATAATGGTTTAGTGACTTAATGTGTTAATAACGTGTAACTCGACATGTTAGTGGTGAAACAAAGGAGTGAGAGTGACTTTGCCGTACTTAAAGGTTTATCTCGGCATTCGACGTTATCGGTGATGAGTCAACTGATATTAAAATTGCGATAGGGAATGACAAAGCATTCACCACATTAGAGCATGAGGAAAGGATAATGGGATGGGTATTTAAGGGCATCCATGTGACAATCGATTTGAAATGAAAGTAAATAACTCAAAAAAATGTACGTATAAATCGCATGCAAAGTGAACATGCACTTATGATGAAATGATGAGATGCTATGATGATGTAGTTATAGTCTAGGGTCAATGATGCAACCTAGTTCTCTATAACTGAAGCTCTGATGCCAATCTGTCACACCCCCAAATTACCTGTTTTGCAGCGGAATGGAATTCCTGGGGATTGACTGTCATAGCATCACAATCACAGTTATATTGAACGACCTAAAGTGTCGTTTGGAAAATACATCGTTTGATTTAATAAAATAATCAGAGTTACAAAGTATAGGTCCCAAATGAAAATCAACTTGTGCGGAATGTAAGTTTGGTACAAGTCAAACGATGTTTTTAAAGTGTATAAATCCCATGTGAGACGCGTCGTCACCGCGACTCTATGATGTGTCCACATGCATGCCATGAAGTGTATGCCTTAGATACCTGAGATAAAACATGCTTAAAACTGTCAACACAAAGGTTGAGTGAAATTCATAGGTTTAATTAATTCGTTTGAACACAATAATCGTAGTGTGAGTTACATTGTTTCACACTCATCGTTGAAAACAAAACAGCATTTATTTCACTAAGTTCATGACAACCAAAGCGTAAACATCGCACCAATAAAAATTGGTAATCATCGTTTCATCGCAGCCCTAATAGGTAAACTTGCCAATTTACCTTAATGATTCAAATATAGTGCGCTCGATTTCCCCTAACTGGGTCAATAAGAGCGGGAGTGTTAATTCCAATAGGCCTATTCACAATATTCGCGCTCACTCGCAAGTGACTAATGGTGCATGATGTAGGGACTTCAAACATGGCAATTGATTACTTAGTGACAATAAAACATTTGGATATAGCATACAGTTCAAAGCATTTGTGTTTGATTAAAAATGTAGCATGTATCTCCCCCAAGAGTTTGTAAAACAATTAAGTAATAGAAAGTGGGGCTATGAACTCACTTGGTACAATGATGCGATGACAAAAGTGAGTACACTGAAATGATGCGAAATCTCTAACTGCGACCTATTATGATTGATATGATATATAATAAGTCATGATGTAATGTTATGCATGCAATTCGTATGATATTTATACCACTTGTGAGTTTTTGAAAATAATACTCTTCGTCGAAAAATACTCTTTTGACGTCTTGACCATTTTTAAATTACTTCACATGTATTTATGTCAAAATGACATCCTAAAATAGTTTCTTAATGTTTTATTATGAAATTATAACTTTTCGTCGTAAAATAATGTCGTTGAAATTTCCATGTAAGTGACTAAAACAGCCTCTAAAATCTAGTCGTAAAATGGTGCACGTCGAGCGTTAGGAAACGAACTCAACGGTTTTGGGAAGCTCGTATCATAATCTCAAAGTTTTAGTGTTTAAGTTTTCATCCTAGAGGTCTCGATCATGGAGAAAAATATAGATAAAGTATGGCACTTGTAGCCAAAATATAGTTTAAGGGTGGTTTTCGGCAAAGTTTAAGTGACCGTATTTTACTCGTTACAACTCCGTTTGACGAACGGTTGGACATTTTGGAAAATAGGCTAGGCGAACTTACTTTTACTAAAAGACATCATTTTATGAAAAGTACTACATCCTTGTTAAAAACGACCCTCAACATGGTCCCTCGTTGCCGTAGTTTATGTTTAATAGAAAATATATTAATGTTGCTTATATAATAAGTTACGGCGACTTTTGTGTAAACGTGTATAGTTTAAGTTCTACAAATCCGTTTTCTACGTATTATACGTCCTTAGCTTCGTATCAAAGTATACTAATATATTTTTGATAAGTCGAAATAATTTATAACGCTTAAGACTCGTTTTTGACTCGTACAAACTAGAATTAACATGCTGAAATTTCAGGATATATATATATTTCGTCGTCAAACTTGAAAAATTCATATCTTCTTCGTTATAGCTCCGTTTTAATCCGTTCAAGCGGCCACGGTTTCGTTTTAAAGTATATTTTCTAAATATCTAGGCCAAATATTTTTATCTACAGTCGGATTTTCCAGTTTTCAAAAATAAGGACAGACCCTTTTTAAGACTTGTCGAAATGAGTTTTTCTCGTGCCAAACCTATTCAAAACAACTCCGAAGCTATTCTAATCCTACCATACACCTTCTTAGGGTGTCATGGGTTCCTAGACATCACCAAAAGTGATATATTACAAGGGATTAATTATAGGATGACTTATATATGTATAACTCTTAAAAACAATGTAAAAGTGGTATAAATATTCATAAGACTTGCATGTTAGCTCAAATATGATGAAATGACTATGAAATAAATATGATTGATGAAAAATGGACATAATATGCTTACTAGTTTACTTGATGAGGTGACTAGAACAAGGGATTAAACTTAAACACCCTAGGTTTTTATTTCAAAACCTAAACAAAGAGTGTATTCTAGATTGTTAACACTTTACTTGAAAAAATTTTATGATTTCCTCTTGGAACTTCAATATGGCCGGTTCTAGGCAAGAGGAAGAAGAGAGAGTTGGACTTTCACACTTTGAAATTTTTGGTTGTGTGTGTAAGAAGGTTGAGTGTAACACACTTATAAGTAAGATATTTAGAAAATCTTTGAGGTGAATCTCCCCATTTTGACGCCAAGGGGTATGCATCTTCCACTACATATATATATATTTTTTTATTTATAATGTATGTAAATGTATAAGTGTAAGTAAAATGTAAAGTTATTTGAGGATAAGTAGTAACTTGTACATACATTTGAGCATTTAGGGTAGCGTTAGCTAAAAATAAATTTTAACGAGTTAAAGTAAAATATATTGAGGTCATAAAAATTATAAAAATACATTTCTTACAAGAATTGAGTGAAATAATAATTATCGTGTAGTTTTTAAGAAAAACGTCGTAATAATATAAATTTAACAATTTATATACAAAATAAATTTAAAACACTGGGTAAACTCATAATATTATTTTTATGAACTTAATGTAAGTATATAAAATATATCGGGACAATTTTTGGAAGTATCGGATTAAATGTTCAAAATAATAACTTACGCGATAGCGTTTATTTAATCATGAAAATTACGCGTTTAATGTGAAATGCAAAACCATGCATGAATTACTATGATGATAATGATGCCAATGAAATGTAGACTAAACCTAGTCTATATGAAATGTCCTTGATGATATGATCATGAATTCGTAGCTAAACCATTAAGGTTACGCGAATTTGAAACTCGTAAACCCAGTTTACGATAAATGATGAAATAGTGAAACTTGAGAAATGACCTGAAATTGCGAGTTGTCACACAAACAGTGCGGAGTCAATAAATTCATTAACAAGGCACGTTCGAAAGGTACCAATAACTATGCTCTTGGAGTACTACAGACGTCTTCTACAGGATTGGTATTTCGAACGTCGCGAAAAATACTACGGTATTACTATATATTAGCCGTCTCACATTTACTTGTTCGATAAATGTTACCTTATGTATGCTTATTTTGCAGACGCACCGGAATTTGAACTTACACAATGGGCAGCTAGGAAGGTTGAGCAGAGAATGTGGAAGAGTGCTAATTGGGAAGTAAGAGGCATTGCCATGTGTGCTGTGTACCAAGTTATAGACAATCGTCGTAGTCATATTGTTGATTTTGTAAAGAATGAATGCAGTTGCAGGTACCTGCAATATACAGGTTGTCAATTACGGTAAATGTTGTTTATTCGTGTATGGTTTTTGATTACGAAGACTCGTGCAGGAAATGGAAACTTTCGGGACTACCATGTGGTCATGTGTGTGCAGTGTGTAGAGAAGAAAAATTGACTAACTGTAACCGATGGGCGGAAACATGGTTTACAAAAACTGCACTCAAAGGCACATATCATGAAATGGTGTATCCTTTGGAAATAGAGTCAGAATGGCATGATCCGGGTAACTTGCAAATGGTTAAACCACCGTTGATGGACAAGAGGCAGGCAAGAAGACCTAAAAACAAAGATCGCTTCCCATCAAAAAATGAGGAGGAAAAAGTTAGAAAATGTGGGAGGTGTGGTACCGTAGGGCATACCCGTGCATCATGCATGGAACCAGTGCCCAGAAAAAAGGTAACCTAGATTTTTCGTGCAAATGTATATATAATATTGTTTTTTTAGTATTCTGACACGATTGGTTGTATATGTTGTTAGAACAAAACGAATAGCAGGACAGAAAGTTATGCAAGGGATGACACCTGAACAGGGAACGCGTAAAGGTGGGTCAGGTGCTCATTTTCAATTGAAAGATGACCCACAATCGCAAGTGGACGACGAGTATTTTCAAAATGGGAGAATTTACCAGGATTGGGATGCCGTACGTTGGGATGGAGAACCAACTAACAGCGTTTCGGAGGGTTACGTATATAATTCTGGCATTAACCTAAATTCACTCCCTGAATCATCAAATACATATCACTTGGATGATTTCAATAACATGGATAATTACTAGGTCAATGTTCTCTTTAATTAACTAATGTAATAGTTGCTAAAGTATGTGTATGCTTAAAGTTAAACAGTACTTCATATGGTTGTGTGGTTTGATTGTTGTTCCAAGATTAACTTACAAACTGTCAATTATTGGTGTGTTGCACTTTGATAAGTGTTAGAAGTAATAGTTTTAACCAAGTATTTGTATTTTGTCATGAATAAAATGTTGTGTTTGTGTATGAATGTTTTGTTAAGTTTCATGTTCAAGGTCATGGTAAATAATTGTGAAAGTTTAGGCAATGCAAAAAGGCTAGTGCAAAACCAGCTATGATTTGTCCTGTTTTGGATGTTTGTTCAAAAATAGTAAATCTTGTGAGCATGTGTAAGTGAAAAAAAACAAATATAGTGAGAATATGTGGATTGGGTTTAAAGTATTTGAAAGGCTCTGATTGAGCTCCAAACAGTCAAGTTTTGTCACACAAGCTAACCACTTGTGAATGGCCAACCGTAATAAAAGCCAGACAGCTTGAGAACGCAATGCAATTAAGAACAGAGGAGTATAGTGTATCCCCGGGTCGTTAAGTCCCAACGAGGTGTGAACACTGTAGTACAACGAATTTGTGATCGGATGATATTGAATGGGAAAAGGTTTGTGAAATTGGAATAATTATACCTAAAGAGAAAGTTTGTAAATTACAGGGGCTTAAATGCAAATTAAAGAAAATTAAAAAGCTAAACTATATTAAATAAACGCTATCACTATTTTTAAAGTCGATGAACGTTTAAAACCTAAAACGTACGTTTAAATAAAATTACGTAAACATACAAAATAAAACGTGAGTTTTAAGAAATAAAATGCCTACAAATATGAAAATGATATTTTTACAATCCTAATAATAAAAGAAAATTAATAGAAAAAGAAAATTATTTTTAAAACTATTTATTTAATTATTATTAATTAAAAACTATTTTTAACTATTTAATAATAACCTAAAATATGATAAAATATGAAATAAAGCTAGAAAAATAAAATTATGACTTAGAAAAATCTAAAATATGATAAAACTTATTTTAAAACTGAAATTATATTTTTTACACTTTTTATGTATTTATTATTAATTTAAAACTATTTAAAACTAATTAAAATTAAGAAAAATAACAAATGAACAGTAAAAATAATGAAACTTTACAGGAAAATCTAAAATATTATTCTTAATCTAGGAAAAATTAAAAATTATTTTTATGAAGCTTTTCTGATTTATTTGTATTAAAAGCTATTTAAAAAGGATTAAAAACTAGTTTAAAATAAGAAAAATATCAAACAGTGCTGGAAAAATATGAAAAATTCAGGAAAATACTAAAATATTATTCTAAGTCTATAAAAAATATAAAAACATATGCTTATGTTGAAGAATATGAAGCTGCAATGTAACTGACTTAAGAATAAGCACTTAGAATAAGCTAAAAAGCACTAAAATGCACCAAATGATTACAGAAGCTAGATTATGCTATAACTACTTAATACTAACCTATTCCAACTATCCTAAACCTCTGAAAAGCAATTTAAGCCAAAAATTAAGCAAGGCTAAACTAGTTTCAATTCAGAAATGGGACAATATTATAGCTGATCTAGGAGTGGGGTCCACAGAGCTTAAGCTCAAAAGCTTGGCTGCAAATGAGAGCTAGCAAGGTGGTGAATGCTATGGAACCAAGAACCACCACTGGGTCTCACTGATGTGGCCTGTGGGACCCACCAAAGTGGTGAAGATGGCCACTGTGGTGGTGGTGCAACAGCTGCACAGGGCATGCTTTTTTAAAAGGGGTCAAAAGAAGCTAAGTAATAATCACTTTATAAGCTAATTAAAAGTAAACTAATATTTTTCTAATTAAGTTGAGCAGCTGAACATTAGTATCCTAAAAGCACAAAGCATGAAACTCAATATTAAACCCTATATAAAATTATCTATTTAATTCAAAAATGACTTAAACTGAAAATTTGACTTTTTGATTTACACTAAAAGTTGACTTTTATGAGTTTATAATTGATCCTACTTATTAACTATGTTATATTAAGCTGTAATAAGATAAATTTAAGCTAGAGTAACAGATTATAAGCAACTATGATGTAATTTGCAATCTAAAATCTTAACAGATATGATCTTAGGACAGATTTAAAGTGATATTGACTTTTATGGTATATAGATGCAAACCTATGACTAATATGAGTAAACTTATACCTAAACAAACCTATATCAACTATTCTTAACTGGTAAACTAACCTCAAACATAGAATAATAAGCAAATCCAAACAGTAAATTAGAAAGAAAATTTGAACTCACAAGTGATCCAGCTCATGTGCAGCTTATCACAGAACCCAATTTATCACTATTCTAATCAAAATCAACCCACTCCAGCATCAAGATCAACCCAAATCCATTTCTGAACCAAAGAGTGATCTCTGTTGACTTTCGTTGACCAATTTTGGTTTTTCTAATTTAAAACACTAGAGTATATAGCAGGCTCATGAAAAGCTATAACAAGCTTATCTGAGCTTGTTGGAAGGATAAAAGAGCTTTTGAAACTTCTAATTAGTTTAATTTACTTAATACGAATTAACAAGAAACATTAAAACTTGAAATCTTATTAAACTGAAATAATTACAATACAAAAGTGATTTTTAACTTGAAACAAACTTAAAATTACACTGAGAACTGAAATTTAAATTAAAACAGACATTTAAGTAAGTTTTACACTACAAATGGTCTAAAAACATGCGACCCCCATCTCTTCTGTCTTCTTTCTTTTTTTAAACATCCAAAAAGCTTCCTTGTCGACCTCTAATTAAATCCCACTTTATTCCAGCCATTGGATCATCTTAATTCATCCAAATCGACCAAGTGAAGTTTTGGCGGGAAAAGTCTTTTGAGCAGGTTTCTTGCATTAAATGGATTTTGGTGTTTGTGGAGGTGGAAGGACAGCTGGGGAAGAGTGGGTAAGGGTGGTGGTGAGGTGGAAAGGTGGTGAAAACCACCTGGTTTTGAGTTAACAGGTGTGGGAGAGGAGATGAACAGTGTGAGCTGTTTTGGCGCGGGTTTGACTTTTTGACCGGGTTTAATATTAACGGGGTAGATTGGGCTTGGGGTGTTGGGCCAGCTGGGTTAAGGATTGGATTTGATTTGGTTTTGGGTAATAACAAGGGTCCGTTTGTTTTTGTAGCTACATAACCCAAGGACTAATGTTGTAATTCTGCCAAACATGAAGGACCAAACCTGTCACTTTTCCAAAATTATAATAAGGACCATTCCTGCCATTCTTTAATAGTACAAGGATAATATTTGAATATTTTCCATTTTTATAAATCCAAGGACCATTTTTGTCAGTTTTCAAACTTGAGGGACTAAAGTCGTAATTTGGCAATTTTACATTTCAAGGGTTTGTTTTGACAACTTTTGAATCCCTTGGACCTTAAATGACATTTTTGTAAGTTTTGTAATGACCAGGGACTATTTTTGACAACTTTTGAAACTTGGGGGACTAAAACTGCCAATTATGCAAACTTGATACGTTTTTCACCAGATTTTGATGTTTTTGCATTTAAAACACATAAAACACTTGTTTGTGATATTTTCATCATTTTGATGCATTTCTGAGTGTTTTCAGATGTTTTTGGCATTCTAAACAGTATATAAAAATGATGAGTATTTGCACACTCATCAATCCCCCACACTAAGATATTGCTAGTCCCTAGCAATCTTTATGAAGATTTAATGGACTTTAAAGAACTCTTTACCAAAAGCCATTACTTCTGGAGTAGCCAATTGTTTCAGTTCAAGTAAGAACCTTGGTACAATGATAACCAAATGATTTTGAGCAAATCACCAGCTTTCAACGGTTTTGATTTGTCTTTACCAGAAGCCGTTTGCTTCTGGACTAGCCAACTCTTAGATAAAATATCTTTGGTGAGTGGATTACCAATTATGGCTTTCCAACTGCCTTTACCTCAAGCCATAAACTTGCGGGCTAGCCAACTCTTCACTAATTAAAGATATGGTGAGCTGAACACCATACAATTTTGGGCAAATTGCAAGCCATAAACGGATTTGAGATATCTTTACCAAGAGCCGTTTACTCCTGGATTAGCCAGTCCTTATGTGGGTTAGACATGGTGGACTGATTACCATTTGTTGTGTTTAGTACATAGTACTTCCACTAAATAAAAAATTTTAAAATTTGGCCATTTTGGGGGGAAAAGGGACTAAAAGGGTACATTTATGATCAAATTCGCCAGAATTTCCCCCCACACTTAGAAATGAATATTGTCCTCAATATTCAAAGTACCGGCTGTTATGCCGAAACTTAGAACGTAAAAAGATAACATTACTAGCTAAGTGTAGAAACACAACAATTATTCTCTTTTTTAATATTTACAATTTTCATTCATTTTTAAGATCTATATACAACATGTGGGGCATCTCCCCCACACTAGGGTGGTACACACGGGTGAAAACCCATGTTAAACTACTGTTTTTTGATTACCGAGTCGCTAGCTTGACTCGATCCCCGCATTCATTTGTTCATGGGGAAGTAAGTGGAAGTGACAATCTCCATCGGACTTTCATTCAAGATGTTTGTATAATCATTGAAGTACGTGAAAGTTCCACACTGATGAGATATAGATAGAACCGGCTCAAAAATGATAAATGAAAATGCCGGGATCAAAAATAGTGTCTTCATTCCCAAAGGAGAAAAGGGAACGAGAAGTCACACCATATGTGAAGAAAAGAAAGAAAATCATGATAAAAATCATGACTAACTCATAATTATCAGAAGGGGAATTCATGATTTCTGGATCATGAATCTCATCATTTAAGCTCATTTGATGAAGACATATTCTGGGTGGGAGGGATGGGATTTTGATATTAAGCAAGTTCTCATGGCTGAGAACATTTCCCTCCAGAACACAAAGATCATTTATGTCTAGATCAAAGTGGAAGTTATCATACTCTGGTAGAGATATGATATGAGTGAGTTCAAAGGAGAACTCCTCGTAAAGAGAATCATTCACATGAAGTGAGTTTGTGAACTCTTGTTCCATTGTGGGCTCATCACTATCCTCGTCAAAGATTGGATTATTAGAAATCCAAGTGAATTCAGATTCGAATTCAAATAGAGGATTGGTGAAAGTAGTTTTGAACTCTTCAGGAACAAAGTGATCAACATTCTCTATTGGACTGTTAGGGTGAGAAGTGAGTGAACGATCATTATAAAGGAGACTTTCAATTTCTCCTAGGTCGGCTTCGAAATCAAAGATATCATCATCACTTTTTGATGAAAGTGGATTGATGTGAGCGAGTTCATCGGTGAACTCTTCAAGAAGAGGATCAGACTGTGGGAGTGATGTCTCAACATACTCAATGTTTTCATAGGAAGCACAATCGTCGCTAAGATCAGAGAAAGTCTCAAAATGATCTTTTGAACACTCAAGAGGGGAAGGGATATCACACATATGATCAGAAGTTCCCTGTGACTCTCTCGGGATTGGGACAAGGTTCTCAACACTAGACTTTATGAATTCGTCCAATTCCTTTTCAGGAACAGTATCAAGATGCTCGTCCCCCATGTTCAGAGAGTGAGTGGGAGCTTCGGGTGTGATAGCAGTTGTTTGAGAATGAATCTCAACTGCTGGGATATCAACTGATGAACTTGATGAATCTTTATAAAATTGTAGGATACCAAGTGCATCCTCATCATCACTGTCATCAGGAATAAAACGAAATTGAGAGCTAGATCTGGCTGCTTTTTCTTTTGCAATTGATTCCCTAATAGATTTTTCAAAAGCAATTTGGGAATTTATTTTAGCAGCCTGCTCTTCAGCTAGCAATTCTTCCATGGATTTCTCATGTGAATTTTGAATGACGGGACATTGTGGGAGTGGAGATTTGTCAAAACCGGAAGGTTGACATTGATAATCATCATGAGGACCCCCACAATATACACAAGAAAAACTGGGAGCATTTCGAAATGCTGTTTTACTCAACTCCTCAGTTCTTTTCACTGACTCCAGAAGCTCTAGATAAGTGTTTTGTTGGGTTTGCTGAGGAGTTTGAGTCATTTGGCACTGTGGAGGTTGGTCGTGATATGGATAATCGTAATTGCTACAAGGAAATGGATTCCCTGTTTGACAATCAGAGCTGAAATGGGGACCTCCACAATATTCACAACAGTAAAACTGTTGAGTCTGGACTGGTGAATTATATAGATATTGGTCATAACCAAAGTTCTGAGCATCACCGGAGAACTGTTCATAGACAAACGTGTTTCCGGATTGACACTCAAATCCTTGGTGAGGACCTCCACAAAATTCACAGCAGTTATGTTGATTATATGAAGATAAGTCGGGTTGTGAAGGGTAATTGGAAAAATTTGAGGGGTCGTTAAATGAGTTCGGATTAGGATCATAATCAAATGAATTCCTCGAACCACAAAACAAACAACTCCCATTCCGAATATCATTACCACACTGTACACACGTACACCAGCGACAGGGTGAACCAAAAAGAAGCTCACCACAACCGACACAAGGAATAAACGATTCTATTTGAGAGTTATGAGAAGGAATCGGTTCATTCAAAGAATCAACAAAACCAACATGGTGATCCGAATGACTATTAAGACTCGAAGAACATTTTGAAAAATCCGGAGGTGGGACAAGTGGTGTGCTCTGAGAGCTAGCAATTTCCACCGCTTCCGTTATGGTCTCCGGTTCTGGTTCTTGAGAAACGTGAAGTTTAGGCAAGTCATTCTTGCTAGTCACCGGTCTAAATTCTGCATGTTTGCTTTTAACCATAAATTGTGAAAGTTTAGGATCAATTTTAGACGGCTTAGGAGCAATTGAGGGGTTAGATCTTTGGATAACCGTAGGTTGGACGTATTTAGCACCTCCATTATCAGAGGGAAGTACCTGGTCCTTTGTCACCCCGGTTTCTCGTTCCATTTCCCTACGCAGAATTAATGGATCATTACGAACACCACGAATTCTTGACATTTGTGATAAAGTATGAAGTTTTTCAACTTTGTTCCAGAATTCGTCGTAGTCGAGAGATTCCATGAGAATAAAAGAAGTTAGAATCAAGTGGATAGAGGGTAAAGGAATAAATAATCAAAAAGGGTAAGAGGGTAAAGATGAATATTTTTGGATAAACATTTTGTAAAAACAAAGAATGAAAATATTTTTGGTGTTGTTAACACTTTAGGAAAAGTGTTAATGAACCTTTTGATTTTTGATAACTTTACAAAAAAAATTGTTTACAAACGGTGGTATATGTGCAAGTACGGGTCTGAAAACTGCTTAAAACACGCTTACAGCCTCCCCGGCAGCGGCGCCAAAATTTGAGTGGCTCCTGAACAGTCAAGTTTTGTCACACAAGCTAACCACTTGTGAATGGCCAACCGTAATAAAAGCTAGACAGCTTGAGAACGCAATGCAATTAAGAACAGAGGAGTATAGTGTATCCCCGGGTCGTTAAGTCCCAACGAGGTGTGAACACTGTAGTACAACGAATTTGTGATCGGATGATATTGAATGGGAAAAGGTTTGTGAAATTGGAATAATTATACCTAAAGAGAAAGTTTGTAAATTACAGGGGCTTAAATGCAAATTAAAGAAAATTAAAAAGTTAAAATATATTAAATAAACGCTATCACTATTTTTAAAGTCGATGAACGTTTAAAACCTAAAACGTACGTTTAAATAAAATTACGTAAACATACAAAATAAAACGTGAGTTTTAAGAAATAAAATGCCTACAAATATGAAAATGATATTTTTACCATCCTAATAATAAAAGAAAATTAATAGAAAAAGAAAATTATTTTTAAAACTATTTATTTAATTATTATTAATTAAAAACTATTTTTAACTATTTAATAATAACCTAAAATATGATAAAATATGAAATAAAGCTAGAAAAATAAAATTATGACTTAGAAAAATCTAAAATATGATAAAACTTATTTTAAAACTGAAATTATATTTTTTACACTTTTTATGTATTTATTATTAATTTAAAACTATTTAAAACTAATTAAAATTAAGAAAAATAACAAATGAACAGTAAAAATAATGAAACTTTACAGGAAAATCTAAAATATTATTCTTAATCTAGGAAAAATTAAAAATTATTTTTATGAAGCTTTTCTGATTTATTTGTATTAAAAGCTATTTAAAAAGGATTAAAAACTAGTTTAAAATAAGAAAAATATCAAACAGTGCTGGAAAAATATGAAAAATTCAGGAAAATACTAAAATATTATTCTAAGTCTATAAAAAATATAAAAACATATGCTTATGTTGAAGAATATGAAGCTGCAATGTAACTGACTTAAGAATAAGCACTTAGAATAAGCTAAAAAGCACTAAAATGCACCAAATGATTACAGAAGCTAGATTATGCTATAACTACTTAATATTAAGCTATTCCAACTATCCTAAACCTCTGAAAAGCAATTTAAGCCAAAAATTAAGCAAGGCTAAACTAGTTTCAATTCAGAAATGGGACAATATTATAGCTGATCTAGGAGTGGGGTCCACAGAGCTTAAGCTCAAAAGCTTGGCTGCAAATGAGAGCTAGCAAGGTGGTGAATGCTATGGAACCAAGAACCACCACTGGGGCTCACTGATGTGGCCTGTGGGACCCACCAAAGTGGTGAAGATGGCCACTGTGGTGGTGGTGCAACAGCTGCACAGGGCATGCTTTTTTAAAAGGGGTCAAAAGAAGCTAAGTAATAATCACTTTATATGCTAATTAAAAGTAAACTAATATTTTTCTAATTAAGTTGAGCAGCTGAACATTAATATCCTAAAAGCACAAAGCATGAAACTCAATATTAAACCCTATATAAAATTATCTATTTAATTCAAAAATGACTTAAACTGAAAATTTGACTTTTTGATTTACACTAAAAGTTGACTTTTATGAGTTTATAATTGATCCTACTTATTAACTATGTTATATTAAGCTGTAATAAGATAAATTTAAGCTAGAGTAATAGATTATAAGCAACTATGATGTAATTTGCAATCTAAAATCTTAACAGATATGATCTTAGGACAGATTTAAAGTGATATTGACTTTTAAGGTATATAGATGCAAACCTATGACTAATATGAGTAAACTTATACCTAAACAAACCTATATCAACTATTCTTAACTGGTAAACTAACCTCAAACATAGAATAATAAGCAAATCCAAACAGTAAATTAGAAAGAAAATTTGAACTCACAAGTGATCCAGCTCATGTGCAGCTTATCACAGAACCCAATTTATCACTATTCTAATCAAAATCAACCCACTCCAGCATCAAGATCAACCCAAATCCATTTCTGAACCAAAGGGTGATCTCTGTTGACTTTCGTTGACCAATTTTGGTTTTTCTAATTTAAAACACTAGAGTATATAGCAGGCTCATGAAAAGCTATAACAAGCTTATCTGAGCTTGTTGGAAGGATAAAAGAGCTTTTGAAACTTCTAATTAGTTTAATTTACTTAATACGAATTAACAAGAAACATTAAAACTTGAAATCTTATTAAACTGAAATAATTACAATACAAAAGTGATTTTTAACTTGAAACAAACTTAAAATTACACTGAGAACTGAAATTTAAATTAAAACAGACATTTAAGTAAGTTTTACACTACAAATGGTCTAAAAACATGCGACCCCCATCTCTTCTGTCTTCTTTCTTTTTTATAAACATCCAAAAAGCTTCCTTGTCGACCTCTAATTAAATCCCACTTTATTCCAGCCATTGGATCATCTTAATTCATCCAAATCGTCCAAGTGAAGTTTTGGCGGGAAAAGTCTTTTGAGCAGGTTTCTTGCATTAAATGGATTTTGGTGTTTTTGGAGGTGGAAGGACAGCTGGGGAAGAGTGGGTGAGGGTGGTGGTGAGGTTGAAAGGTGGTGAAAACCACCTGGTTTTGAGTTAACATGTGTGGGAGAGGAGATGAACAGTGTGAGCTGTTTTGGCGCGGGTTTGACTTTTTGACCGGGTTTAATATTAACGGGGTAGATTGGGCTTGGGGTGTTGGGCCAGCTGGGTTAAGGATTGGATTTGATTTGGTTTTGGGTAATAACAAGGGTCCGTTTGTTTTTGTAGCTAGATAACCCAAGGACTAATGTTGTAATTCTGCCAAACATGAAGGACCAAACCTGTCACTTTTCCAAAATTATAATAAGGACCATTCCTGCCATTATTTAATAGTACAAAGATAATATTTGAATATTTTCCATTTTTATAAATCCAAGGACCATTTTTGTCATTTTTCAAACTTGAGGGACTAAAGTCGTAATTTTGCAATTTTACATTTCAAGGGTTTGTTTTGACAACTTTTGAATCCCTTGGACCTTAAATGACATTTTTGTAAGTTCTGTAATGACCAGGGACTATTTTTGACAACTTTTGAAACTTGGGGGACTAAAACTGCCAATTATGCAAACTTGATACGTTTTTCACCAGATTTTGATGTTTTTGCATTTAAAACACATAAAACACTTGTTTGTGATATTTTCATCATTTTGATGCATTTCTGAGTGTTTTCAGATGTTTTTGGCATTCTAAACAGTATAAAAATGATGAGTATTTGCACACTCATCAATCCCCCACACTAAGATATTGCTAGTCCCTAGCAATCTTTATGAAGATTTAATGGATTTTAAAGAACTCTTTACCAAAAGCCATTACTTCTGGAGTAGCCAATTGTTTCAGTTCAAGTAAGAACCTTGGTACAATGATAACCAAATGATTTTGAGCAAATCACCAGCTTTCAACGGTTTTGATTTGTCTTTACCAGAAGCCGTTTGCTTCTGGACTAGCCAACTCTTAGATAAAATATCTTTGGTGAGTCGATTACCAATTATGGCTTTCCAACTGCCTTTACCTCAAGCCATAAACTTGCGGGCTAGCCAACTCTTCACTAATTAAAGATATGGTGAGCTGAACACCATACAATTTTGGGCAAATTGCAAGCCATAAACGGATTTGAGATATCTTTACCAAGAGCCGTTTGCTCCTGGATTAGCCAGTCCTTATGTGGGTTAGACATGGTGGACTGATTACCATTTGTTGTGTTTAGTACATAGTACTTCCACTAAATAAAAAATTTTAAAATTTGGCCATTTTGGGGGGAAAAGGGACTAAAAGGGTACATTTATGATCAAATTCGCCAGAATTTCCCCCCACACTTAGAAATGAATATTGTCCTCAATATTCAAAGTACCGGCTGTTATGCCGAAACTTAGAACGTAAAAAGATAACATTACTAGCTAAGTGTAGAAACACAACAATTATTCTCTTTTTTAATATTTACAATTTTCATTCATTTTTAAGATCTATATACAACATGTGGGGCATCTCCCCCACACTAGGGTGGTACACACGGGTGAAAACCCATGTTAAACTACTGTTTTTTGATTACCGAGTCGCTAGCTTGACTCGATCCCCGCATTCATTTGTTCATGGGGAAGTAAGTGGAAGTGACAATCTCCATCGGACTTTCATTCAAGATGTTTGTATAATCATTGAAGTACGTGAAAGTTCCACACCGATGAGATATAGATAGAACCGGCTCAAAAATGATAAATGAAAATGCCGGGATCAAAAATAGTGTCTTCATTCCCGAAGGAGAAAAGGGAACGAGAAGTCACACCATATGTGAAGAAAAGAAAGAAAATCATGATAAAAATCATGACTAACTCATAATTATCAGAAGGGGAATTCATGATTTCTGGATCATGAATCTCATCATTTAAGCTCATTTGATGAAGACATATTCTGGGTGGGAGGGATGGGATTTTGATATTAAGCAAGTTCTCATGGCTGAGAACATTTCCCTCCGGAACACAAAGATCATTTATGTCTAGATCAAAGTGGAAGTTATCATACTCTGGTAGAGATATGATATGAGTGAGTTCAAAGGAGAACTCCTCGTAAAGAGAATCATTCACATGAAGTGAGTTTGTGAACTCTTGTTCCATTGTGGCTCATCACTATCCTCGTCAAAGATTGGATTGTTAGAAATCCAAGTGAATTCAGATTCGAATTCAAATAGAGGATTGGTGAAAGTAGTTTTGAACTCTTCAGGAACAAAGTGATCAACATTCTCTATTGGACTGTTAGGGTGAGAAGTGAGTGAACGATCATTATAAAGGATACTTTCAATTTCTCCTAGGTCGGCTTCGAAATCAAAGATATCATCATCACTTTTTGATGAAAGTGGATTGATGTGAGCGAGTTCATCGGTGAACTCTTCAAGAAGAGGATCAGACTGTGGGAGTGATGTCTCAACATACTCAATGTTTCCATAGGAAGCACAATCGTCGCTAAGATCAGAGAAAGTCTCAAAATGATCTTTTGAACACTCAAAAGGGGAAGGGATATCACACATATGATCAGAAGTTCCCAGTGACTCTCTCGGGATTGGGACAAGGTTCTCAACACTAGACTTTATGAATTCGTCCAATTCTTTTTCAGGAACAGTATCAAGATGCTCGTCCCCCATGTTCAGAGAGTGAGTGGGAGCTTCGGGTGTGATAGCAGTTGTTTGAGAATGAATCTCAACTGCTGGGATATCAACTGATGAACTTGATGAATCTTTATAAAATTGTAGGATACCAAGTGCATCCTCATCATCACTGTCATCAGGAATAAAACGAAATTGAGAGCTAGATCTGGCTGCTTTTTCTTTTGCAATTGATTCCCTAATAGATTTTTCAAAAGCAATTTGGGAATTTATTTTAGCAGCCTGCTCTTCAGCTAGCAATTCTTCCATGGATTTCTCATGTGAATTTTGAATGACGGGACATTGTGGGAGTGGAGATTTGTCAAAACCGGAAGGTTGACATTGATAATCATCATGAGGACCCCCACAATATACACAAGAAAAACTGGGAGCATTTCGAAATGCTGTTTTACTCAACTCCTCAGTTCTTTTCACTGACTCCAGAAGCTCTAGATAAGTGTTTTGTTGGGTTTGCTGAGGAGTTTTAGTCATTTGGCACTGTGGAGGTTGGTCGTGATATGGATATTCGTAATTGTTACAAGGAAATGGATTCCCTGTTTGACAATCAGAGCTGAAATGGGGACCTCCACAATATTCACAACAGTAAAACTGTTGAGTCTGGACTGGTGAATTATATAGATATTGGTCGTAACCAAAGTTCTGAGCATCACCGGAGAACTGTTCATAGACAAACGTGTTTCCGGATTGACACTCAAATCCTTGGTGAGGACCTCCACGAAATTCACAGCAGTTATGTTGATTATATGAAGATAAGTCGGGTTATGGAGGGTAATTGGAAAAATTTGAGGGGTCGTTAAATGAGTTCGGATTAGGATCATAATCAAATGAATTCCTCGAACCACAAAACAAACAACTCCCGTTTCGAATATCATTACCACACTGTACACACGTACACCAGCGACAGGGTGAACCAAAAAGAAGCTCACCACAACCGACACAAGGAATAAACGATTCTATTTGAGAGTTATGAGAAGGAATCGGTTCATTCAAAGAATCAACAAAACCAACATGGTGATCCGAATGACTATTAAGACTCGAAGAACATTTTGAAAAATCCGGAGGTGGGACAAGTGGTGTGCTCTAAGAGCTAGCAATTTCCACCGCTTCTGTTATGGTCTCCGGTTCTGGTTCTTGAGAAACGTGAAGTTTAGGCAAGTCATTCTTGCTAGTCACCGGTCTAAATTCTGCATGTTTGCTTTTAACCGTAAATTGTGAAAGTTTAGGATCAATTTTAGACGGCTTAGGAGCAATTGAGGGGTTAGATCTTTGGATAACCGTAGGTTGGACGTATTTAGCACCTCCATTATCAGAGGGAAGTACCTGGTCCTTTGTCACCCCGGTTTCTCGTTCCATTTTCCTACGCAGAATTAATGGATCATTACGAACAACACGAATTCTTGACATTTGTGATAAAGTATGAAGTTTTTCAACTTCGTTCCAGAATTCGTCGTAGTCGAGAGATTCCATGAGAATAGAAGAAGTTAGAATCAAATGGATAGAGGGTAAAGGAATAAAGAATCAAAAAGGGTAAGAGGGTAAAGATGAATATTTTTGGATTTTTGGATAAACATTTTGTAAAAACAAAGAATGAAAATATTTTTGGTGTTGTTAACACTTTAGGAAAAGTGTTAATGAACTTTTTGATTTTTGATAACTTTACAAAAAAAAATGTTTACAAACGGTGGTATATGTGCAAGTACGGGTCTGAAAACTGCTTAAAACACGCTTACAGCCTCCCCGGCAGCGGCGCCAAAATTTGATTGGCTCCTGAACAGTCAAGTTTTGTCACACAAGCTAACCACTTGTGAATGGCCAACCGTAATAAAAGCCAGACAGCTTGAGAACGCAATGCAATTAAGAACAGAGGAGTATAGTGTATCCCCGGGTCGTTAAGTCCCAACGAGGTGTGAACACTGTAGTACAACGAATTTGTGATCGGATGATATTGAATGGGAAAAGGTTTGTGAAATTGGAATAATTATACCTAAAGAGAAAGTTTGTAAATTACTGGGGCTTAAATGCAAATTAAAGAAAATTAAAAAGCTAAAATATATTAAATAAACACTATCACTATTTTTAAAGTCGATGAACGTTTAAAACCTAAAACGTACGTTTAAATAAAATTACGTAAACATACAAAATAAAACGTGAGTTTTAAGAAATAAAATGCCTACAAATATGAAAATGATATTTTTACAATCCTAATAATAAAAGAAAATTAATAGAAAAAGAAAATTATTTTTAAAACTATTTATTTAATTATTATTAATTAAAAACTATTTTTAACTATTTAATAATAACCTAAAATATGATAAAATATGAAATAAAGCTAGAAAAATAAAATTATGACTTAGAAAAATCTAAAATATGATAAAACTTATTTTAAAACTGAAATTATATTTTTTACACTTTTTATGTATTTATTATTAATTTAAAACT
This sequence comes from Chrysanthemum seticuspe, assembly GCA_019973895.1. NCBI lineage: Eukaryota > Viridiplantae > Streptophyta > Magnoliopsida > Asterales > Asteraceae > Chrysanthemum > Chrysanthemum seticuspe. The sequence continues at coordinate 279,545,873 of BPTQ01000005.1, forward strand.
ATTTAAAACTAATTAAAATTAAGAAAAATAACAAATGAACAGTAAAAATAATGAAACTTTACAGGAAAATCTAAAATATTATTCTTAATCTAGGAAAAATTAAAAATTATTTTTATGAAGCTTTTCTGATTTATTTGTATTAAAAGCTATTTAAAAAGGATTAAAAACTAGTTTAAAATAAGAAAAATATCAAACAGTGCTGGAAAAATATGAAAAATTCAGGAAAATACTAAAATATTATTCTAAGTCTATAAAAAATATAAAAACATATGCTTATGTTGAAGAATATGAAGCTGCAATGTAACTGACTTAAGAATAAGCACTTAGAATAAGCTAAAAAGCACTAAAATGCACCAAATGATTACAGAAGCTAGATTATGCTATAACTACTTAATAATAACCTATTCCAACTATCCTAAACCTCTGAAAAGCAATTTAAGCCAAAAATTAAGCAAGGCTAAACTAGTTTCAATTCAGAAATGGGACAATATTATAGCTGATCTAGGAGTGGGGTCCACAGAGCTTAAGCTCAAAAGCTTGGCTGCAAATGAGAGCTAGCAAGGTGGTGAATGCTATGGAACCAAGAACCACCACTGGGTCTCACTGATGTGGCCTGTGGGACCCACCAAAGTGGTGAAGATGGCCCCTGTGGTGGTGGTGCAACAGCTGCACAGGGCATGCTTTTTTAAAAGGGGTCAAAAGAAGCTAAGTAATAAGCACTTTATAAGCTAATTAAAAGTAAACTAATATTTTTCTAATTAAGTTGAGCAGCTGAACATTAATATCCTAAAAGCACAAAGCATGAAACTCAATATTAAACCCTATATAAAATTATCTATTTAATTCAAAAATGACTTAAACTGAAAATTTGACTTTTTGATTTACACTAAAAGTTGACTTTTATGAGTTTATAATTGATCCTACTTATTAACTATGTTATATTAAGCTGTAATAAGATAAATTTAAGCTAGAGTAACAGATTATAAGCAACTATGATGTAATTTGCAATCTAAAATCTTAACAGATATGATCTTAGGACAGATTTAAAGTGATATTGACTTTTATGGTATATAGATGCAAACCTATGACTAATATGAGTAAACTTATACCTAAACAAACCTATATCAACTATTCTTAACTGGTAAACTAACCTCAAACATAGAATAATAAGCAAATCCAAACAGTAAATTAGAAAGAAAATTTGAACTCACAAGTGATCCAGCTCATGTGCAGCTTATCACAGAACCCAATTTATCACTATTCTAATCAAAATCAACCCACTCCAGCATCAAGATCAACCCAAATCCATTTCTGAACCAAAGAGTGATCTCTGTTGACTTTCGTTGACCAATTTTGGTTTTTCTAATTTAAAACACTAGAGTATATAGCAGGCTCATGAAAAGCTATAACAAGCTTATCTGAGCTTGTTGGAAGGATAAAAGAGCTTTTGAAACTTCTAATTAGTTTAATTTACTTAATACGAATTAACAAGAAACATTAAAACTTGAAATCTTATTAAACTGAAATAATTACAATACAAAAGTGATTTTTAACTTGAAACAAACTTAAAATTACACTGAGAACTGAAATTTAAATTAAAACAGACATTTAAGTAAGTTTTACACTACAAATGGTCTAAAAACATGCGACCCCCATCTCTTCTGTCTTCTTTCTTTTTTATAAACATCCAAAAAGCTTCCTTGTCGACCTCTAATTAAATCCCACTTTATTCCAGCCATTGGATCATCTTAATTCATCCAAATCGTCCAAGTGAAGTTTTGGCGGGAAAAGTCTTTTGAGCAGGTTTCTTGCATTAAATGGATTTTGGTGTTTGTGGAGGTGGAAGGACAGCTGGGGAAGAGTGGGTGAGGGTGGTGGTGAGGTGTAAAGGTGGTGATGTTAGGATCCAAATAATATTGTGTTTGATGATTCGGGTGGTCTTGGGAGATCAAAATACATGTTTGCCATTAGAGAGAGAAAGTTAGAGAGTTGGGTGGTTTCTTGGTAGAGAGTTACTTCACAAAATGTAGAATATTAGATTGAAAAGCACCACCCCTTCCATGGATGGAAGGGGTATTTATAGTTACATAAGACACGACCTCCTATCGGCCTGTGGATCAGGTATACAGTGGGTAAAGACCCGTCCTTCCTCCACGGTGTTGCACTAAGCTATACTACGCTACAAACTAATAAATAAACTGCTAAATAACGTAAACAACGACAAATCTACGAGCTAACATATGCTAGACCATTATTGGGGTGACCGACTCTTTAACATGGAATTTTCTAATTCCTAACAATCTCCCCCTAAGGGAGGTCACCCCATGAAATACATTTTTGCTTCCTAGCATTCTATCTTTGACTTCGTTCTGGAGCTCGTAGACTTGAATTCTTCAATTCCGCAATCTTTGTGCTTTTGTAGCGATTCTTCAAAGTCCGCATAGTTTTGTACTTTGAGTGGAGGCCTTTAACTGATCCACATCTTTGATGATCTTCGAGCTTTCATTGAGATCATCAGCCACAGTAAATCTCTGTATCACCCTTTATTGTGTTGCCATCATGTGAAGTTGTGACTTTTGGACCGACATGCTCACACTTTTGAATCATGACATCTTTCCATCAGAGTAGCGGAAGCCTTACTGGTTCATGATATTTGCAGCAGCGTAGCAGAAGCATAGTATAAAAATATCAGAACCAGGTTATGTAGATATGCACCAGTCATGATTTCTTCAAATTAAGTGTGGATGCTGTGAGCATGCGGCTTTGGATTGACTCCTCAATTCTGATCATCTGCAACCGTCCAAATGTACCTGCAAACAACAGTTAGCAATAAAACACACGAAAGTGTCTTTGATCACTTTCGCTGAATTGAGGTACACGGCCCACGGTTCCCCGTTGATCAGTATAAATACTGCCTGTGATCAGGTAGGATTCCTAAGAATCTCCTTGACAGGGTTTCGCAGCTGTTCTAGCTGTTCTCAAACCGGAACGTCTCAAAGAAGACAACACGGAGTGAGTGAACCAGCAAATTGAGATTCACTGATTGATGAAAAATGATTTGAACCAGCATTTTGCAATACGACGAAGGTTTTATGAGAAAGATCAATTTTCAATCAAAATACTTTTTGTATTAGAGAATGAGTACACATTCGACGTGCTAGCGAAAAGAAGAGATTCGCACATCGAACGGTTTTTCTAAAAGTATTTTTCAATCAGAGATACTTTTTGAATTTGAAATGAATACACATTCGACGTGCTAGAGAAAAGAAGGTTTGCACATCGAACGGTTTTTCCAAAAGTATTCGTCAATTCCATTCCTGGACCAAGGTTGATTCAAGAAAGAATCGCCCCATCGTTTCTATCCAGTTGTCACAAGCTTGATCTTACGAGAAGATCTCACATGTCACCCACCAAGAGCTTGTTTGATGTTGGCTCTAGAAGGATTTCCATCTTCATCGTGAATATTTTTACATACCACTCAGATGTTCTAGCAATACCACAAGGATAATGTGTAGGACTCTTAATATATACTTACTTTCCACATTGTGTGAAACAGCAAGTCTTCAATAATTTAGTGTCCTAATGAGATATTGTGGATGATCTCTTGGCTCTAGACTCAATAGTGCATTTTTGGTTCCTTTGCAGGAGACTAGGGAGAGGGTCTCCTTCTTCAATATCAACAATCTCTAAGAGAAAGTCGATAGATTATGTCGGTTCCCCGTGAGAATGAAACAAGCCCTTTTAAGAGGAACTTGAGTGGTTTGGGAAGTTTAGTGCAGTGCATCACTGGGTCCATGATGTCTTGTCTTCAATACCAGTGTTACCTTAGTAACCACCAGTAGCATATGAATTGAACCCGGTTTCTGCCCTAAGGTTGAATTGATGGAGGGCTATTTCTTTTCACCCTTTTATCATTCATTTCTTTTTCATTCTTCAACCCCTTCAGTGCTTACCGAGACTTCATAACTAGAACCTTGTTGGGTTTATTCCAGTACTAGCTCAGTCTCAGTCTGCACTTTTCCCATTCCTCATTTTTCTCCTTTTTTTCAATATACCTAAGGACTCTACACTATCTAGTGGATTGTCCCTGGGTAGATCCCTCCGGTTCTGGCGGATCGTGGGAACGAATACCTAACCTAACCATCCTTATAACTCCATGCATAAAGTAAATTGGTCGGTCTTTTGGTATTGTTCTTTCCTTCATGAAACCAATTGAAAAATCATTTGGAAAACCAATCAAGGTACTTGTGATACGAGATCAAAGCATTTTGTACCTTAATAGTTTTGATCATTTAGAAAACCTCCCCCTCAACATGTGCATATGATTTAGAAATTGTTCAGCACAAGGAGGCAAGAGGACTTTGAAATATTTTCTTTGATCACACTTTTCATACGAAAAAGCCATTTGATTTTCATGGTAAAATTCTCCTCCTCAATATGTGCATAGGATATTTTAAAACATTTTATCACATAGAGGCAAGAGTTCTTTTGAAGCACATCCACAATCACAAAATCCATTAAGAAAACCATTTGAAAACACAATCAAGGTACTTTATAATCTCTTTTAAAAAACTTTTGTACCTCGATGGTTTTGCTCCCCCTCAATATGTGCTTCGAGATTCGAAAGCGTTTAGCACATATGAGAGAGCAGCCTGCACAACTGAATCAAAACGATCAACTTTTATCAAATTTCATTATTAAATCACAAATTCTCCCCCGATCAAAAATATCAAATCCTTTGAGATTTTGGATCCCAAGTGATTTAATTAGGTTTAGAAAACATGGGAGAAAATGTGGCCTTGTTTAAATACTCATCTGGTTTTTGGATAAATCCTCCTCCTCAACATGTGCATTGTGTATTTGAAATCGTTTGGCACATGGAGGCAGGAGTGCCTTTGAAGGACTAAAACCAATTCCATTAAAACAGATTTGAGATTTAAATCACGATCTCTCCCGCGATCAAAAATTTCAAACCATTTGAGATTTGTAATCCCAAAAGATTTAAATTATTTAGAAAATTTTAGGGGAAAGACGTGGCAAGATTTAATTCTGAAACATGACAGATAGGAACAGATTTAAACATTAAAGATTGTTAGTGTCAGGTATGATAGTTTTTAAGAGATCTTTTAGTAAAATAAAACAATTTCACAATCAAACAAGAACAGAAAAAATTTCATTTTGAAAGACCTTGATTCTAAATAAAAAATCATACCATGACATAACATTAAATCTTTAGATCACCACTTATGTTGTACAAAGCGGAACTTTTGTGAAGAAATATCGTTTGAAAATATTTTATTTTAAATCACTCTCCCCCTCAATCCATGACCGTAGTCGATAATTGAGTGACTCAAGTTTTGATAAAATGAAGTCCGGTGATTTTCAAAATTTAGTCCAATATATTTTCAAAACAACATTTTTCCATTTTCAAAACAATTTAATTCAATTTACTCAAAAATTGTTTAAAAATGGTATACTGCACAAAGATTCGTTAGGTGGTTGAGAAGCTTCTGTTGTTGCTGTAGGGCTTTGAAGAAAAACCGTCTGCATATGCAGTGAGACTTCTTCTTACGTTGCATTTTGAATGCCAACTGAGGTCCAATTAAGCTCCGTTTCTTCACTTGCTGAAGAAAACCATCTGCTGATGCAGTAAGACCTCTTACGTTGCATTTCATGACAACTCTCCATTGAAGTCCAATTAAGCTCCGTTTCTTCATTTGTCAACCCAAGATATCGTTACCCTTTCCTTGCGGCATCCAATCTTCTTCAATTTTGGGATCCGGATCGGGAACATTCTTAAATACCAATATACCTGCATACGTTAGTGAACACACATACAAATATATGGTGGTCGACAACACCCATAACAGCAATCGACTAATTAAAGTCAATTCATCATAACAATCAGATCATATAAGGCATGGGGTTTATGTGTTAATCAAACTCTAATCATCTAAACCTAACAATCATATCCTAAATTCCTAGTCCTTCGACACAGGCAAATATCATTTTTAATTAAGCACGCAGGATAATTAAGAAAGCTCGTTAGATGATATAGATTTGAAAACATTATCCCCCTCAATCAATGACTCAATTTGTGAAAAATTTAACAGTGCTGAAGTCATTGATTGAGTTTGCAGATTTAATAAAAACTCTGAAACTGATTGTTGTTAAAGCAACTCATTCACCACCATTTTGAACACAACAAATATTTTTCTGAAGAATTATAGACGGAAAAACATTTGTGTAGGAACAGCAGTCCTTCGACATACTTTCCTCATTTTGTTTTAGGATAAGTGCACGAAATTTGTGAAAAACGTTTAAGCATAGCACTTTCCTTCCATTAAGAGCGGGTTGCTATCTGAAATGATAGCAAGCCATGGTTTAAGCACGGGTCACAGTCTGAAGTAACTGCAAGCCATAGTTTGTGACATGTTTAGAAAGAAATATTTACACCTCCTGCTCGAACTTCATCTAAAGTCCCGTGCCATTATTGAATGACATTTCTAAGACCGTAGATGTTATCGATACCAGAAGACATGTCTTAGAAAAACATATTTTTGGTATTTTTTGAAATTTTCTGCTTTTTATGGGTTTTTGAAGGTTTTATAATTTTCTATTTTCTTTTTGTTTGTTTTATATTTTTCTATTTCTTTTTGTTGGTTTTATATTTTTGTATTTTGTTTTTCGAATAAATATTTACAAGGATAGAATAGATGATATAGTTAAAGAAGATGATGATACGAGTACCGAGATAAGGATATCGAACAGCCCCGTTGTAGAAGATAGAAGTCATCATCCCTAAAACTTTCACCACCAAAGCTTCCAAGACTCTTGAATCGAAGAGAGAAATTGAGCCACTTGAAAGTGAGACTTTGGCAGATTCCCCCCAAACCGAAAATCCTTATGTTGAGCAGATTCGAAGCTATATTTCAAGCTTGCCTTAGCCAGGTGCACAGAGATGCACACCATAATCATAAATCCCGCTGCTCCATTTAAGACCGATGATCGAGATTCTCCGTTCGAGGTTATATCCTCCAATAGAAGAACAGCAACGTATCATCTCACACATAAAATAATCTTCTCAAATTTCATAACCACTGAAGTCTGAAGCAATCCATTCCAAAAAGGTGTCAAGAGACCACTTCCCCCACGTAGTTGAATTGATGCAGTCAGTCTCTTAGACTAGAGCTCACGAACCCGAACACACAAACCCGAAGACAAAGAAACTTATACCATCAAAGTAGCAGATTAAGTCCAATAGCTAAAGAATAACCCCGATGTATACTTTTCTCTCCTCCTGAAGAAAGTGCATGAAGCTCAAGAACCCGAAGTACCCGAATGCCCAAAGAGAGAACAACCGATAACATTGAGGAAGCAGGCCGAATCACTGATTATCTCTGCGGATGACAATCTCTACGGATGTCCACTCCGGAATAAGTGATTATATCTCTGAATCACATATTAAGCCCTCAAGTGAGACAGCTGAGCATCCCCAATGTACACAATCTCTATCATCACACACTTATGTACCTCTTTTATCTTCAGAAACTTTCTCTAACATCTCTTCCCCCACATAGTTGGAATAAGAACACTAAACGCCTTGATGAGTAAAACCTTGAGTTTCTCTGCGGTCATGACATTTGTTTTCCCGGAATATCTTCAATCACTTAGAAGAGTTAAGTTCATCAAGTTTACTCGCCATGAGTCAAACCTTGAGTTTCTCTGCGGTAATAACATTTGTCTTACCGGGATATCTTCAATCACTTAGAAGAATTAAGCTCATCAAGATTACTCGCGTTTAGATGCGTGTCTCCTTTCCCCTTGCTGGTTTTGATGCTTCAGAATCAGCGACTCATTGAAAGCCCGTATACTAGAAATTTGTTGAGAAGAACACTTGAATTCTTTGTGAGAATCAACTTGCTGAAGACTCTCTCTGACAATTTATATCAACCCTTCTGTAGACAATTTGAAGTGACCACTGAAGAAGAAAACCCGCTATACCATACTTGAAACTGAAGTCAACTTCCCCACATTTGTATCTTAAGCTTGCACCTAATGATGGAAGAACGGTGTAGAGAATTTATGCTTCAAGCAAATCTCTAAGTACTCACTACCCAAACGAAGTATGAGACATTAACACCTCTTGCGTTTATCCACACCGTCATATGCGTGTGACACTGAGTAAAACAAAGTAACTCCTAATAGTGATAGTTAACCAGGTCTTCAACCATCCACCTCGACTGCTGGTAACTAGATAAGCCAAGTCTTCAACTCAAATTCTTAAGCCCGAGCAAGTTATCAAATAAGAACACGCCTTTGTGAAAGTCAACTTCAATCTCAAATAAGTGATAAATGATTAACTCCGAAGTAATCAACTTGTGTCAAATGTCCAATACGTGAAATAGTCAATAACAACGTCTCGAGGAGTCCCTGCTAAAGAATATGAGCAAGTCTAATTGGGGATTGAATCTGGCATTTAAATCTCCCCCAATTAGTGCTCTCCCCTAAACCGACAATCTGTTTGATAGATGCCCAGATTAAGAAGAAGTCTTTAGATCGTTAAATGCAACTCGTCTTTAGTCTTCTAACATGTAGCAGAAAATGTAGAACAGACTGTAGACTCGACCTTCTTCAAGATTGTTCAGTTGGGGAATAGATAGTTAACATCTTCAACTCACACCAAAAAGCATCCCACCAAAAAGCATCCCAATTAACTTACATCTTGCAAATCCCCTTAACTAAAATCTCTCCCAATCAAACAAGAACAGAAAGATGTTCATCAAGGAAATCAGCAATAAGGCCGCAACGAACACACAAGATGGTAACGCCAAACTACCAGTCACATCAAACAAGAACAGAGAGATTGTTCGGAATCATCATGTTGATGTGTACGTGAAGCATTAACCGGAAGCACTTTGTCGATAAACTCATCAATCCGAGTGAAGATGTCAACCAACGGCTCTTAAAAGAGAGAAGCTTCATGTGAAGATGACCCGATAAGAAGAAGCTCGGTTCTTACATGAGTTTAGAGCCGTATGACCATTTATATTCTCAAATATCAGTCAACAATGCAAAAAATTCACACTTCTTCTCCCCCTCAAGAATTGCATACTGAGATGCCATTCTTGACTAAATAAGTGAAAATCATCCGAATGTTCTATTCACACTTCTCTCCCGCAAAATCAGCACATGATGTCGCCATCTTCATTATAATCAAGCAAGTGGAATGAGAAAACAATCAGTGGTAGTCCGGTTCACTTGATGACTGAAGCGCATGGAAAAAGTATGAAGCATGTTGATGAGAATGGTCATAATAAGAAGATTTCTCTTCTTCAGAAGATAAAGCGCACTGAAGCGTACACTTTTCTTTTCTTTAGAGAACGAGGCTTGAACTGAAGTATTCATACGTCATAAGAAGATTTCTCTTCTTTTTGAAGATAAAGCGCACTGAACCGTACACTTTTCTTTTCTTTGGAGTACGAGGCCTGAACTGATGTGAACAGACGTCATTATCTCTCTCTTTTCTGCTCTCTTAGCAAAACATGCAATCATCCCCATTATCATTCTGTAGGCTCTTTGTTGTGACAACTGATGGAGAAAACCCAATATGATGAATTTGACTTTAAAGTAAGCTAACCCGAACTCGTGACTTAAACTTGCACATATGTAACAAAGAACGGTGCCGAGACTTCATGCTCCATTGAATCTCTAAGTACTCTATACTCTTCATCCAACCAACCATCAAGTATAAGACGTACATCACCTCTTGAAAATCCACAATTGAATGTGACACTGAGCACTACAACGTAACTCCTTTAAGTGATAGTTATTTTGAGGTGATAAGAGCCCAATTCCCCCAAGTGGTAAAAGAAGAGGTAAAAGTCACCCAACAATAACTAGATTTCCAAGTCTTCGATTTTGATAATAAGCTCGAACAAGGATATCGAAGAATCTTCATCCAACCATCCCCGATACCTTCAGATACTAAGTACACTTGCTCGTGATATTTCATTTCAACCTCAAATAAATAATAGTGAATTAACCCCGTTGTCACATCTTCTGATTAAAAGCTCTAATCTAGCCTTCTTTGACATTTAAATGAGCATTGATAATGGTTTCATCCCGACCATGGTTAAAAGCACATAACCCCGTAAAACCATATAATAACTAAACTGCCATGAAGACAACCCAAACACACACCCAATTCATGAAGTACACTCTTTTATCCCTTCTTCGAAACAGAAAACGTAGCACCATCATCAAATAAGATCCAGAATTACACTTTCTCTTCTCCAAGATGGTTCCATCAATACGGGATTTTACTACTCTATGGTTTTAACCGAGAAATGATTTCTTTCGCGGGATTTTACAAAACCAAGAATAAACCGTAAGATAGATCCGGAAATGCACCTTATTATTACTAGGATGTTTCCATCGTCACGGGATTTTACAGGTCTATGATTTAAACCGAGAAATAGGTTCTTTCGCGAGATTTTACAAAATCAAGACAAAACCGTAAACAATGTCGTCTTGAACGTGTTATGACAATTTGGGTTTCGGTGAATATATGTTTTAGGGGAACATGCAGCGGTTCATCAACAAATCATTATCCAACATCATCAACCATCCAATTAACATTTTGGTAAACACATCATTCACGCAATCAGTCGGCTATTGTAGTGACCACATGGAGAAGTAAACCCGATATACCAACCTTGATCATGAAGTAGAATTCCCCAGATTTGTTACTTAACCTTGTACTAATTCTTGTGAAGAAGAAACGGTGTACCCAATGTACAAAACCTCTTGACATAACTTCAACTGCGAGAGACACCGAAGTGATAGTTACGTTGTGGGTTAAGCAAGAAAGAATCACAAACGAAACTAAATAGCCAAGTCTTTATCACACTCTATAAATGCCCAAACAAGTCGTCTTCGCGGAAAGGTAGAAAGAAAGAAGACGAAACAAGTAAACATGCCCGGAAAACCTCACTTCAAATCCAAATAAGAGATACCGTACAACCAACTCCGTAGTCAACCTTAATCAATTCAAGCCAAGCCGTGACATAATAATCATCGTGAAAATGTATATACCAAAGTATCAACCGTCAAGTCATTTCAATTAGATTATAACCCACATCCCATGATGCTTAAATATTAGCTCAATTTCCTAGCATCATGTCTGGTCTAACTTTAGACACAAATATCAAGCAGTAAATATTGAATCTCATCACACTATGGCCATGAATGTGCACGGATACACCACTCAATATTAACGAATGAAAATGCCTGATATAACACAACGTATAAGAATGCATTGATAAGCAATTATTCATCCCGACTTCAGCAATATTCGAATAAATAGAATCGTGAACCGTCACTTTAACACCAAATCATCCATTTAATACCAGGTCCATGTGCACATTCGTTAATATCACGTCCAAGGAATATCACTTAAATCTTCAAATGATGAATACTGGGACAATTACCAACTTGATATCATAGTCCATTCAAATGAAGTAAACTGTGATTTGGTAATTAAACCCAACAAAAAATCACGGCCCATATTAAATTTAACACATGAGGCCCATACATATTAATGCTCAAGTCACGAGTAGAAACAAACGTATGGCCCATTTCAGTGATATTTTAACCCGATCCAAGCAAATATAACACACAGATTATAGACACATGATCTCCTAAACATTAGGTCATTACCATTTACCCTAACATCAAAGCATCCGCCCCCCTCTAACTTTCTCAGTCATCAAACCCTAATACAACCCAAACAAAAACACGCCCCCATCATAAACAAATATTGTATAACATCAATCTCATCTCAACAACTCGCCACAGGGATGGCATGAGTTTTATGCCACAGGGATGGTACGAGATATGGTTTCATTGACACGACTTCAAACTCAATGAGTAAGGTAGGTATTATTTCTCTTTTTGTAATGGTTTTCGTATTTGCAATACACCGAATGAAAAGATTGATGAAACCGTATGGTTTTGACAATCTTTTAAGATTCGAACATTTAGAAAGAAGTACAAGCTTCACACATAGATCAATGATGAACCAACGTTTATCTCAAGAGTGGCCTTTGATGTCCCTTTTAACAATATGATAAACAAATATGAGATCTCAAAAACATCCATTTGTAGTTACTTATCACCGAACATGAAGAGAAGACAAAGTCACTTATGGTTTTGTTCTTTCTTTAATTGCTTCGGATATGAAAAGAAGCCTAGCTTCAAAAAGGATCTATGATGGTTATGTTCAAACGAAAACAAAAAATCTTTAAAAGATTTGAAGAAACGTTAGAACAATACTGAGATCATGTATTAGATATAGATGTGTCTTTGTCTTGGATCAGTGATGATAACTCGTGTGAGCGCACTTTAGAGAACGAATATAACATAACACACGATGAATCTGAGGTCTTGTTGATGTGGGTATGATGTTGGTTTAAGTAACGAGAGTTGAGACATTGATGTTTGATTTGTTTTCTGTTTTTCATTTGAGTCTAGATGTAGATGTAGTTGTATCGATTTGGCAATTGGTTTTGATGTCAAGTGGTCATAACATACTTCTCATTCATCCTTTCTATTACAAAACCATTTTACACAAGTCGTCATGACTAACTCGCCAAGGCCAAGTCGCCACGGCTAACTCGCCAAGGCCAAGTCGCTACGGCTAACTCGCCAAGGCCAAGTCGCCACGGCTAACTCGCCAAGGCCAAGTCGCCACGGCTAACTCGCCAAGGCCAAGTCGTAGCGACTTGTAAAGACAAGTCGCTATTTTGAGTCTAGTCGCTAAGATATTTCAAACCAACTCGCTAACTTATAAATACAAGTTGCTATCAAGAATATAAATTTATCCGGCGAGTTATTACGACCACATTTCCGACCATCTTCATACAAACCCAGAAAATGTGACCAAGACTGCAACATAAGACTGTTTTGACCCAGTTTGACCACGAAAACATGACCAGATTCATTGAGACTCAGAAAAAGTGCATACAAATGTTTCATTGACCTGTTTTGACCACTGTTTTGACCACCATATTTCACAGCTTATTGGTAACAACAAAGACATACTGATAAAATAACAGTACGTTTGGACCAAAGGTAACATGTATAGCACAGATATTACCAGATGACTATTATGACCCAAAAAGAAGATACCCAATATTTGTGAAACAATGTTAAAAACTGTTTTTCAAGATAGAAACCATAATCAATATTTTCCGAAGATAAAAGTAGAAGAATAACAGTTTTAACACATGAAACAAAAACCACAAACAACAACCATGGACCACACAAATCAAAGATAACACAATAACCTTGGCTCTTGATACCAATTGTTAGGATCCAAATAATATTGTGTTTGATGATTCGGGTGGTCTTGGGAGATCAAAATACATGTTTGCCATTAGAGAGAGAAAGTTAGAGAGTTGGGTGGTTTCTTGGTAGAGAGTTACTTCACAAAATGTAGAATATTAGATTGAAAAGCACCACCCCTTCCATGGATGGAAGGGGTATTTATAGTTACATAAGACACGACCTCCTATCGGCCTGTGGATCAGGTATACAGTGGGTAAAGACCCGTCCTTCCTCCACGGTGTTGCACTAAGCTATACTACGCTACAAACTAATAAATAAACTGCTAAATAACGTAAACAACGACAAATCTACGAGCTAACATATGCTAGACCATTATTGGGGTGACCGACTCTTTAACATGGAATTTGTAATTCCTAACAGGTGAAAACCACCTGGTTTTGAGTTAACAGGTGTGGGAGAGGAGATGAACAGTGTGAGCTGTTTTGGCGCGGGTTTGACTTTTTGACCGGGTTTAATATTAACGGGGTAGATTGGGCTTGGGGTGTTGGGCCAGCTGGGTTAAGGATTGGATTTGATTTGGTTTTGGGTAATAACAAGGGTCCGTTTGTTTTTGTAGCTAGATAACCCAAGGACTAATGTTGTAATTCTGCCAAACATGAAGGACCAAACCTGTCACTTTTCCAAAATTATAATAAGGACCATTCCTGCCATTCTTTAATAGTACAAGGATAATATTTGAATATTTTCCATTTTTATAAATCCAAGGACCATTTTTGTCATTTTTCAAACTTGAGGGACTAAAGTCGTAATTTTGCAATTTTATATTTCAAGGGTTTGTTTTGACAACTTTTGAATCCCTTGGACCTTAAATGAAATTTTTTGTAAGTTTTGTAATGACCAGGGACTATTTTTGACAACTTTTGAAACTTGGGGGACTAAAACTGCCAATTATGCAAACTTGATACGTTTTTCACCAGATTTTGATGTTTTTGCATTTAAAACACATAAAACACTTGTTTGTGATATTTTCATCATTTTGATGCATTTCTGAGTGTTTTCAGATGTTTTTGGCATTCTAAACAGTATAAAAATGATGAGTATTTGCACACTCATCAGGCTCTAATTTTTTATTGGATGTTATTCAATAATATGGGAGCAGCTGTGCATCATGTGACAAATGGTATATGAGGACATGGATTGGTGTCATGATAATACAAATACAGTTAACAGTAATGTATGTATTTGCTGCTTGCCTATTTAAAGACTGCAAACCCATCTTGTTAGTTAACCAGTTTATTTATTTTTTTTAATTTGTGATAACGTATTGGGATAAGGAAATGTCTAGATTTCCTAGGTGTGATAAGCTTAGAGCCGATGCAAATTCTAACAACTGGCCTGATATGTTAGTCTTCTATTGCTACCAAGCCTCTGGCGAAGATGTTCGTATGGTACAACAATTGAACGCGCTTGCGAGAAGATTGTTTCAAATCACTGAAGAAAGGCTTAACTTCATTCAAGAATTGGAGAGTGTTGGAAACAGGCATGCTCAAAAAACAGCTGAATATTTGAGGGGGGTAAATGGTAAAGATGATCAAAAGATCATGCAGATGCGTATCCTTTCACGGGAACTGGAGCTAAATGCTGCGAACAATGGCATCTTTATCGAGAGACTCAGGGGCTTGATGGATCTCTAAGTGTGTGTCTTTTCAGTGTGTTCTATGTTGTTTGTTGTTTTTGCATTAGTATGCGTCCGTTATCTTATTATGAGTGTTCTTGTAGTGATTGTGTGTCACCCATGAAATGCGATTGTAAGATATTGAATTGAATAAAATGGGTTGTTATATTTGTATGAATTAAATTTTTGTACTAAGTGGTTATCATTCGACATCTATTTGATTCGCACTTTGATTTTAAATTGTATTTTGAAGTGGTTATCATAACAGTGTGTGTATATTAAGTATTGTTGGATAGAATTACCTCACAAGTACTATTTGCATTGGTTTGTGTTAAAGTAGCCGTGGTATCTTCTCAAGTAGCCGTGGTTTTTTCTGAACTAGGCGTGGTTTCTTCTCAACTAGCCGTGGTTTCTTCTCAACTAGCCGTGGTTTCTTCTCAACTAGCCGTGGTTTCTTCTCATCTAGCCGTGGTTTCAGCATTGTACTAGCCGTGGTTTCTTCTCAACTACCCGTGGCTATAAGCATTCTTGAAACCACGGCTAGAAGGATCAAAGCACTGATCAATGTCATTTAAAAATATGTTAACAAGAAAATTAATAAGTAGTAGTAAATTGGCCACCATGAAAAGGACACTTATCTTGCAAAATGAGATGAATTCCATCGACTACATTCTTTAACTTTGCAGCAGTTGTTTCTTCTACACAGGTAGCGGATACAGTAACATAAAGCAAAATGAAAAGCTTTTCATTATTTAAAGATAACTTAACAAGAAGATTAATAAGTTGTAAATAAAATGCCAACATGAAAAGGGCACTTATCTGGCAAAATGAGAAGCATTCCTTCCGATAATTTCTTTGAATACAGCTCGATACAAAAAACACAACCATGCGAACACTTATAATGACAACGATATTAACAAAATAATATTTCCCTGTTTGGGGTTCACATTAATTAAACTAGTTGATACATCAGTTTAGCTACTACATACACTGATACAAAATTCATCCCTTGTTACAAACAGTTAGATTTACAACGAAATATGACAACAACATGTCTACCAAACACATACCCTGTGTTTTAAATTTTTTTTGCCATATGCTCACGATATGCAAGGGCAGCCTGTACAGGGTTATCGACGGCCAATGACTTCCCATTTGACATTCTGTATAAGAATATGCATACCCAGATACCACAATCACCAAACAGAGTCCCCTGATCTGGAACGTTGGGTGCATTCTTGAAGGTAATTGCATATGTTGTCGGATTTATACCTTTCTTCTGGAAGACACTGGCTTTGTCTAGAACGATTGGTAGTCCAGCCTGTATATACATCCAAACCTTTTTTGTTATTTTACATAGCAACCTAACACAATACATAACAACTTAAATGTATACATCCAAACATATTTTGTTATTTAACATACCAACTTAACACAATACATAACAACTTAAATGTTTGCATCTGACACACTGAAGCTACAGCAAACACTAAAAACATAAACTACACCAAACTACAATGAAACAAGACATCCTAATAAACCGCCATATCACGATGATTCTGCAAAATAAGTGATTCACGTAACGGTTTGAACATAAAGGACCCAACATCTCCCTCGATGCCCAAGTGCTGGAAGTTCCCAGTAGCAGGCTTGTATAGTACAATGGTTGCGTTAAATCCTTCCTGGTTTCTAATTTCAATTACAGGGTCGTCGTTGTCGTCAAAACCGATTAATTTGAGTGCTATTGGGGTGGTAATGCTAAGAAGCTGTGTAGCAGATGCAATCGTACCACCACCAACCGTTAAAACCCATATAGAGAAAACAGAACTGACATCCCCTTGAATGTTTCCCGAAATGACCAGACTGTCTCGTATGTTTGAAACATAGAACGGTAAAGGAAGGTTGCATATTAATTCATCTGGTATGTCCAGGACTTGGAAACGGTTGGTGAGCAAGTCAAAAGACACAATCAAATAGCTGTCGAATGTGCTACCATCGTTAGCATACAACCGTTGATAACCACACCAATAGATGTGACCCCCAACATTAGCTTGACTTGCTTTTTTGATTCTGATTGTGTTCGGAAGCAAGCAATGCTGATCTAACACCGTCCATTGTTTAGAGGAGAAGGTGAAAATTAAAACAGTGCATGGCTGTGTTTGATTGAATGGGTATGAAATTTTTAGGAAGGTCGGATCAAAATTGTCAGAACGAATCCCAAAAGCCATAAAGCGTTTTTCATACTCCTGTGATGTCAAAACATAGGGGACAAACGTGGCGACTGATCGGTTGATGGAAGGGTTCCAAACAACCGCCATGGTATCACGGATAATTGGTCCATAGGTAAAACCCCAAACTCCATGTGACCAGCCAATTGGTTTGACATCAGAAAATGAAATGTTTGAGGAAAGCGGGTGCAAGTCAAAATGTTGATTTACCAAACCCACGTAACCTTTAAACCTCTGCTTGTACATCAAAACGTATGAAATTGGTGGAGTGATTCGAACACCAAAACGGACAGTGAAATGAATGTTGTCTATGCAAGACTTCCAAGCCTTGCAGACACTGCGGCATTGAGCCACATACCTCACTGAGAGCCTATTAACTATGTCCATTTGAACTTCAAGTGGAATGTTGTCAGACATCGTGAAATTTTATTGGGCAACTGTGAAATCAGTTAAGATGGGCAAGTTTCACAAGAATTTTGTGGGCAACTATTAAACTGTAAGTATGTGTCTAGTGTTGTATGGACAGTAAGAGTATTATAAATAGAACAATTAGAGCATTCATATCTAGGGACCAACCCATAAGATATGCATTTAAGAAATAGTACATGTATTAAATGGTTAAACAGTTAAGTTCCAGTTTAAAGAGTTGACTTGTGCTTAATACTACCATCAAGTTAATGATCAAGTACAAGGGACTGGTTCATAAACACTTGAAAGTGTATGTTACATAATTAATTATAGTTGGGCAACTATGACGCATGGGCAACTTAGTCAATAACTAGTTTGTTTGTAACTACTAGTTACAAAAATGTTGTTCATTTTTAAA